>BGPT01000743.1:54732-83790 GCA_003297045.1 Symbiodinium sp. clade C Y103
AATTGCCAATAGTTAGTTGTAACTAGTTGTAACTATTGCTCAACTAGTTACAACTAGTTTAACTAGAACTCTAACTAAGGCATTTTGTATTACTTGCCACCTTTACCTCAATGCTCATGCATGAGAAGTCATGATTGCAGCAACTGTGCTAACTAGTCAGCGGCACTCCTTTTATTCGTCTCCGCACATGAATCTGTCACTGTACAAAGAGCGCCGGCCCTTTCGTGCCTGATGCTTCTGTCCACCTGGATTCCCTTTGGAGGGGTTGATCCATTTTGTCAGCTTTTCCCTTTCGGCGTTCTGGACCTGGCATCTGCTCTTTCTCTAGAGTTCGTGCAGCTCTTCTTCCGGTTCCATGCGCTGAACTGGTTCGTAAGCTGGTTGCACTTTGACCAGCTTGTTCTCTTCTGGCATGGTTCCTCACTGCTTGTGGTGTGAATGGGTTCGGGATTCCTTTTGCTACCCAGTATCGAAGGAAGTGCTCCTCAAACTCTCGTAGCCATGTATCAGGGTCTATTTGCTCTCTGACTTCGTATTTGTTTGTGGTGTTTCACCTTGGTAGTTCTGCCACTTGTTCACTTTCAGATACTCTTCCAGCTCCTCTTTTGAAGCACTGCACTTCTTGGGGAGAAGAGATGGTGGGATCTCACTGAAGTACCTTGTGCTTCCAAATTCTTGGAGTACCCGGTAAATTTCAGGCTCTATCTGGGAGGCGGGGAAGCTGTTTCCTCTATAGTCATGATTGTTGATGCATTGTGAATCATGGCTGCTGGATCACTGGCTGGCCAGAAGGGCGCACTTCCTCTGGCGTGCCTTGCTCATTAATGTGAGGTAATCTGATTTCCAGCCCAAGTTCACTGCAGCTGACACACGTACAATAAATCCTATTGTTTTCCATGCACTGCAACCCAGCAACTGAAACTTCAAGAACGATTCTGTCATTGAAACATGTTCAACTTCCGCAAATGCAGTTTCACTCAAAAACAAACCAGTCTGAATTCCTGAGAAAACATCGGCAATCAGTGGGCTTAACACGAGAGACNGAAACATGTTCAACTTCCGCAAATGCAGTTTCACTCAAAAACAAACCAGTCTGAATTCCTGAGAAAACATCGGCAATCAGTGGGCTTAACACGAGAGACTGCACACCCTGGGTGTTTGAACCACTGTGTTCCGTAGTTGATGAATTCTCAGCTGGCCACTGCCAACTCTCATCATGCTGTTCTCCCCAGGTTTCTCTCCAACTGTTGTCCCAATTCTCCTCCTGACCTTCCCAGGTTTGCGATACATGCATCCATGACTAGTCATCCCACCAAGAACCTTCGGATTCATACCACATGTCTGTGCCATCCGTTTCAGCATCGTATCCTACTTCATTCATTTTGCCTTTCTTCCCAAAACCTTTGCCTTTGCCTTTCTTACCTTTGGTCTTTCCTTTTCCTTTGATGACTTGCCTACCGTCACCTTTTCCTTTCNTTCATTTTGCCTTTCTTCCCAAAACCTTTGCCTTTGCCTTTCTTACCTTTGGTCTTTCCTTTTCCTTTGATGACTTGCCTACCGTCACCTTTTCCTTTCTTTCTGTCGGGGCAGTTCGCTGAAATGTGCCCATACTTGTTGCACTTGTAGCATTTGATCTTTGACAAATCCGCATCGCATGCATTCGTGCCATGCTTCCTACTGCCACATGTTCCGCATTTGNATGTGCCCATACTTGTTGCACTTGTAGCATTTGATCTTTGACAAATCCGCATCGCATGCATTCGTGCCATGCTTCCTACTGCCACATGTTCCGCATTTGTGGGTCCCTACAGCATCTAAATTCCAGTTTCCATCCTTCCTGCTGGAAAACGGTTGTGACGTAGACAGGGACAATTTTCAGGGCGAAACGCCCCTGCATCATGCAGCTGCTGAAGGCAACTTGCACATTGTCCGCTTTCTCTTGCAGTCCGGTGCCAATCGTCATGTGGTCGACACCGATGGAATGACTCCTTCGGATTGCATCCGAGCATGGCCATGCGGACGTCGTGGCCTTTTTATCTTTGCCCCAAAGGAAAATCCGAAGATTCAACAATCGTAGACGTCGAAGGTGAAAAAAAAAGCGAGCTGCTGCGCCCATGACATGCACACAATTTTCCAAGACTTCCTCTCTGGTATAATTTCACGTTGCTATGGAAAATGGCTTTATAGATGATTCACCCGTGAAACGTGATTTTCCATGGCTATGTTAAACTCACAGATAGTATGGCCATTGGTATCCGCAGTTGATGATCTCAGGAGATGCTGCCCAACATGAACATGTTTGGTTATCATTATCCATGATATGATTCCGAATTCAGCAATCGCAATCTCAGTGATATTCTAATATAATATATTCTAATATTATCACCAGGTTTCAGCAGATTCATCAATATAAAAACATCCAAAACCAATTTTTTTAAGGGTTTTCCATTGAAAAACACGTTAATCAATCCTGCAATGAATTGTATAAAACCATATAAAACCATATAAAACCCATAGACACTCGTGTTTTCCATCATGTTTTCCAACGTTCCACCGGCAGTTCCAAGAAAAATCTGCCACCTCGCCAGGTTTTTCTCAGCTTCCGAGGCAAGGCGGGCCGAGCCGGAGGAAACGCATAAGGGATTTTTGTTAGAAAATATGACATTTATGAAAACTTCCAGGATTGTCTGGGAAAACCATGGTTCTTTTTGTTGGATTTGTGTGGAAACATATCAGGTGAATTGGGATTTGAGATGATTTTCTTCGGATTTTCATCAACGTTTTACCCCATTTGTGTGTGTGTTTTTTTCTTAAGATTACCCTGGAGATTTTCTGGAAAAACGGTGGACATGTTGTGAACTTGTGGAAATTGAAGACGAGAACCCAACGAAAATGAATGAACATCCATTGAACATTGTGATATCATAGAAATTTTATCGGATATAGAGTTTTTTTTCCATCTTAATCCGACCATAGATATGGAAAACCCACCATGAATGTCGATCATATCCTAGGAAACAATCATGGATTTCCTTATCATGCTATAGCCATGTTGATTTACCGGAGGGTATGGAAACTGAACCCCCAAATCCCAACGACCCAAAAATAGACAGTTGTCTCATGCGGTTTCCCAATTCCAACACCTTTTTACGCGGGGACCCGAAATTGTACCAGGGTGAAACAGTATTGTACTCGTGGTTGTTTAGAGGTCCAGTTGGGTGGGCTGTACAGATCTTCTGCTTCGATGGGTTTTCTATCCTTGCATTGTTCGGTTCTAAGTGCTAATCCCTTCCCCCTATTACTAAACCCCCCCTCCCCTAATAGTAAACACCTCGGGTAGTCTTAGTATTAGGGGGGTATTTAGTATTAGGGGACCCTAATACTAAATTTCGGACCTTAATACTAAAAACTATTTTTTCGATTTCAAAATCAATTAATTTCTTTTTTAAAACGCAATTAATACGTTGCAAAAAATTGGATTTCGAAGCGGACCCTAATATTAAATTGAACACCTTGATATTAAAAACTATTTTTTTTTCGATTTCAAAATCAATTAGATTCAATTTTTGAAACGTCATTAATACGTTGCAAAAAATTGGATTTCGAAGCGGACCCCAATATTAAATTGAAAACCTTAATATTAAAAACTATTCTTTTCGATTTCAAAATCAATTATTTTCCTTTTTAAAACGAAATTAATACGTTGCAAAACATTGGATTTCGTTGCGGACCCTAATATTAAATTGAAAACTATTTTTTCCGACTTCAAAATCAATTACATTCCTTTTTAAAATCCAATTAAAACATTTCAAAAATTTGGATTTCGAAGCGGGCCCTAATATTATTAAACACCCCGGGGCTGAGTAGTTTTTATTATTAGGGGGTGAAACCTACAAATGATAGCTTTATTTTTAAATTGTTTTCTAAAGGGGATCAATAAAAAGTCAAATTGGCAAACCACAAATTTTCCAAAATCGGAGACGGACGCTAGTTTTTAGTATTTGGGGGGGGGTTTAGCAATAGGGGGAAGGGATTACTTGGTTTTTATAATGGGAGTCCTGAGTGTTTTCCCTGATGAATGGCTTGTGTTTGAAGTAAGTCTGATTTACGCTCGTAAATTACCATAGATATGGAAATTCCACTATATGTGGAGCATTTCCATGCATTTTCCCAATCGGGTTTTCAACGTCTCTGACCCCTCCTTTGCACCCAACAATTGCAGGTGTTCCTTGCTGCACAGCGTCTGAAGGCACGGAAACATCGATTTGGGTGAAGCCGCTGGTGAGTTTAGCCGTACATTTTGCAAGAAACATATGGGGGCTTCCATGGGTTTCCATAAATGGGACCCCAAAACTAATGGTTTCTAGTGGAAAATCATGGAAAATCCAATTTAAAATGGATGCTTTGGAGGTACCCTCATTTTAGGAAACCTCCACATGGTTCCGGTTTCCTCTACTTTTCTTCATTAAATCAATCCATTGCTTGATTCAATTTAAATTCTCTTGCCATTTTGGTGGGACTATGGATTCTGTCATGTGGTTAACCGAATGCCACGAACCAGTGAGGATGGCTGAAAGGGATCGGTGGCCTAAACTTGTTTGTTTCGATTTCCCATTCCTTACTTGGGAGAGTCTAAGTCAACACCGGCTACATTAGAAGATTTGATATATGGAATATCATCTATGAACCAACAAGTACACCGTTTTCCGTTCCTATTAATTAGATACCCTTCAGTAGTCGAACTTGGAAAATCATCTGAATTCGAGGATTCTCCCATATTTCCCAAGATTGGGATTCTCCAGCCCATGTCCTCATTGACCAGCTCAGTTGTGATCCTCCAACATCAGAGCAGGTCCCTCTAGGCATCTAGGTCTGAGAAACCGAGCAATGGCCAGATTTAACAGCCAAAATGGATATCGGTTCTGATATTCTGCCCAAAAAACTGGGGAGTTTGCTGATGACCGAGAAATGATTCTTGATGTATGTTGACGGGATGTTGAAAATATGGCTGATTGCACCTGTAACGAAAGAGTTTCAAGATCCACTAGATGTTTTTTTGAAGAGCCGCTGGTCACTGATTCATGGTGTCCCCCTTCACAATGGATGGTGACGTGTATTAGGTCCAGAATTCAAAAATTACTGTTTGCCATGCGTTTTTGCAGGTTGAAATGCCGTCTTCCACTTGCCCGCTGAAAAAGGGACATCCAATGGTTCGAATTTGGGGTATCCACGATATCTTTTTGTTTTTTGAGATTTTATCGAGATTTTTTGGGATCTGATAGACCCCTCTTAGTCAAGCCATACAGATAACCTGGATATCGCATGTGATATGAAGCAGTTTCAACCTGGGGGCATCCGAAGATCCGAAGGCTCTCTTGTTTTTGACCTCCCCGACTCTGCGCCGCCAGGATCTCGTTGTGGTTCAGGCGCCATGCGGGTGATGAGCAAAGGAGTGAATGGAGCCAAAGGATCCCAGAGAGGTACCAACGGTTTCTATGAAGTTTTCTGGGCTCTCATGGTTTTTCTTGGGTTATTTTGAGTGTATTTCGAGGATCCGGGTGTGTCAATCAGTAGTCTGCGACCAGGTCGTGATGCCAGGAATACTTAGAGTTATGGACCATTCAAAGAGTTTATAAGCATGGTTCAGGGGTTTATCAAAAAAAGGGGGGGACATGGGCCCGAAAGTGGATCAGAATGGATGGGATTATAACTAGTGGATAGGATATGAAACAAGATTGAGCTGCTTTGAAAGTCTTGTGCGATTTCCGATAGATTTCCAACAGATTTCCAACAGATTTCCGACCTGTCAGCCCTGCAAATTCTCGACACCGGATGAATCTGCGGGTTGACCCACTGCCAATGGTTTTCCTTCCTATATTTGGCGCAAAAAGCCATGGTTTCACCGTGTCATTTTCTTCCTGAAATCAATCCACAGATGAATCCGGGGCGACCTTGGCCAGATGACTGGCGGAACCCAGCTGTGCAGACCATAGCCGCAGGTAGCGGGCTGAGGGAAGATTTAGGGTTGAGCCTCCTATGTCTGGTGGCCAGAACATGCCAGAACATGCCAGAACCATGGTTTCTGGTCTCGAATTTTCCTTGAAATCTTAAACCAGTCGGAAATGAGTGTCGTGCCATGTGAGCCTTTTGTTGTTGCAGTAACAGCTTCATTGGGGAGTGATGCTAGCGAACCCAAAGGAGGTAGACAATTAAGATCCTACCCAAATAGTGTTACAAAACTGTTCTATCTTTCTGGGTGTCACTACATCATGAATAGATATGATATGAATAATCAGCCGATAATGGGCGTATGAACCAGCAGATACCAGCAGCCAGGGGATCACAGGAGGTTTAGGGCTCAGATGACAGCGACCAAGTTGTCTGCTCAACAGCGATCCGACCAACACCACCAGTGACACATCATTTCTTGCTCCAACTTCCAAGACTGACGTCCAGTCATTTCAATCTCTTGGATTTCAAGATGCTCCTCTGTTTCAATTGGATTTGCTGAGTAAAATAGTTGCGCGGGTTGTGAACGTGCATGATTTATCATGATTTATGTTTTGTTTTGGGTACAGTTTTGCTAGATTTCAATTCAATTTCAACCAGCAATGGAGGTGTGTTTCTTAGCATCCGGCGAGAAGGTTGCCGTGCTTGATGCGGCTGAGTTCGAAGGAAAAACTGCCAAGGCAGTCAAGCAAGCCTTGGCAACCAACATTGGCGTCACCAGATTTAAGCAAAGACTCTTTCTGGAAGGCAATGCTAGTGAGATCCCAGATGATGAGATATTTTCCTCAGTGCCTCCAAAGCTTCAGCTGGTGGTCTTGGAATTTTGCCCACCACATGTCGCACTAGACGAACAGATCATCATGGCAGCAAGGGGCAACGATACAGTTGGCCTTGAACACTTGCTGAACTGTCCGCGAAGTCCAAACACCAGAGATGCTCTGGGCAAGACGCCCTTGTACCATGCTGCAGATCGTGGACATGTTGAGCCCATGCGGCTGTTACTGGAGGCAGGTGCAGACATTGATGCACCGTCGGGAGAGGTGGCCCCCTTGCACATTGCAGCTTTCCGTGGCCACCTTGAGGCAGTGCGTTTTCTGGTTCAAAACGGTGCACAGAAAGATCTGGCTGACGCTGGTGGGTCCACGCCATTGACACTCGCACTTTATGGCGGCGATGTCGCCATTGCCCGCTTTCTTGTGGAGGAGGGAGCCAGCACGAGTGAGATTGTGGCACACTGGAAGCTACTGATTGATGCAGCTGGATCCGGCGATGCTGACATGGTCCACTTCCTGCTTCAAATCGGCTGTGACAAAGACAAGGCCAACGATTGGGGCGAAACACCGCTGCATGCTGCAGCTGCAGAAGGCCACTTGCACATTGTCCGCTTTCTCGTGGAGTCCGGTGCTAGCCGTCACGCAACGACAACAGGTACATATGGACCGGCTGCCACTGCTCTGGATCTTGCATCTGAGAGCGGCCACGCCGAAGTGGTTCGTTTTTTGTCTGAGCTTGAGGCAGAATCGCCCTGAAGGAAAGTCCAACGAGACGGCAGAGACAGTCCGAAGTGTCGGCAGTGACAGACCTGGAAAGCGACTGGTGAGCTGGTGAGTTGTGTATATTTGTGGTTGAAGCTTCTGCATTTCGGTGTAAAAACACGGTTTCCCTGCATGGTGTGAAACATGAACCAGGATCAGTTGGCAAGAATCATCAAGAATCCTTCTTCCGAAGATTGCATGAATATCATGTATCCACTCTTTTCATTATTTCCAGGATCTGGGCGAACGGTTAGCATTGTCATTGATACATTTTGGCAAGATGGCACCTGTGTTTCTTGCGAGTGAAACATTGACCACGCGGTTGATTGCTGGGTACTCAACGTATTCCATGATGAATGTCATACTGACCTGCTTTTTTGGTTGGTCTTTGATGTTTTACAAACGTTTTTGTATTTACATTGTTTGCTGATGAATCGGATGATTATTGTTGATTTAAGTCTGAGTTGCTTTTAGTAAATCAACACATATTTGTCGATCGCTTTTCCTTGGGCTTCCCTGTGGGTTTTCCACAGTTTTCCAGTGTTTTCCACGTCTATATCGTTTTGCTGCAGGTAGCCCCCCAGTCAGTGTACCGTTTTGTTTTTTAGACATGACCCGAAGCGGTAGCCAGCGCCGCTGCACCCCAACAGCTGCAGGTGTTCCTTGCTTCAGCGCTAACGCGTCGTCTGAAGGCATCGGTGGCTGGACGAAGCTAGGAGACAGGTGGACGAATTCATCCCTGGGCTATCCAAATTTTGTTTTCATTTTCCATCCCTTGTTGGGATAGTCTGAGTGGAAACCAACGCATTGGAGTATTTTGTGCATGGGATAGTACCTATATATCTGTGAACCAGTTATTTTGTTTCTGTTGTGCCGTTCAGTACTTTAGTCTGGCCTGCTGGAAAATCATCCAGTAACTTCGATCATTATCCAATACTTCCTTGTTTTTATAGATGGGATTCTCTAGCCAACCGTGTTGAAGTATCAGAAGGTGATTGGGATGAGATTCTCCTCATTGACCGCAGATTCTCAAACCTCTCCACGCGACCTTCCTGAATGTAGCCATAGAATGACATCGACAAATTCTCAGCAAAAATCCAGTGGTTGGTAGAGATTTCCTGGGCCTCTCTTTTCTTTTCAGAGCACAGATGCGGCCAGATGCCCTTGACAAAAGAATCCTGTGGGTAATATTTGAGACAGGGCCACAAGGCCCACGCAATTCTTTGATTTACAGCTGTCTGCTTTACTTGTTTGGGTGGACTCTTCAAGTTGGGGTATCATCCACGGTCTCAAACACGCTCTGGACATGAAAAAATCTCAACCGGAGCTCCCCACATGACTCTGAGGATCTCGTTCTGCAGGCCGCAACAAAACTTGCTTCGGGAGGCGATCTCGGATCGACATGCCGGTGATCAAAGGAGGAGTAAACGGACCCACAAAATCCTTGAGAGGTACAAAGCTTTCTGGGCTTAAATCATTTGATGTTTCAAGTCAATTTTCTGTATTTTGGGCTCAAATTCACACGGAAGTATATGTTGGGCTCCAATCTTGAGGATCTGTGCCAATCAGATCGAATCAGTAGTCTTATAATCTTACCGACCAGGCCGTGATGCAGGAGTGCGACCAGATAGGAAGACTAGTGGATAGGATATGATATTTGGATTGTACTCTCTTACTGGTTTTCTCAGTTTTGTGCAACAATGAAACAGCTGGCACATGACATTTGAAACGATGGGATGTAATGGAGGACCATATTTTCAGACCAGCCCACACGGTCGAAGCCATTGACACCAAAGAAAACAGCGGGTTTACCGTGCCAAACTACTGTTTGCCCACAATTCTGGCCATGAAAGCCTTCAGGTTTCAAAGAGATTTCCAATAGATTGTAAAATCCAACAGACTTCGGACCTTTCGGACTTGCGTAGTTTTTTCGGACACCTCCGGATGAATCTGTGGACCTTGGCCTGACAGGCCCACCTGCACGTACGACCGTCAGCGCAGGTAGCAAGCTGAGGGAAGATTTAGGGTTGACCTTTTTGTGTGTGGTGGCTAGAACCACGGCTTCCAGTTTCGAATTTTTCTTTAAACCATCTTAAACCATCTTGAACCCATACATCGAGAAATGAGTGTCATGTCATGTGAGTTGCTTTTGTTGCGGGAAAAGGTTTACGGGGAATGATAAGAATGAATAGATAACAACCACTCAGCACCTGGTTCGAATGTATCAGCCACTCAGCAGCTTGGGGGACGACAGAAGGTAGCACTGCGCAATGCTCAGATGACAACCACGTTTTCCATTTTTCAAAAACCACAGTCTATTGTGAACTTTCTTTTCTGCTCCAACAGCCAAGACACATTGAGTCTAGTCGTTTCGGTCTGTTGGATTTCTAGATGTTGCTCGGTTTCAGGTGCATTTGATGTGTCAATTTCGTGCGTGTTTTGAGCTGGTGAACGTGTGCACAATCAGTTGCTGAACCCGACCCGCAGCCAGCTCCTTTCCTTCATGTTCAAGGAAGATGCGGGAACCCAGGAGAGTCTCATTTGAACAAAATCCCAGCAGTTATGAAGGATGTACAAACCCAGCAGATTTGCAAAGCTCTCAAGTGCCAGCTGGCTTTGTCACATCATTTACAGCACCTTGACAATTCAAAACTTCTCTGTAGCGTTCCTTAGGTAAACTTGTCCTTTTATGTTTTGCTTTGGGTACAGTCTTGCCAGATTTCAGTTCAATTTCAACCAGCAATGGAGGTGTGCTTCTTAGCATCCGGCGAGAAAGTCGCCGTGCTTGATGCGGCTGAGTTCGAAGGAAAAACCGCCAAGGCAGTGAAGCAAACCTTGGCACCTAAAATTGGTTTCACCACATTTAGGCAAAGACTCTTTTTGGAAGGTGATGCTAGTGAGATCCCAGATGATGAGATATTTTCCTCAGTGCCTCCAAAGCTTCAGCTGGTGGTCTTGGAATTTTGCCCACCAGATGCCGAAGAAGACGAACAGATGATTTCTTCAGCAAGGGACAATGATACACTTAGTCTTGAAAAGTTGCTGAAGTGCCCCCGAAGTCCAAACACAAGAGATGTTTGGGCATGACACCTTTGCAGCATGCAGCAGGGCGCGGACATGTTGAGCCCATGCGGCTGTTGCTGGAGGCAGGTGCAGAGATAGATGCGCGAACAGTGGGAGATGCGGCCCCCTTGCATGCAGCAGCTCAGTCTGGGCACCTTGAGGCAGTCCGTTTTCTGGTTCACAATGGTGCACAGAAAAATTTGCCTTCTGACATCGGTGGGTATTCACCATTGTTCCTTGCAGTTTTCAATGATCATGTCGACATTGCCCGCTTTCTTGTGGAGGAGGGAGCCAACAAGGATGAGTTCGTGACAGATGGGGGCGAACTGAATTCTGCAGCTCAACATGGCTGTTTGAACATGGTCCGCTTCCTGGTCGAAATAGGTTGTGACAAAGACAAGACAGATGAAGAGGCCGGGGCAACGGCGCTGCATGATGCAGCTGCATTTGGCCACTTGGACATTGTCCGCTTTCTGGTGGAGTCCGGTGCCAATCGTCATCTGGTCGACAACAACGGAAAGACTCCTTTGGATCTTGCATCCGAGAGCGGCCATGCCGAAGTGGTTCGCTTTTTGTCTCAGTTCGAGGCAGAATCGCCCAAGGAAAGTCCGACGAGTCGCCAGGAACAGTCCGACGAGTTAGCAGTCAGCCACTTGGAAAAAACGCAAGCGCTGAATGGGAGCAGTGTGCCAGTGGTGCTTATCAATCCAATGTTTTTTCATGTCTTTTTCATGTTTTTTTCATGATTTTCATGACCTCAGTGAACCGTTATAGGATGTGTCATGATTTATCATGAACAGGAATTGGTAAAGTGGCACCAGTGACCATGTGGCTGATTTTTGGTTACCCGACATATTGGACTCGACATATTCGATGATGAAGTTGACCTGCTTTATGCGGTTTTTGCGTTTTACAAACACAGTGCAGTACTTTTTACATTCATAGTCATATTTGTTGATGAATCTGATGATTGTTATTGTTGACTTAAGTCTGATTTACATTCCCATAAATCAACATACATTTGTTGGTTTCCTTGGGCTTTCCCAGGTTTTTCCACCCTCTTCCGCTTCTATATTGCTTTTCTGGAGGGTAAACAACCCCCCATAGTCGCCTGAAGGCACGGAAACATCAGTGGATTTTGGCCAAAAGCGACTGGTGAGTTGGGGAAATTCAATATTTGCAGCCAAACATGGTAAGCACATGCAAAAACAGGGTAAACACACGGTTTTTCATGGAAAAAGCCATGGTTTCGTGTAAACAGAATCCTCAAATCAATCCATGGACCCAAGGTCATGAACCAGGATATACTTAAGATTGGCTGAAGCCTCAGTAGAAAAACAGGTGGACATATTAATTCCTGAGGAAGTCACATTTTTTTTGTGATTTTCCATCCCTTCTTTAAACGGTTTAGGCGAAGTATGTCTAAGTGGAAACGGGCGCATTACAACATTTTCTTAATGGAATCGTAGAAATCTATGAACAGGTTATTTCGTTTCTGTTGTGCTCCAGTAGTTAACCTTGTTTGCTGGAAAATCACCCATCGACTTTGATGCTGATCGAATATGTCCCTGTTCTTTGTTTTTGGATGGGACTTTCCAACCAACCATTTTGGATTTTCCGAAAGTCATGTTTTTTTCTATGAATTTCATCTCATTGACCAGCTCAGTTGTGATCCTCCATGGGAGCAGTTCCAGGCAGAAGGGCCCACAGGGCCCCATTTTTTTGGGGGTATGCACGGTATCTCTCCAAGGCCCTTCTGGACATGACAGATCGTCAACCAGAACCTCTCCACATGCATTTTCTGGAGATTTTTTATAGAAACCATACGGAAACTATCGGAAATTCACCATGAATGTCATGTCGACATGAACCAATTCTCAACAAAAACATATCTCGGTTGACCTTCAGCATTCTGCAGCGCCAGGATGTCGTTGGTGCAGGCCGCCGCAAAAATGGTTTCTTTGGCGATCTCGGAACGAGATGCCGGTGGTGACCGGGGAAAAAACGGATGTATCAAGAGGATCCCAGAGAGGTACGAAGTTTTCTGAACTCAGATCATTCCATTTTTTCATTATATACTTACTGGTGCTTAGTAGGGAATGCGGGAATGGGATGATTATTAATGATAATTATAGGTCATTCCCTCATTCCCTACTAAGCACCAGTAAGTATAATATCTTTGATTTCGGGCTCACTTTCACATCGAAGTATATCTGGGCTCCAATCTTGAGGGTCTAAGTCTATCGAATCAATAGTCCTCTAGAGCTCAGAAGCATCTTCTGCGACTAGGCAGTGACGCCAAGAGTGCGACCAGATAGAACTGTGACTCGTGGATAGGATGTGATGTGGAGGTTTCCTAGGGGTACCCCCAAATCATTAATTTTACTAGGCTTTTCCATTATAAACCATCCATTTTGGGGTACCCCTATATATGGATTGTACTGTCACTATTGTTCAAACATGGGGGAATGGGCGCATGCCATTTGAAACCTCCCCCCTATAATGGAATGGAGGACATGGTTGAAAACATTTAAACCAATAAAGCAGCTGGTTGACCGTGCCGAATTCCTGTTTGACTCTGGCCCATAGTCATGGCCATGAAAGTCGTGAGATTTCTATCAGATTTCGACGACAGGCGGAGCCTGCAGAGCCCCGCGAAGACGATCGCCACAGGTAGCGGGCCAAGGGAAGACTTGCGGTTGAATCCCCTATGTCTGGTGGCCAGAACCAGGGTTTCTGCTTTCCGGTTTTGATTCTTTTCCCTTCAATCAATTTAAACCATTGATTGTTATCAGTTATCAGTTATCATATCATGTGAGGTTTGTTTGGTGCAAGGTTGCAGGTTTGCAGGTTTGCAGGTTCACTGGAAGTGATACAATTTTCATGGCTAGACATGATATGATCATAGTCACATTCATGCCCATTCGAAATTTATCAAGGAACATCCACAACAACCCAGCCAGACTCCTGGAAAAAGCCAGCAGATTTGCAAAGCTCTCGCCAGTTGGCGTCTCGACTCAGTAGAAACCAAATGATTCCAGAGACATTGCAGCGGGCGATAGCAATCCTTGACAGTTCAAGACCTCCCTTTTTGCGGTTCTTAGGTAAATCTGCTACGACTCTCCATGACTTATGATTATGTTGATTCACCTTCTGTTTTATAGGTACAGCGCTCCACTCAAACAGAACCAGCAATGGAGGTGTGTTTCCTAGCATCCGGCGAGAGAGTTGCCGTGCTTGATGCAGCTGATGTCGAAGGAAAAAGCACCAAGGCAGTAAAGCAAGCCTTGGCAGCCAAGATTGGCGTCACGAGATTCAGGCAGAAGCTCTTTCTGCAAGGTGATGCTGGGGAGATCCCAGATGATGACATTTTTTCTTCAGTGCCTGCAAAGGTTCAGCTGCTGGTCTTGGAGTTTTGCCCATCAAATTCCAAATTAGACAAGCAGCTGAAGTCTGCAGTAAGGAACAATGATACAGCTGTCCTTGAACAGTTGCTCAAAGGCCCGCAAAGTCCGAACACAAGAGATGCTGAGGGCAAGACTCTCTTCTACCACGCTGCAGACCAAGGACACGTTGAGCCCATGCGGCTTTTGCTGGAGGCAAGTGCAGAGATAGACACACAATCAACAGCATTTAAGATGGCCCCCTTGCATGCAGCAGCTGAGTCTGGGCACCTTGAGGCAGTGCGTTTACTGGTCCAAATCGGGGCACAGAAAGATGTGCTTGATGCTGTTGGGCGAGCTCCATTGGGCCTCGCAGTTTCCAGCGGCCATGTCGACATTGCCCGCTTTCTTCTGGAGGAGGGAGCCAACAAGGATGAGCTCTTCAACAAACGCCATGGGAGTTTTGCTCTGAATATAGAAGCAGAAGACGGCAATTTGGACATGGTCCGCTTCCTAGTTGAAATCGGTTGTGACAAAGACACGGCCGACGATTCTGGAGGAACACCGCTGCATCGGGCAGCTGAAGCAGACCGTTTGGACATTGTGCGTTTCCTTGTGGAGTCCGGTGCCTGTCGTCACTCAACCGACGAAGATGGCAGGACAGCTTTGGATCTTGCGTCCGAGAGCGGCCATGCCGAAGTGGTTCGCTTTTTGTCTCAGTTCGAGGCAGAATCGCCCCGAGGGAAAGTCCGACGCGTCGGCAGTGACAGTCCGACGAGTTAGCCACTGACTTGGAAAACGCGCAGCCGATGCAGCCTGAAGCGCTAAATGGGATGAGTTGGCAAGAGTGAATAGTGTTTCTGCCCAGCACTGCATCAATCCAGTGTTTTTTTTCATGATTTCCATGATCCATGACCTTGGCAAACCGTTAGGATCATGGACAGGAATTGACAAGGCACCAGTGCAGTTTCTTTCGAGTGAAACACTGCCCAGATGGCTGATTGCTGGCTACTTACGTATTCGATTAAGAACGGTTTAGTGACATGTTTTGTTTGATTTGTGGCTATTTGTACACATGGTGCTTGTTATACACGATGTTTGTTACCTTCTATATAAATGCATTATTGCTGATGAATCTGATGGTCATTGTTGAGGTAGATCTGAGTTATCCTCCAGTAAATCGACATATTGGATCCTCCACCTTGTATCATCCTGTGATCATTTTCCTGGTTTTACTCCCCTTCAGTTTTCCATGTCGCTTTGCTGGAGAGTACAATGTGGGCTCCCAAATGATAGTTAAGTTGGTGAGCATAAATCCAATTTCACCATGGTTTATGGTACGCACATAACTATAGTATTCATGGGGTGAAACTAAACCAACAAACATCACAACGGGGGGCCCCACATTGTAACCCCCCATCATCCCCCAATGGTTTCTTTCTGTTACGCCCAAGACCTGCAGGTCTTCGGATGAAACCCGAAGATTCGGCGGCGAGGACGAGAGTTTCCTGTTTTTTTTTGATTACCCTCAGGTAATCAAACCGCAGCAATGGAACATCCCCGAACAAAATGGAGGTTTGAGTGGGAAAATCATCTATAAATGTGGGATTTTCCATTGCCACGTTTGAATACTGGAGAGTAAATTGATCCATATTGTTGAATACAGAACAATTTTTTGTGGCATTTTGATGGGAATATAAACTCATATGATACTTGGACCGGGTTCATTGGCACCAAACAGTGAGAATTGCCTGAAGAAACCACCAACCTTTTCTAGTCATTCAGGATGGTTACCGGACGTGTGATCCAAGCCTGATTTTGTATCGATTCTTTGGTTTCGGATCATCAAACTGTCGGCTTTTGCATATTTTGTGGGATAGTACCTAAGCGGTAATTTTCTTGTCCATCTCTTTAAATATATATATATACTGCACAGTGGTTTTACCTCAGCCTGCTGGAAAATGGATGTTAGTTCAGATATTCCCCAATACAAAGCACGGGGATTTACCGATGACCTTTAAATGATGGTTGATTTATGTTTATTTACTCAAGTGGTGACCCAGAAAAAAAGCAGGACACGAAAACTTGGCCGAATGGCAACTCGATTTGAATAGGCAGAAACGAGTTGGAAACCTAGACATGACATATGTAAAACGTTCAAGTTACATGAGATGAAGATTGACGTAAGTTATGGTCATCAATCCCATTTCAGAGGAATCCTCCCATTATTTTTTTAGCTCCTATGAATGGATTGATGACCGTCCCCCGATCTGGGGATACGACCCAGCTTTTGACTCTAGCGCACTAATGGATGCCTTACAATAACTCACTGCGATGATGGGTGGTGTATTGGGATTCAGCTGTAGTATTTCATGATGGATCTCCTCAACTAAGTTAGAGAACCCGAAGATGAGATGTCGAAGAAAACACAACTTATTGGGTTGTACCAAACCATCAATTTCTGTATCATCTCTAGTTTAGTCTTCTGTCTCAAAGTTCGCTCTCCAAACTTGCTTCTTCAACTCCCCTTTCTTAATTTTGGCCAAGTTCAACTGCCCTTTGGTTCTTTATTGGGCTTTGTCTGAACGTTGGATATCCTGAATCCCAAAAAATGGACGCATTGATGGGAAAAGCATCACCATTTTTGGACAAGCCAAAACATCATGATATACATATTCCATTCAAATGATCCCATCTTAAACCATACTATATCGTATTATATGCCCATCTTGATTGGTTTCGCCAATTGTTCCAGTCTTTTCCCCAGGAGAACCGAATCCGGAGCCCCGCCAAGTGCTGGAGATGCGCAGCTCTGCGTCGGCGGTGGTCGAAGGTTTCTACAAGGAGGCCATGCGATGCTATGGATGCCATGGATGCCATGGATGCCATGGGGTTTTTCCTGTTGTAATCGCTGGACATATACGGATGATTTTGTGAGAATCTAGAAATTAGTTATATAGGATATGAATTGATTTATGACTCATGAGGCTGTTTAGGAAGATCGATCGTGATTGAACTATCGCAACACAGTGGGAATTCAACTTCAGAATGGACATAATCTGTCAAGTGATGGCTGGTTGGCAGTGGGGCTATAGTAAACGCTTTTTCATGTTGATTATGTATATACTAATCTAAGATGCAACCAAGGGATCGTAAATGGTTAACAACCCATCCGAGACACACAGGACCCTCGTTATTGGCCACATACACCAAGTAGGCCAGAGACATTATCGCAACACCATGGGGTTCAACCGACACAAAAAGTTGGTTGAGATGCGTATACAAGTGGCAAACTGGTTCATGATAATCAAAATTTGTGGAATGTGGCTTGCAAGCAGGGTTACGACATTTCTAAGCCACGCACATGGAGGGCTTGAACGGTTTCAGCCAACAAAGAAGGGTTATGCAACCGCAAAATTGGTGGAGATAATTCAAGGAATTCGAAAGGAAGAGACACAGTTGGGTTAGTTCACTTATAACTGGGGTTATATCACCCACTTACTAACTGGGTTGCACCACCAAGACGCATGAGGGAACAGCCTTCCCATTTTTCATCGTCGAACAGTGCACCCCAAATTTGATGGTTGTGTTTGTAAATTTCTTTGTTCAAATCCAGCTCTGAGTGCGCAGAGGTTGCAGGTTTGTTGAGAGTTTTTCCGGGGTGAAATGCTTCAAGGATCTACAAGTCTGATGAGCATTGTTTATGGTTCAAATGAAAATCCACAAGGCAATGAAGATGCCGTGGAATTGTGGAATTGATGATATGATGCATTATGATGCGTCGTGATTATACAGTCATTTATAGTTATAGTTATATATTATAATGTAAATAAATAACTAAATGAATAAAGACATATATGAAAAATATGTAAATAAATCAAAAAGTGAACACATAAACATCTAAATGATTAAATTCATACATAGATAAATACATAAACAAACAAATGTATATATACATATATATATATATATATATATACATATATACACATATATATATATATACATATATATATATACATATATATATACATACATATATATATACATATATATATATATACATATATATATACATATATATATATATACATATATATATACATATATATATACATATATATATACATATATATATATATACATATATATATATATAACACATAATATGCGTACACATATCGAAATTGCGCCTTAAACCCCTGCTAGCGGCTCCCCTCCGGCTGCTCGACCCAAGCAGGGTGCGACGTGGACAGCTCCGTCCACCCTGCTGTCGTGCGCGTCGCAGAGGCCAGGCCAATGGCAGGGTATGCTGGGCACCAGTAGGATCTTTCGATCTTCAATTCTATGATATCTGATTAACTTTTGATGCATAGCAAGTTTTTTTCTGAAGAGCAATCTCTATCATGCGTGGCTTGTGCAACTTCGTACAAATCGCATCTTCGAATATCATGATACATATGGAAACAGAGTTGTTTTCAATCAATCATCATCGTTCCTGTGGCCGCTGTCGTGAAACAGCTGTGAATCAACGAGCCCAATAGACCCCATCCCTCTCAGAAGTTTCGATGGGGTTCATTCTGTCTCCAGGTCTTGGTTTCAATCGATCAGCGACCAGCCCCCCTGTTGATCAATTATCGCAGGGGGTTTTACTCCTTAGTTTATTAAGGAATATGATGACTCATCATGGGAACCCGTACCAGGAAAAGTATGATGATTTTGCTTGACACAATGCAGATGTTTGCAAGTTTTGAGTTGGTGAACACGCGTGAACCAGGGCTAACATCATCAGAAACTGCACCCGTCTTGCGGTCAGAAGTCGTTGTGTGAGTGCCTTGAATGCTTTCGGTCGATGATGAATGGAAGTGGCCTGTTGCACCCATGGACTCTGGAATCGTCGGGGCTGATTTTATTAGGGCCCAGAAGGAACATGGATTAGTGGTTTCAAATGTTGTACTACAAGGTCGGGACTATGAAGTCCCACAATGAGACTAAATTAGCCAACATTGTTCATGTCTATCCAGCAGTGGGCCCGCGAACTGTGCGGGTGTTGATGTCAAACATCGGTGAACACAAATCCAGACTTTTAATCGCTATATACATGATCCTACGTGCCCATAATATTTTCATTGATCTCTCCGATCATGATTCACAGATTCACACCTTTCTCTTATGACAGCGCTTCGCCATATTGAGCAGAGCAGCAGCAATGGAAGTGTGTTTCCTAGCATCCGGCGAGAGGGTTGCGGTGCTTGATGCGGCTAAGTTCGAAGGAAAAACGGCCAAGGCGGTGAAACAAGCCTTGGCAGCTGAGATTGGCACCACTAGATTCAGACAAAGGCTCTTTCTGGAAGGTGGTGCTGGAGAGATCTCAGATGATGACATTTTTTCTTCAGTGCCTGAAAAGCTTCAGCTGGTGGTCTTGGAATTCTGCCCACCAGATGTGGCAGAAGACAAAAACATGATGATGGTTGCAGCAATGGACAATGATACAGCTGGCCTTGAGCAGTTGCTGAAGCGCCCACTAAGCCCGAACACAAGAGACGGCTTGGACATTACACCCTTGCACCATGCTGCAGACCGTGGACATGTTGAACCCATGCGGCTGTTGCTGGAGGCAGGCGCAGAGATAGATACACAATCGACAGAATTTGAGGTGACTCCCTTGCATGCAGCAGCTCAGTCTGGACACCTTGAGGCAGTGCGGTTTCTGGTTCAAAACGGTGCACAGAAAGATTTGCTTGCTGCCATAGGGCGAACCCCCTTGGACCTTGCAATTTTTAATGGCCATGTCGACGTTGCCCGCTTTCTTGTGGAGGAGGGAGCCAACAAGGAGCAGCTCGTGAGCGGGAATGCACTGATTGCAGCAGCTGGACGTGGCCGTTTGGACATGGTCCGCTTCCTGGTTGCAGTAGGTTGCGACAAAGATCGGACCAACGAGATTGGGGCAACCCCGCTCTATTATGCAGCTAGAAACGGCCACTTGGATATTGTCCGTTTTCTAGTTGAGTCTGGTGCTAATCGTGACCCAATGACAGAATTTGGAAGGACTGCTTTGGATGTGGCATCCGAGCGTGGCCATGCGGAGGTTGTTCGCTTTCTCTCGGAGTTTGAGGCAGAATCGCCCAGAAAGAAACTCCGAAGATTGAACAGCCCAAATAGACGGTGAAGGTCAAGGGAGCTTGCCAGCTCAAACACATTCGCATGACAGACGCCAGCTCGATTGGATAGGGGGGGGTTAGCTGAGACTAGCCACCTGTGAGGATCAAGGATGTATCTGTCTGGCTATGGTTTTGTTGATGAACATTTCACCTTATCAACATCTGAAACATATCCATGGGGCAAAAGTGGTACCAGTCGTTGTGAGAGGCGGGTCACACTGCGACACCAGGTGATGAGTGAAGTTGGGAAGCCAAATTGCTACTGTGGAGCCCCCTGGTAAACTAACATAACTATGGAAAATCACCATTGTTCATGGGAAAATCCACTATAAATGGCCATTTTCAATAGCTATGTTAGTTTACCAGAGGGTACCTGAAAGAAATACCATATTTGTGAGGCATGCTGATGTAAACCAAGGCAAAGCCACTAGTAAACCATCCCCAATATGACTGTAAATGGATTCTATAGGCCATCCCAGCCCCCGCATGGAAGGTGTATTCTTGGGTCTACTAGCTATTTTGATGTTAACCAGCGTACCAGGGTTTTGACCCAGAACTACAGATGGTGAATGATGGTGATTGGTTCGCTGAGACTAGCCACCTACTGTGATACTCAGTGATATATGAGTTTGGTTTTGTCACCACCTTGTCAAACCTGAAACATATCCATGGTCCATGGGGCAAAACTGGTACCCATTGCGAGAGGCAAAAGTAGTAGACTTCCAGTCACATTACATTTCCTTATCGATGTTGTTCGGACGTGTTCGGGATGTTTGTGGTTTCTCTACCGTTTTTGTTGGTGGCGTCCATTTCTTGCGGTCACCGGGGCCATTGGCAGGTGCGTTTTCTGACGTCTTCCAAGGTGACCGGGGCCGATGGGAAGCCATTGGTTCTGTGGAACCCCAAAGGTAAGTGCAAATTGCTGGGGATGGATCAAGTTGCTCATGAAACACCATACTTGGGGGATGAACATGTGAACCGTGGGAAACCCAATACTAAACCATCCGCAATATCCACCATAAATGGGTTCTATATGCTTATACCATCCCCACCATTGTAGGTTCCTTGTTGGGTTTTACCACACTGCCTGCTAGCTATTTTGGCGTTAACCAGGGTACCGGGGTTTTGACCTAGAACCAGATGGTGAATGATGGTTATTGGTTCAGTTTCTGATGCCGGGACTCTGACTTGTCCCAGGGTTGAGGGGTCCCACAGATCTCCGGTTTCGATGTGTTGGTTGCATTCCTTTGGTTCCAGATGGTTCCAGATTCCATGTGTTGTCTCCATGTGTCACTTCGGTTTGATGGGTTGAGCATTGCCTTGGGTTTTCAGTTGATCAACCTATTGTCGCGACCACGGCAGCGATTTTGTTTCCAGCTCGGCGCGGAGTGTTTGAGATTCACGTGGTTCTGGGACTGGAACTAGACAGCATGTTTTTTTTTTTTAATGAGAGAAGTCCCGGAAAGGCAGGTTGCAGGTTGCTTGACAGTTTTTCTGGTGCTTCAAGGATCTACAACTCTGATGCGAATTTGTCAAGATTACAATGAGAATCCTCAAGACAACGAAAGTGTAGTGAAATTGATTGCACATGATAAGAAATTTATATAATACATACAGTACACAAGACAAATGAATGAATACAGGAATCAATAATAAGAACAGAAATGAATATATAACTTATATATATACTTATATAACTCACACGTGACACGTACCTGTAAGTATTTTTAATATATGTATCAGAAATTATATAATATGTGTATACACACATTCCATATTTAGAACTTGTGCCCTGAACCCCCGCTACCGGCTCCCTTCCGGCTGCAAAAGACCCAAGCCGACAGGCCGCGACGCCGAAGGACGTCGACCTGGGGATGCTGTCGTGCGTGTGGCGCAGAGGCCGGCTGGGGACGGATGATGCGCAGCAGGGGGCAGCAGAGGCTGGGCACCAGTAGGATCTTTCAAAGATGGGGATGGGTCAAAACCTCTGAATTTATCCATTTTAATGGGATGAACATCCATGAATCCCAGCTATTTTGATGTTCACTAGGTACCAGGGTTTTGACTTATAGCCAGATCTTCAACTCTATGAGAACCATTGCAGACGCATAGCAAGTTTTTTTTTGCAAAGAGCCATCTCTATCATTTGCGTGGCTTGTGCAACTTCATTGCTGGCATCTACACATACTATGATACCTATATATTTTTTTCAACCAGACCAATTTTTATCATTCCTATGGCCGGTGTCGTGAAACATCTGTAAATCAACAAGCCAAAAAATGGCTCCGCCCAATGAATCTCTGATCTTTGGGGTTCATTCTGCTTGCAGGTCCTGGTTTCAATCAGTGATGAATCCCCCTTTTGATCAGTTATCACTTCGGAGGACGTTCTCTGTTTTTTTGAGGATTATTACGATTATGATGATTCATAATGCGCACCCCATGCCAGTAAAAGTGTGATGAAATTGCTTGACATGTAGAGATTTTGAATTGGCGGCGAACGCGTCCGTGGACCGGGCAGCTCTGAATCGGCTGGAACCGTCCGGACATCATGAGTTGGGGCTCAATGTTGGAGCGTTGGTGAATGGCTTTCAAAGGTTAGGCTATACAAGACCAATGGGGGCTATGAAATCCTTCAGAGTCCACTATAGCCAGAAGTGTTGACCGTTCTTTCTAGCAGAACATGAACATGTAGCGACAGTGGTGACATCATGAAGTGAGCCGCTGGTGTTAAAGTCATCCCAACATATCCGACATGAGATCTGCCAGTATGCTGTTAGCATATTTGTTTAGTATATCAACAAGTTGATGTATATTTGCGAGGATATACATGGTTGATAGATAGTGTTTTCTATCCATTGTTGATTGTTGATGAAAGATATGAACGCTTTTTTATGCTTTTTTTCCTTGCAGCTTCGCCATATTGAGTAGAGCTGCAGCAATGGAGGTGTGTTTCCTAGCATCCGGCGAGAGGGTTGCCGTGCTTGATGCGGCTGACTTCAAAGGAAAAACTGCCAAGGCGGTGAAGCAAGCCTTGGCAGCTGAGATTGGCACCACTAGATTCAGACAAAGGCTCTTTTTGGAAGGTGGTGCTGGAGAGATCTCAGATGATGACATTTTTTCTTCAGTGCCCGCCAAGGTTCAGCTGGTGGTCTTGGAATTCTGCCCACCAGATGCAGAAGAAGACGAACGGATGATGTCTGCTGCAAGGGACAATGATACAGTTGGCCTTGAACAGTTGCTCAAGCAACCCCGAAATCCCACGGGTAGAGATGAAGACGGTCTGACGCCCTTGCACCATGCGGCAGAGCACGGACATGTTGAGCCCATGCGGCTGTTGCTGGAGGCAGGTGCAGAGATCGATGCGACGGCTTTAAAACACTTTGGAGAGGCTCCGTTGCATGTGGCAGCAGAGGGTGGATGCCTTGAGGCAGTGCGTTTTCTGCTGGAAAATGGTGCCAAAAAAGATCCAATGGCCCTGATTGGTATGACAGCTATGACACCATTGCTACTCGCAGCCGACCATGGCCATGTGGAGATTGCTCGCTTTCTTGTGGAGGAGGGAGCCAACAAGGATTGGCTTGTGTGCGATGGAAATGGATTGTTTGCAGCAGCTGAATCTGGCCATTTGGACATGGTCCGCTTCCTGGTTGCAGTGGGTTGCGACAAAGATCGCAGCAATGAGCTTGGGGCAACCCCGCTCTATTATGCAGCTGGAAATGGCCACTTGGACGTTGTCCGCTTTCTAGTTGAGTCTGGTGCCAATCGCGACTCAACGACAACAGCTGGCAGGACGGCTTTGGATCTCGCATCCGAAGGCGGCCATGCGGAGGTTGTTCGCTACTTGTCGGCAGAGTCGCCGCGAAGGAAAGCCCGAAGATTGAACAGCCCAAGACGGTGAGATTGGACGGGCGAGCCTTGATATGTCCTGGAATATCTGACATGTTTCATGGATCTTCATGGTTTGATGTGTATTCTACATGGGCAAGACGAGCCTCAGGGCATGTTTCGCATGGCAAAAGCAGCACAATTGGATTGCAGCAGTGCCCATAGCATGACCGCGGCTTTCAGGACTTTGACGTAGCTTGCACAATTTCGAACATTGCATATCATTGGTAAAATGACGGCACTAGCCTCAATGGCATTGCTGTGTATGGGTTTGTCTGAAAATAGGATATCCCCCTCATCCACTGGCTAGTCTCAATTGTATACAATAGTGCCATCCTGAGGTAAATACTACATTTTCAGACTCATCCAAAATCCTACTGCTGGGTCTATACATCTCTTTATATGAGTAAATACCGTCAAAATCCCCATTGTATCCCCATAATGAAAGGCTTTGGAACCCTATTTTCAAGGACGCTCTAGTAGGTTGATTTTGTTTTGTGTAGTTTAATCCCATTAACCCATATCACATCATTCCCATTTTTGATTCGTATCCCCACTATGATCACCATGAATGCCAGAGATCCCGAAAAAAACAGCAAGGACCCCCCATGAAACCATGACAATCGTGACAATCGACCATGATATTTCCACATATTCCGACTATAGACCCATGAAACCCATGATCTCCCAACAAACACCACATGTTTTCAATGTCCAGCTTTGAGCAACGACCAGGTCCTCCAGTTTTTCAGGGCCCATCAGTTGCGGAAATCAGGCGCCACGTCGGACAATGGGTTGTGCCCCGAATGAACAAAGGGCCACAATTTGGAGTCGAACATCTCGGTTTTTTCCAAGAAACATATCTAAATTGGCAGAGATTGGGTGAAAATGCACCACTATTGGATAAAACCTCCACGGGGGTATCAGTAAAGATCAGTAACATTGTATAGCCTCATGGAAAAAGGAGGAAAGCAGGGTTTTTGGCATCCCCAAACCATGCTGGGAATGATACCACCAACAACTACTGGAGATGATGCAAGAGAAATATCTGATGCGTCAAACAACAGATTGGGATATAAGGTGGTACCTCCATAGTTGGCTAAGTTAGTTTATATAATTTTACAAGTATGCCGACTGGGATGTATGGTAGACATATCTATAGTCAATGGGGGTTGTAAACCAACTTATAGCTGGGGGCACCACCTAGTTCCGCAGCCTGCAAAGAAGCTGCAATAATTCAGGACTTAGGGATGGCATGCTATTTTAAGAGACCCTGGAAATGGGGTCCGAACCAGTTGCTCGACTTGCCGTCCCTGCAGTCGTCGGCCCATTGTTTATGTCATGGACGAAAAGGTGAAGACAATTCTTGAGGGTTTGGACCTAAAGTATACAGCAAAAAGATGGAAAAGTAGTCTCGGGATGTCTCCGGTAATTTGAAATGGCGAAGTGGAAAATCACCATTTTTACTGTAGTAGGTAAATCCTCATGAATTATCTATGAATGGACAATTTTCAATAGATATGTTAAACTACCAGAGGGCAATCTACTAATATTTGAATAGGAGTCTGATTGTCTGAATTTTGGTTTGGACTGTATACCCGTGGTGTTCCTCATCGAAATTTCTGATGATGATTCATATTTTTTTTCTTTTTTCGCAGCTTTGCCGGCACATTTCCACTTGAGTAGAGCAAGAGCAATGGAGGTATGTTTTTTGGCATCTGGTGAGACAGCTGCGGTGCTTGAGGCAGGTGATATCGAAGGAAATAGTGCCAAGGCAGCGAAGCAGGTCCTGGCAGCTAAGATTGGCGTCACCAGGTTCAGGCAAAGACTTTTTCTGGAAGGTGATGCTAGCGAGATCCCAGACAACGAGGTTTTGCCTCAGTGCCTGAAAAGCTTCAGCTGGTGGTCTTGGAATTTTGTCCGCCAGATGCTGAAGAAGACGAACAGATGATGTCTGCAGCAAGGGACAATGATACACTTGGCCTTGAACAGTTGCTGAAACGCCCCCGAAATCCCACGGGTAGAGATGAAGATGGTCTGACACCATTGCACCACGCTGCAAAGTGTGGGCATGTCGAGGCCATGCGGCTGTTGCTGGAGGCAGGTGCAGAGATCGATGCGCGAACCAAACATGGCTCAGCGCCCTTGCATTTGGCAGCTGAGCGTGGCCACCTTGCGGCTGTTCAATGTTTGGTTGAAGCTGGTGCTCCAAAGGACCCTGTGAATTACATTTGCGAGATCACGCCATTGGGCCTGGCAGCAGCTTATGGCCACCAGAAAGTTGTTAGGTTTCTGCTGGAAGCTGGAGCCGACAAGGATCACCCAACCACCGACATTGGTCGAACACCACTACATTTTGCAATAATGGTACGCAATTTGGAGGTGGTGCGCATACTGCTTGAGTTTGGTGCCAACAAGAATCAGGCCACGCACGGTGGTACAACACCACTGTGTCAAGCAGCCCAACAAGGCAACAATGGCATTGTGTGCCTTCTAGTTGCAGCCGGTGCTGACAAAGATCAGCCCAGCGAGGTCGGGGGATCCCCGCTGCATCATGCAGCTGCAGGAGGCTACTTGGAGATTGTTCGCTTTCTTGCTGAGTCCGGCGCCAATCGTCATGCCGTCGACAGCTTTGGAAGGACGGCTTTGGATATGGTGTCCCAATATGGCCATGCTGAGGTTGTTGCCTTTCTGTCTGAGGCAGAATCGCCCCGAAGAAAAGTCCGACGAGTGGGCAGCCCTGAAAGACGTTGAGCCGGGAATCTCACCATCCTTCGCCAACCTTCGTCACCTTTGCGCAAAAATGGCCCTGGTCGCCACATGTCATTCTTTTGGGGGAGAGAAGAAGTGGTCTCATTTGTGAGTCAAGACCTACATGTAAGATCAATTGTTGGGTTTATCGAATAGACCCCAATCGAAACCGTGGCTTCGTATTTGATTCATATCGTCCAGAAAGAAAGCACAACAGAGACTGTAAAGAGAAACCTTTGAAAAGCGTTCAGAACATCAATTCTCGGTGCCATCTCAACATTTCATGCAAGATCTACTATACAATGCTACAAAAGATGGGATTAGCATCTAGTGGGGCGATCCCCGAACTTCGCATATTTCACAAAATATCGTAAATTCTATTGGAACCAGTTGATCCCTAGGTGATTGACGGTTGATTTACGAGGTGCTGCGCCCCCTATGTTTGTTCGTTTATAAAGCCCATTGACTAATTCAATATATCTACCCTAAACCCTAGTTATGTTAGTTGAAAAACATTTAAAAAAACAACTCAAGCTAATGAATTGCTAACGAACTGGGGCTCCAACTATGGATATATCATGACATATTTACCATTTCATCCCGTTGTTGTTCCTCATTGTTACCCAGTGTTTACCCGTTGTTGCCCTCCGGAAATCAACCATGGCAGTGAACATCCTTCATTTATAGGGGATCATCATGGATTATCCAATACTTGGTGGCTCATCCCACTTCGTAAGTAGGTTATATATAACCCTGGTTATAAGTGGATAAACCCTACTTATTCTATTAACAAAACCAGGGATATAACCTACTTAGGATTCGTGGGTAGTTCGCCGCCAAGTCGGGGGCCAAGTCGGTTTGATCCATTTTGATCCATAGCTATGTTTCTCCTCGGGATACACATGGCACTGACCATAGCTTTGAATAGACAGAACTGTAGCAATGGAACTGTTGGTCAACTGGGGCTTTCCGAGACCAGTGCTACCCCAAAATCATGTCTTTTTTCAGTTTCCAAATCATCCACAACTTGAGGCACCTGCTATGGAACCCCCCAATTCTAACATCAACTCACCACTGCGCCATCGCCCTGCCAGGTGGAAGCAGATCAGACAGGGTATGCCCTGGGCAAAAGAATTGTGCTCGCTGCGGCGCGGAGCGCGCATCTCCGCACGCCATTTTTTTGGGGTCTCCAAATGGGATACCCCAAAGTCCAAAGTGTTTTTTTTTTAATTGGGCAAAAATGATGATCAACTTTGAATGACCGAATGGAATCCCTAATTGATCAAACTTTATGTGGAATGTTGGTGGGAAAATCTGTAAATAAAGTCTGAGTCTTTGATCTTGTTGTTTTGGGCTTGCTCTGTATGGTGGGTCTATGCCTCCTATTCAAAAAGGGCCCATGGTTAGCCATGGATGTCCACATAGATCAACTTGGAGACACCAACAGTGCATGCTGCCACACTTGCTTCCAGCTTCAGGAAATGCCTAGAATCATGATGTTACATCATTCTTTGAATTGGAATATTTGCTGAGCCATTTACCAACATGATAGGTTGAAGTTTAGGTCAAACATATTTTGGTGCTTCCTGCAAAACGACAACCTTTATAAAAGATATTGTACAATTATGATCAGCATTGCGAGGATCTGCCGGTTGAAGAGTATCCCCCCATCGGCCCCAACATCGTTGACCTGGTCACATCATATCTGCAAGCAGCGAGAAACTTGTAGAAACCTGTGGGATCCAACACACATCGCAACTGGGTTGCTCTACAGTAGTTATGAATAGCACAGCGATAAAATATCTGAAACAACATCGCCCAAGAAGAGTCTTACATTGACGTTGCAGTAGCTATGATATATATATATATGTATATATGTATATATACATAGCCATAATATATATATATATATTATATAACCATTCTTAACTTCTGGTATTATTATCTCTTATCACCATCATTAGCCATTTTGTTTAACCGCAATTAACCATTATTAGCTATATAAACCCATGAAACCATTATTAGCTATATATTCACCATCATTAAAACCATTATGAAGCAGTATTATTCGCGATATAAATCATTATTAGCTATATATATTCACCATCATTAAAGCCATTATGAACCAGTATTACTCGCTATATAAATCATTATTAGCTATATAAAACCATCATTAAAACCATTATGAACCAGTATTATTCGCTATATAAATCATTATTAGCTATATATTCACCATCATTACAACCATTATGAACCAGTATTATTCGCT
>BGPT01000743.1:84206-115118 GCA_003297045.1 Symbiodinium sp. clade C Y103
TATTCACCATCATTAAAACCATTATGAACCAGTATTATTCGCTATATAAATCATTATTAGCTATATATTCACCATCATTAAAACCATTATGAACCAGTATTATTCGCTATATAAATCATTATTAGCTATATATTCACCATCATTAAAACCATTATGAACCAGTATTATTCGCTATATAAATCATTATTAGCTATATATTCACCATCATTAAAACCATTATGAAGCAGTATTATTAGCTATATAAATCATTATTAGCTATATATTCACCATCATGAAAACCATTATTAACCAGTATTATTAGCTATATAAATCATTATTAGCTAAATATATTCACCATCATAAAAACCATTATGAACCAGTATTATTCGCTATATAAATCATTATTAGCTATATATTCACCATCATTAAAACCATTATGAACCAGTATTATTCGCTATATAAATCATTATTAGCTATATATTCACCATCATTAAAACCATTATGAACCAGTACTATTCGCTATATAAATCACCATTCAAAACTTATCATCAACTTCGCCACGTGCCGATTTTAGCCATGGCCCTGGATGGCGGCTTCCGTCTCGAGCTGCGCCTGGTTCCTGGCCTCTCAGGCGCTGCGGTGGTGTTGTGGTGCATACGGTGTATCTGGTAATGGGGCCATGGTTACCCTCTGGTAAACATACAAAAAGCTATAGTGATTTCTAGTGATTTCTAGTGATTTCTAGTGATTTATAGTGATTTCTAGTGATTTCTAGTGATTTCTAGTGATTTCTAGTGATTTCTAGTGATTTCTGAAAAAATTCTAGTGATTTCTAGTGATTTCTAGTGATTTATAGTGATTTATACCTCGATTTATAGTGGTTAATAGCGGTTTACCCTCTGGTAAACTAACAGTTTGCTATGGAAAATGGCCATAGAAATAGTGGATTTTCCTATGTTAAAAATTGTGATTTTCCATAGTTATGTAAACGTTTACCAGAGGGTATACCTTCTTCTAAATGGGTGTGGGTAAAAAGTTAGGTACCCCTAAAAATGGATTGTGATGACTAAAAATGGACGAAAATCTACTAAGTCCCCCAGTTCTGAGAAATTTTGACCCATACTCAAATATCCATTGAATAGGGAAAATGAAGCAGTGAACCAGAGTCGAGTTTTTCTGACAGGTCATGACCAACAAAAGATTGTGGGGAGATGCGACGGAAAAGTTGGGTTTTTGAATGGGATAGACTATAGACTATGCGAATCTATGGGAAGATCATAGGATGCATCCCATTTTCCGTTTTGTGGACCCATGAAATGGGATGGATGAACATGAACCACATGGTATATACGATAATTTTACCATGACACATCTATCCAAAACTAGTGGAAAATAAACAAGTTCATAATCTTTAATATCCTCCGGCATTCAAACGTGGCAACTGAACATCCACCATTCATCTATAGATAATTTTACCGGCCGCAAACCTCCATTTGGAGGGGATTTCCCAGCTTGCCAGATGACTAGATGACAATATGCCAATCGTCCCGGGCGGCGCCCACGAAGCTACGGAAGTCCACTGGCTCTTAGTGTTTCAACGTCCTTGCTGGCCAAAATCATGCATGCATAGATCAAAATTAGGTACCCAAGAATTGGAAGGTGAATACCAAAAGTTGACAGCCCATCAGCGGTTTAAAGGGTTTAAAATCTTAACCCGTAGCCATTTTGTTTAAACTTGAAGGAAAGCGGGATGTAACAATTGAGAATTCAGCAAAAAAACTGCGACTGGGTCAACATTAAGACGGACTGTTTTATCATAACTAATGGACAATTGTGTGGTTTGGCTTCTACCCCAACTTTGACGGACAATAACAAGGGGATGGAATTGCAGGCAGTATTGCCTATGAAAGTAGATGATGTATCATGATGCATCATGATTTATCATGATTTATCATAACAACCATGATTCAACCATGGTTTATTCTCCATTGCGAAGGGTTCGATACAGTAATGTTTTTGGTGTGAGGCTCCATATCCCAACTTCCGGAGGCGAACTCGCCATTCTTATCCCAGTTTTACCCATTGATGGGCCTTCGAATCCCATAGTTCTACGATTTTTGAAACCCAACTATACCCAGTTATCCCCATGATTATCCCATAGTTATACCCATAGTTATACCATGCTTATCCCCAAAATTACCCCAACAACGCCACCCCCAGCGGAAGCTGCTGCAGGTCGGCGAGCAGCTGCGTGGCACCTTGCTGGAAGCCTCCCAGGCCTGCGAGGCCTGCGTGGTGGTGGTCTACAGCACGGAGGACTACAGGCGCTGCCGCGACCCGGCACGGATGGGACGTGGAAGTCAAAACCCGGCCAACTTGGTACTTGGCCCGAACTAGGGCAAGTATAGGGTTGTTAAATCCATCTGAGAAAGAAAACTCAGCCACTTAGAATGGGGAAGATGCTCTAAATCCCTTTTTTTTTTACACCTGTAAAAATCGCCGTTTTTTCGCGATGAACTCGCCAACTCGCCATCACGGCAGGCGCTTGGCGCGTCATGTGGTGACTTCGACGGATGAGGTCCTGGAGGTGGGGAGCAGCTTGGGCAAATGCACCGAGATCTTGGCCTCGAGGCCATCCTGGTGGGAAAAGCCCCCATTTTTTTTGGGGGGCGGGGAAGGATTTTGGGGATTTGGGATGATTTTTGGAGTTTTTTGAATGCTGAACTTCAAACTGAGATGCGGATTGGAGATGATTTGGGATGATTTTCATGGGACTGAAGACAATTTCACCACGAAAAATCAGATGTTTTCGCAGCAAATGAAAGTGAGGAGCCGACAGAAATTGGGACCCAGAGTGGGGATTGAACATTATTTGATTTCGGCCAGAAACAAACACGTGATAGAAGGCATAGAATCTAAAATTCAAGAATCAAACATAAGGATTTCGGCCGCAAAACATTGAGATTTCATCAACAAACGTGGGAATTTTCATCACAGTGGGATACTGGTGACCAAATTTGGCCTGACCGATGACTCTCACCATGAATGTCAACCCAGCATGTTGACCCTCAGTTGGTGAAAAATCTCCAGTCCATTTTAAGAGGCACCCTTATCACTTTATCTTACGTATACTCAATCATGGACCATGCCTGATTTGAATTGCTTTGATATGTGGTAAACCAAAACACAAAAAGCAAACCGAATATGGTAAACCTAGCTTTTGGAAAGCCAGAAATGCTGGAAATCATTTCGTCACGTTTGTGATCCATAGAACTACTGGGTTTGCTGATGTTTGGATGTGATTTGAGGGCTCTATTTGAAGTTGATTTTTCTTGGACATGCCTCAAGAAAGCCATGGGTCTTGACCTTACATATCTGACTGTCAGATAAGTAAATACACACAGCTATGAGTTTCTCTTGAAGCTTTTCCCTTGAATTTTACACTATGTTATTCATTTTGGGCTCCCATTTACGGTCCTTCAAAGGGGGATGGGTTCATGTGCCTAACCCACTGGCACCCCTACACTGAATACCTATATACCCACAACGTGGTACCCCAGTTCCTTTGCTAAGTTGGTTGAAACAACTAACATGTCACTGTTGGGTTTGCGGTGATATGAATCAAAGTAGATTTGGGGAGGAACTAAACCAACCTACTGTATACAGAATTGCCTGGCACCACCTGGCATGAATTACATGAACTGAATCTACGTCACCATCAGTCACCATCAGTCACCATCTGTATAAATTGGACATGTTTTCTTTGATTCTAGGCCACAATTTCCAGTATACTCTTGTCAAATCATATTATATCCCATTTTTTTCGGATTCAAAACGAGTATTTTCCCACTAAGACTCCCCATTTTTTGTACAATGGCCCACAATCCCCATGACTCACCGAAAAAATCCCATCAGGGCCTCGCAAGTGCTCGGGGTGGACGTGAGCTTGGAACAATTGGCCATCAGACGCTTGGAGAAGTGACGAGACTTCCACCACAGCATGGGGTCATTGAAGCGTCGAATTTTCGTGGATTTTTTGGTGGAACGGGAATTCAAGTGACGGGAATGGGGATTTCACCCAAATGTGGATGCATCAGACATGGAGATCGAAGTTGTCACACATGTCAGAAAATTGAAGCAACAGACGTAAAGAGATTTCAACCACAAGCATGTGGACAATGTAATATCTTTTCATGTTGGCTTCAAGCAACAAAAACAGAGATTTTGTAGGGATCTAGGCCGCATGCCATCAGAGATAGCCATCTTTCCCTCAATATTGGGTCAATTCGCCATCGCCTTTTTTGATAGCTAAACCATGTACTGGTTTGTGGTCTATTTTGTTTTCATTTTCAACCACAAAACCGGGAGAACTCTCCCTAATCGACTTTCAATTTCTTTCGGAGATACATGAGTTAAACAAAGAGATTGTGAGTTGATCAGTCAATTGATGGAGTCACCGGATCATACAAAATCAGTTGAATCCTCAGCTTGCAATATTCATCATCACATTCAATCAGTTGAGATGGCTCCACTGCCAATGGAAGGGCCCCCCCTTGAGGTCGAGAGCGGGTCCCCAACGTGTCCTTTGTCTTTCTGGACCGCAGTGGGGTGTGTGAATCAGGTCCAACATAGAAGGGGATGGGTACCATTCAAATATGTGGACAAAATCGTCAATGGGGATCATAATCCATGAACATTGGGATTTCAATAGGATTGCAATCCATTTCAGAAGGATATATACCATCTGGTAATTTCACAGTAACCACTATGGAAAATTGCCATCTTCAATGTTTTTTTTTTCCATCATCTATCAAGGGGATGTCACGAGTTTGGTTCTGGCTCAAAATTATGCCAAAACTTATGATTGATGTTTGGATATTTACCCTCTGGCTATTTAAGATAGCCATGGAAAATCACCATTTTTGATAGCTAAATCAGCTCCGTTGGTTGAAAAGCATCACTAGCACCAAAGTAGGCTTTATGAGTTTATGGTGGTGAACAAAGTAGAAAGTTACAGTAGATGGGTTTTGATAATCAAGGCTTATTTTCGGCCGGGACACCACCTACAATGTTTTCTATATCCATCATCCCGAACGAAATTCCCAGCACTTCGCCATGTTCACAGGAAGGCCACCTAAAAACTTCCCATTCTCGATTCTCGATCAAGTATAGATACTCCAAATCCATAAAAATCCCAATTTCTCTGGCTTCAAATCCCCACTTTTATGGCTAAAAAACCCAAGTTTGGAGGGTTGAAATCGGCTCGGGACCCAGCATGGCTGAAGCCGGCTTTACTTGGAGGATGATCCACTTAGTCAGTGGTTAATAACCCTGGTGATCGTGAGTCCCCGATTCGTGGATTATCCCATTTATAAATGGATTACAACCCCAGCGACCAATCGCTTACTAGGTGGGCCATAGGAAAACACCATGTTGCATGGAAAAATCATCGAATTAAATGGACCATCTATACCACAGTTGTGTAATCACTACTAATCATTATATGTTGATATTAAGTTGATATATATATATATATGTATTATATTTACATATATATATTATATAATATCTAGACATACTATGAATCACTATATAAATCATCATCGGGATCCTCCAAGTAACCCCCATTTTCACACCGCTGGGTCCACCCGCCCCCCGCGATTTCCGGTGTCAGGACCTCTTCGAGGAAGCCGCGAAGCTTCCGGAGCAGCTGCGGCAGCACGGCCTGCAGCGCTGCAGCTGTGCGTTTCTGGACATCGGGGGCGATCGACGCTGCAGGTGTGGGGTGATGTGGACGAAGGATTGGGGAATGGGTCAAAACCTATGAATTGATCAATTTTAATGGGATGAACATCCATAAATCCCAGCTATGACTTGATGTGAACAGAAGGTACCAGGGTTTTGACTTATAGCCATTGGTTGATTGAGTGGGTGAAAGGATTAAAGATTAGTTGGGTCTAGAACAAGATGAAAGGTCGTTTGGATTCTTTGAGTCATGTAAAATGATGTTGGATGGAGTGGGATATAGAGGGATGGGTGGTGGATGGATGCCGATTCTGCAGGTGGGTGAAGTAAATGGATCCAAAAAAACCTAAGGCCTAGCACAAAGAAAACTGAGATGTTTCAGGAATAGTCATGCAAATGGCTCAAAAAGAGGAACAAAATGGAACCAAGAAGGACCTGGCATTGCCTGGTAGAAACCACTCCAGCAGGAGGTTTTGGGTTTTGACAAAAACAGTTGGTTTCTTTCCGCAAGTTTCAATGAATCCAAGAGGTGAAACATATAGAAGCCCCCCAAAAAGATAGAACAGTAAAATCCTATGAGATACCCTCTGGTAAACAAACATAGCTATTGAAAATGGACCATAGAAATAGTGGATTTCCCTATGAATAATGGTGATTTTCCAGTTCGCAAACTGTAAACGTTTACCAGAGGGTAGTGGTGAAACTTGGGAAACTCTTTTCTATTCAAGAGCTGATGAAATCCACACAAGTTCCTTGTTCCAAATGATTCTTCAGAAATTCACAAGCTCCAATTGATATGAGACGTCTCAATGTTTTAACTGGGTTTCCAAAAAAAATTACAAAGCACGCATGCACTGGAAATCTTGGCAGAACTTTTGAGGTAGATTTACTGAAGCTGATTTTTGTGTTTTCCAATTCCTAAATCCACCATTTTGGAGATCTATCAAGAATTTGCGTTATTCTTTTGGCCCATTTTCAACAAGTCCAGGTTGGCCCTTTTTTAGGCCTGATGATGACCCAGTTTAATGACATATCATAGGCTGTAAACATAGGTTGTAAACATAATACATGTATATATATATATATATATACGGCATAACATATTAGTATGCACATGGGTTGTAAACAACTTACCAAGTGGAATGCACATCTAAGTACCTCCTCAACGGTATCCCAGATTTATAGTAGGATACAACCGAGAATTCATGAGGATAGAATGCTGGGACCCTTAGGTCTGATTTGTTGGGTAAGCCTTGTGGGTTCTCTTAGCTTTTCACTATATAATAATATTAAAGCATGTTCAACATAGTGCCTTCTGTTGAGTTTGAGATCTTCAGGACCTATGTTTGACCCATCCTCAGTTTCAAGCATTGTATTGATGTTGATCGAAGATGCTAAATAACACCCATATTGGCGGCGCAAATGCTCTTTGAAGCCGCCAAAACTGGTGATAAGAGCCAGCCAGAGTGGGATACATGTTTACCCAAATCTCTTTGGTTGACAACTCCTCATGTTTGTTAATTACATCCTCAATTTTGGATCAATCCACATCTTTGTTGATTTTCCAGAATACCCTCTGGTGGCAATGGATAATCCCCAAAAAAATGGAGGGTTTAGTGGAAAGAATCCCTACATGGGAAAGGTCTGTTGCCATGTATTTGATTACCGGAGGGTAGTTATTTATGTTTCAATTCTTATTCTCGTTTCTTAATATCTGCAAAAACATATTGAGATAACAAGCAAAATAATATCAGCACTCTATAGATACCAGAGCGTGTCCAAGTTGTAGAGCAAGTGTGAAAATAAACCAGTCAAGGATGCTATATGATGTTACATGTGGGATACACTCCAGTTGGACAAATCCCACTCCTTGATGTCCCCGTAAAATGGTTGGCTTCAAAGCCATAACTAGACCCATCAAGTTTCCATTGTCTATAACATATTCCCAGTATCTCCCCATTATTTTTTGGAACATCTTAACATGTTCATGAATGTTCCCATGATATTCCCACCATATCCCGATTGTAGATAATGTATATCACACTATATCCATTATATACTGTTCCAATATGATATATGATATCCATTATTATCACCATTACTAATCATTATCGTAAAAAACATATTCATAATATAAGTGATATAATGGTATATATATATATATATACACACATACATCAATATTATATCACCATGATATCACCCTTCTCTCCACATCCCAGATCGCCCGCACGCGGGGTCCCTCGGGTCCAGGCAGGTGCTGCGTGGCATCCGGCTGCTGAGAGATCACTTGGAGCTGCGGCTGCTGGCGGTGAAATCGGAGGACGGCTGGTGGAAGTCCACCAGCCATGGAATGGATGGGATTTTATGGGACTTCATGGGGATATACCCTGGGAATCTATAGGATTTAATGGGACTTAATCCTTTCCATCCATCAAAATTAAGTGGAATTTTAAGTGGAACACATTTCATAGGGAAACATATGCCCTAGGATTTACAACTATTTAATGGACTGGGATATACCCTGGGAAAATTTTATGGGATCAATATGGGATTTGTATGGGATTTAAGTGGAAACCAACGGATTCAAGATACATGTCATATCCGAAAAAGGCCATGGAATTTTCATAGGATTTTATGACTTCATGGGGATATACCCTTGGAATCTATGGATTTGATATGACTTCATGGGGATATACCCTGGGATATCATGGGAAAAGAAAAGGATGTGGATGATATGGGAATCAATGGGACCACAAATGATCCAGTAAACATACGAAAAACTCTGGAAAATGGTCCATTTTGATGATTTACCCATTAAAACGTGTGATTCTCCGTAGCTCTTCGTAGGTTTACCAGAGGGTAATTATGGTGACATCACGAGGATATGATAAACAATCCATCACAATGGGACTTATATATGGTCATTTGAAAAGTGCTCCAGGATGCTATTCATGATGTTTCCTCCATCATTTCCAGGTCTCTAACTTTTCTGTCCATGACTGGTGGTTGCTATACTTGTTCCGTACACATTTCAGTCAGAAACAACTTTTCTATGCTGTAGCAGCGGCTGATGGTCAGAAACCAAGGGTAAGTGTGTAGAAATATCATTTAACATCATATGGTACATATATGTATATACTGTATAGACTGTATATACTGTATATACTGTATATACTGTATATATTATATTATATATATGTATATATTTTATATATAAATATGACATTAATATTATATCATATTACATAACTTATATATATTATTTTATGTTATTTATATCCATGTTTCTATTAATATATTCGTAGATAGAAAGGAACCAACCAAATTTCATCATCCGCACACCTGCGGAAGATTGCCCCGCAAACTTGTGCGGTTTTTACCGGTGTGGGTAGAAAAACATTTGATATTTTTACATCAACATCATATTTCCATCTATGTTCATCCCGCTTTTCCATGCGCGAAAATGTGAACATTTCGCATCAAACATGTTCTCAATGGATTAGTTTAAGGGAAAATTTACAGGAAACCCCTATATTCCATAGAAAAACCATAGTTTCCTGTGAAATTTCCCTCAAACTAATTCACTGACTTTCTTCCCAGGGTGAACTCCACCAGTTTTTTCTCGCAGGAGCTGTATACTGCCATGGCCAAATGGACAGGGCAGAAAGGCATCAACGATGGACTCTCTGCCAGAAATCGGGCGTTGCGGGGGGAAGCAGTGGATTTTTTTTTCCCCTGTAAGCCAGGATATGGGGGTTTCCTAAGAATGGGGAGTACCCCAATTTATGGATATACGTAATAGAAAATCCGAAAATAAATGGATGCTTTGGGGGTACCGCCATTTTGGAAACTTCGGAAACTTCCACATTTGCGAATCATAGGAATCTTCTCAAATTTACGAATCATCTGAAAAGATACGTCTTTGCAAGGCAATCGAGATTGGCAATGTTTGAATCTGGGTCAACCTTTGGTTGTTTGGTAGTTGTGAAATATTGTGAAACAACATGGGCTCTACAAAGTTCATTTTTTTTGGATTTTTGTGGTTTTTGAGCTATAAGAGCTAATGCTAATTTGGCCATTTATTTGCAACATAAATGAATCCTAACTTTGTAGAGCCTTATGTTGGCATATGTTGGCAAACATTATATTTTTGCCATCCGGGTTGCCGCATATATATATATATATTTTGTTGCAGGCTTAGCCGTGAATATTTATCTACGTACTATTGACGGACAGGGATGTAAGCCGCAAGAACCGGTATTCACAGTGTAAAAATACAATTTAATTAGGGGGTATGGGGAGGCAGATCGATTTGCTTACCGCAGCCGCAATTTTGAATTTGCCTAACAACTCAACTTGGAAATTCAACATCCTCCAAACTCTGCACCTTTGGTAAACTAACATAGCTTGGAAATTCATCATTTTTTATGGGGAAATCAACTAGAAATTGCCATTTTCAATAGCTATATTAGTTTACCAGAGGGTAAAATGATAATAAAATCAATATTCAACTCGGTAAACCGACCGGTGATGGCAGGTGACTCTGGTTTATGTTTGGGCACCAGTTCGACAGTTATGTCTTAGCCAACCTAGCTGGAACATATTCTTTTGGGCGGCTAGTATTGAAGATCGGCTATGAGGAGTGGGTCCCAGTTCAGGAATTTCAGTAAACATAGTCATCTCGATGAGTGCAAACCGCACAAGTCAGTAGACTTTGGCATTTCAACATGAAACACTGGGCTGTTGTCCAGGAAGTTGGAGATTCAATCATTAGGCTGACAGATTGACGTGAGTTGTTTCTTGGGATACCAACACCCAGAGTACCCGAAGGAAACGGCAGGATCCATAGAGGTAGTAAGTTTAGCAAAGGAAATGATCCCCAAAATCCAAATTCATCATAAAATTCATGCGGAGTATAGCTATGGGTCAAACCCCCGATCCCCAAGATACACTCTGGTAAACGTTTACATAACTCTGGAAAATCATCCATTTTTAATGGGAACATCCACTATTTCTATGGCCATTTTCCATAGCAAACTGTTAGTTTACCAGAGGATATCATCCCTATCCAATGGCCCGATATTTTTTTTCGTACCCATATCAACATGATCCCGTGGTTTGAAGCATCATTTTTCTCGTTAGTTGGTGTTCTTTTTTTTGGCAATCGACTAAGTGGATCCTCCAAGCAAATTCAGAAACTGGGGATGCAGTCTATCTATCTATCTATCTATCTAGCTAGCTAGCTAGCTATCTATCTATCTATCTATCTATCTACCGATCTGTCTATACGCACCCACACATAGACATACACATACACATACATATACACAGACACGTACATATGCATGTACCGAGAGCATAGACCAACACATAGAATGCCCAACATGCATCCTGCATTGGGTCGTACGTACGTATGTACATGCATGCATACCTACATGCATACATACCTTTGTTTTGCAGACATAAAACCCCAATATATCCTGCCAATCAATACATGTAGCAATCCCCCCAAAGCGGCCAAGATCAACATGACACATGTATATAGATATTAGTGCATAAACATATACATATGAATATCCACAGCCAACATAGAACTCATTCATATGTTTTTAGAACGTTGATATCAAGTTTACATATTTATAGACACATATATATATATATATGATATATATATATATATGATATATATATATATATGATATATATATATATGATATATATATATGATATATATATATATATGATATATATATATATATAAATATATATATATATATAAATATATATATATATATATTTATATGATATACATATATATTTATGATATATATATATATATATATGATATATATATATGATATATATATGATATACATATATATATATTTATGATATATATATGATATATATATATATGATATATATATATGATATATATATATATGATATATATATATGATATATATATATATGATATATATATATATATATATGATATATATATATATGTATATACTGTATATATAATATAATACACACACACACACATTTGATCTCAACCTCACTATCCTCCCCCTAACGTAGCACCACGTGGTGCTACGAGGCCACCGCCTCTCGGACGTGCCCAGCTTCCTACGATGCCTCGCGAAAACCGAGGCGCCGGAGAGTGCGAACGCCTAGGGGTAGTGCCAGGGGTGGTACCCTCTGGTAAACCAACATAGCTATGGAAAATCACCATTTTTAAGTGGAAAATCCCCTATAAATGGCCATTTTCAATAGCTATGTTAGTTAGAGGGTATGTGGTGGGGTTTTAACCCCCCTGTAATGGCTTTCTATCCTAGCTATGGATACAAATCCTCTAGAAGTCACTTAGCCATGTTGTTGTAGAATATATATATATATGTATATAGGCTCGTGCCCAGCCTTGGAACTACCTACAATGATCATGGGGTGGGGGGGGTGGGGGGGNCTGAAGCAGTTGATGCTACGCACACGCAGGGGGGGGTGGGGTGGGGTGGGATGTTAACGTTCCTTGAACTTGCAGAACAGATGATGATGATGATGATGAAGAAGATGAAGATGATGATGGTGTATGATAGTGTTGATTCTGAGAAAATTCCGCGACAAAATTTCGTCACGGAATCAGTAGTTTAAACCAAGCCAATTCTTGTTCCGGTAGTTCCAAGGCCGGGCACGAGGCTATATATACCCTCTGGTTATTTAACATCGCCATGGAAAATCTCCGAACTAAATGGAGCCTTCTAGCGGGGAAAATCATCGAACTAAATGGTGGATTTTTGAAGGCTATGTTAAATAACCAGATGGTATATTATATGGAAGTACAATGGCATACGATACAATATGTGATAGTTGTCATTTGGCATGTGAATATATTTATGTATATGTATTTGTATAATATGGATATCCCATACTATGTCCAGATGTAATGGATAGTAGCGTATAACAGCAGGTTTTGCATGGCAAAAGAATGGACAAGAAGCGGAAAGAAATGTTTTGAAGTACGGTATAATTATTGGTTACAAACAAGCGGTGTTTTGAAAGCCCAAATTCAAAATAAAACTGGTGTGTTGCAGTATGGCTAATCATTTGACACCGTGGCCCAAATCTTTCTGTATGAATGACAGGCGGATTTATTGGAATTGTTTATTAGGTGTGATTTATATGGCCATAGGGGCCATGGCCGTTTATTGTGCACAACCGGGGATATGAACGGGATACAAAATTCAGATACAACGTGGGATATATTGGGGAAATATGAACATACCCTCCGGTAGTCAAACGTGGCAATGGACAATCCCCGAACTAAATGGAGGTTTAAATGGGAAATTTTCTATAAATGGTGGATTTTTCCATTGCCACATTTGATTGCCAGGGGGTATTTCCAGCAAAGTGAAAAGGGTTTATCCTCTGGTAAACTAACATAGCTATGGAAAATCACCATCTTTTAATGGAAAATCCACTATAAATGGCCATTTTCAATAGCTATGTTAGTTTACCAGAGGGTAAAAATCCACCGATTTGATAGGGATGCAATGGGAGATGGTACTTGCTCTTATGAGTATATTTCTCGTGGATTTATGAAGCGGGATTGTCCAAAAGGTGCAAACAACAAAAGCTACAAGAATGGTGGAGAACATGATCATCATCTACGAATCGCAACTGGTACATTGTGGTAGCTGCAAATCGCTTTTAGTTTCCCCAGTCTTATTAAATGGATGTAAATGGGATAAACCCAACTAGGGGCCTACCTCCAAGTAGAAAGTGTTAGTGAGCTGAAGAGTGGGTCAAAGTTTCAGGCCTTGCAGATGTTGTGGGCATATTTCGAGAGTGAGTGTTGGCAGGCATATTATCATCAATTTGATGATTTTGCGTCAGTAGCAATGGATTGACCCGAAATCAAGCACCAAAATCGAATCGAAGAACATCCTCACTTGTAAGGGCCCCCCGAATGGATTTGACATACTGTCTGCCCAGTTAGGCTCAGCAATCAATGGGAAACTCCTCATCCACCATTTTCTGTTTTAGTGGAGCGGAAAACCAACGTTTTAATTTGGAGGTTCATAGGATTTCCGTCGGTGATATGAAACCGTTGTTGTTGGTGATTCATTGACTCCCGTTGATTACACCTCCAAAAACTGTCTGAGTGAAATACCCATGGCTGCAGGCCATGTTTTTTCGCTGAACTCCCAATTGTTGTTGTTTTCAATTCTCACTTTCGCTGGTTAAACACTACATACTCTGAACTACCCTTAATACCCTTAATTTTTGATACTCAAATTATTTGAGTCCGTGTTTTTGTTGCTGAACTCCATATTATAATTCCATTAAACATCATCGAACCATTGATACACACTATGATCTTCATTAAACCATTGCATTCCATGTCCCCCCCATGATGTCCGCTTCTTGCCGGTGGCTCCGGCGGCCGAGGTGCCAAAGCTCAGTTGAAGAAACAGAAACGTGCCAGGCATCGGTTAGAACGATGGGATCGCCAAGGAAAACGATACGAAGAATCCTACGATGTGGCTATGGCTCAAAATTATGGCACCATATGGCACCCAAAATGGGTATCTTTAATGGTATATTTTAAAAAATCCCAACCAATTATAGGGTCAATAATTTTGAGCCATACCCAAGTAAGCAGCCATTTACCAAATAACCAACATACCCTCTGGTTATGACCAACAGTTCGCCATGGAATAGCTGGTTAATTTTGGATGATTTTCCCAGCTAGAAACCTTCATTTATAGGGGATTTTCCATGGCTATGTTAAATAACCAGATGGTATACCTTGGTTCTTGCTATCAATGGTAACATGTACCAACCGCTACTAAGACAACTCGTACTGGACATCTCTTGCTATCAATGGTAAAATGTACCAACTAAGAATTTTTTTTTTTGCAAGGTATCTAAAGATCTACCATGGTTGAGGTTCATGGTGACTATCACTACTACTGTTACAATGGGCATGGGGTTAAGTGATACCCCTATTAGAACCTGGTTGTGATGGCATTATTATATACTGAGATATCTGGCCATGTGACAATGTGATTATAATGCGGTATACTGGTGATTGAGTAACACGGGGGTACATTGAACCATTATTGCAGTAGGGTAGTAGGTTATTTTTACAATGATTCAAACACTTATCAATAACCAGTAACCTATGATCATTCATCACAGTAATAGTAAGCTATGTTTTAGTTGGTAACATATCATTGGTGATTATTACTGTGACATGGGTTATAATCTATCCAATGGTTACAAGGAGGCTCAATTCCCCTGCTTACCAGCCAGTAGCCAGTCTTCAACAGAAGGGGGGAGCAATGGGAGATCGATCATCGATCCAATACATTGTGGTGAATTCCAGTGATACCTATTTCTGGCAGATGGTGGCTGCCAAGTGGATGGGCCAGTATGCGGAGCTTTCCGCCTCCATTTTCCCTGAAGCCTGGTGCCCATATTGGCAAAACTATGAGCACTTTTATGCAGAAGAATGTAAACATCTGGGCGTTTCGCAGTCGCAGGTGGCTGAGATGCATGCTGACGCACAGAACTGGATGAAGAGCACCAAATTTCGGAGAAATCAGATGAAGTTGTTGAGCCTCAACATGATGGTGAAGCTAGCCCTGGCACCGTTGCACCTTCAACAGATGACTTCGACGATGCTTTGCTAGAGCACTCCATGAGAATCCTTGCAAGCCGGGATGATGATCCTGAGCTCCAAGTTGATTGGAATATGTGTGGCCTTGGGACCATCAACCTTGTTGACATGGCCTCATTTTGTGCGAAAGGGTTACATCTGAGATCTCAAAATCGCAATTTTACCTCAGTTTTTGCACATCGACCCTCATTTCGTGCGAAAGGGTGCGCAANAATCGCAATTTTACCTCAGTTTTTGCACATCGACCCTCATTTCGTGCGAAAGGGTGCGCAAAAGTCGCCGGCAACGATTTCAAAATCGCAATTTTACCTTAGTTTTTGCACATCGGCCCTCATTTCGTGCGAAAAGGTTGCGTTTCGCAACCCTGCATTTGACTGCCCCGCCGCCTAAAGAGAGATTTAGAAGAACTTGAGAAGTAGGAGTTTTTGGTAGGAGTTTTAACTCCTNTTTTTGGTAGGAGTTTTAACTCCTGAGAACTAACTCCTGAGAACTTACTCCTGAGTAGTAACTCCTGAGTATATAACTCCTGAGTAAGAACTCCTGAGTTAATAACTCCTGAGTAAGAACTCCTGAGTAATTTACTCCTGAGTAAGAACTCCTGAGTAATAATGATTCCTGACTAAGAACTCTTGAGTAGGTGACGCGAATGTTGATCACATGATGTGTCTTCAATGTACATGATGATTGATGTGAGTAGGAGATGTTATGTTAATGATGAGGTAGATGATGTAGATGATGTAAATGAGGTAGATAATGTAGATGATATAGATGATGTACATGATGTAGATGATGTAGGTGATGTAGATGATTTAAATGATGTAGATGATGTAGATGTTTTGTATGAGATATATGTGAAGAGGATGTGAGAAAGATATGTTATGTAGATGAAGTTGGTAGTTGTTCTTTGGGAAAAACCCTTCGCAGGAGCTTTCGGGAATAAGTATGAAATCAGAGTAAGCTTAAACCTGATGTAGAGTGGTGAGTCATTTGCCCTGGGACATTTCCGGCCGTGACCAAGGTTTACAGCTATTTTCATTGTCCACGGTCGTTTCGTGTCCCCGACCGTCCGTCGTGGAGCCGGGCCAGCTTGCGGCCGCGGACCTGGATGCCTATTGAGCCTCTCAACGCCCTGATTGTAGCATCTCGCCCGGGAAGTTACGGCGAACTCTTACTTGAGGTTGCTCTATGGCAGGCAGCTATCCAGCACCACGGCGAACAGGACGTCGTTGCTCCTGGCTGTACTAGCATGGCAGCTATTACCGTGGCCGGACAGCTATACAGCTGGTGCGTAATGCACGCAACAGAAATCGTTGAAACCAACCTCGGGCTGGAACGGAGCACCCCGGCAGCTATCAGTTTCATTTCTTTGTTTAGCTTTCACAGCCCGCGCGCAGAAATCCGTTCAGCAACGGGGCACGTCACAGACTAGATTCTAACGTGGTCACTAACATGTTGTGACCAATGTGACGATACACAGTCTTTGGTTTTGGGGTGTTGTAGATGGAAATGGCACGGACTGCTTGCATGTGGCTGAGGGTGTCGCAAGCGTTGGCGAATGGCGCGGAATCAGGTCTTTGGTGATTTCACGCGACACGGCCACCCAGCCATATGGAATTGTGGTTGTTGGCACTGACGGTCCTCTTGCTTGCATCGATCGGACGCTTTGGGTTGCTACAGCTGCCGAGACACAGGGCGTGGTCTGCGGCCCTGCGATTGAAAGTCGGGGCCAGTCCCTCGAGAATGGTTGGGTTCACGCGAATGCCGCTGCGTCTGTCTGGACCTTAGTCAGTTCGCAAATTCTTTGCGCAGTTTCAGTCTTGTATATTAGATGCAAGTAGCTTGTATTGTACCTCTTGGTGCCCGGTTAAGTTGGTGCAACTATCGGTCTCTGCATGGTGGGTCTAAGGTCTGCTCGTACTTTCACACTCCCCGTTCCAGCAGGGTGCCTGATCATCCGGGGTGGCGTCATCGTGCAGATGAGGTGGGGCACTCCCCCAGTCGCACTCCTGCAGCCAACTTGGGGGTCTCAATCAGCAGACGCTGTGAACATGCAGCTGGGCGTCCTGTCCGGGCACCTTCTTTGTCGGCGGCATACTCAGGCCCTGACTTCTGCTGCGCAGATGATTTTGACAATGATTTTGTCCAACATCATACGCCGATGGTTTCTGGTGAAAGTGCTTTCAAACTTGGCCAGTCAGTGCGACGACATGGTTTGAAGGATGCTCAATACAACCAGAAGCACGGGACGATCCACACAAGAAGTACTGTAGATGGGCGGCAGGGAGTGCGACTTGCCTGTGGAAAGCTCATGTCAGTCAAAATCTCAAATTTGTGCCCTGCCTTTATCACTAGAGGTAAGGTGCCCAGCGGTGATGATTTGAAATGGCCGGAGCCGGAGCTTGCGCTAGGCAAGCTGGGGAGCAACGGTGAGAGCATTTGCGGATTGGATAGCGGAGGAGCGCCTGCAACCTTTCGCTTTCCTCCCAATACGGTTCGCCCCTGCGCTTGGCCATGAGGTGATGCCACGATTTCAATGTCATGATTTTAGGGATGCCTTTTACGATTTGTGATTGTAATGCATTTTAGTGGTCCAGTCTGGCGCCTGGATTCTAATTCAAATTGGCCTGCTGCAAGGTACGGCCACGTTGATTGCATGTGTGACAATGGTAAGCAGCTGACATAGTTGCTGGATGTTGTGATATTCCATTATCCAGAAGGCACACTGTCTTCTGAACTGCGAGTGTGTTGATGCCTTCACTAGGCAACTCTATTGGTGTTTGGCGTACGATTACTGATGCCACACATCCACAGGTCTCACCTGTGATCAAGCCTAAAAGCCTAAAATCCAATGGTTACAAGGGAGCGGTTCGGAGCTAGGGGTATTCATATTCCCTACTAAATCGGGAGCCACACAGTTACTCAGAGTTTCCCTGCCACACGATGCTATCTGATAAGTGATAGTAATGAGGTATACCGGTATACCCTCCAGTAATCAAACATAGCAGTTGGAAATCCCCCATGTATAGATGATTTTCCCATGAAAACCTCCATTTATAGAGGATTTTCCATTGCCACGTTTGACTAGTGGAGGGTAATGGTTATTGAGTAATATGGAATAACCATGCCATCTGATACCACCAGTTATGTGTGGAGTAGAAACCAGTAGTGTCCAACTATTCGGCAATCGACCTTTGGGGGTTGCGTTACATCGTTACATGGGGTTATAATGAGGGAGAATGGTTATTGATAGGGATATATTACACCATTATTGCAGTAGGTGCAATCCTTGTTCTATGAGGTTACAGTATTATCATTATAAATCACATTTAGTGGGGTTGGGGATATAAATGAGGGTTAACAAATAATGCAGGTACCTAGACTCTGCAGTTGCACCCGTAAACATTTGGAAACTCAACATATGAGGTGAACTGTCATTTTTTGGATACTTGGAGGGTCCATGCTTTTGATTGTCATCACTATATACTACGTACTGTTCTTATGTTTAGCACAAACTATCCAATTATTAGTATTGATTAATCAATTTGACTACTAATCACAATTGTGTTGCAATTTTTGATCGGGATATATTTAGCAATGAAACTAGCTGATCGCATGATAATTCACCAAGGAAGCTTGGGACTTTACCACAAACAGTTTTTTTGAGCGGTGGTTCTCAGGTTGATTTCCACCAGCTCAGCTAGGGCCAGGTTAGAGGATAGCAGGTGGCCATGAATACCGTCTCTATGTCCTTACGAAATGAAAAACCAGATCCAACAACTACGGTTTCTTGGGGGTATGGTTGGTTATAGAGACTAGGAATTCGATAAAAAAACAACACGTTGATTGTGAGGTATCGTTAGAATGGAAAGGCTTAGTAAGGGAAACCTTCCCGACATCAGTGTTTAGGCCCCAGCGGTTTGCAATCCCTGCGATGTTCCGTGATGAATTGGGTTACTGTATGATTATGGGCATTTTCAAGAATAGTAAAACTGATCCGGATTCCTTGTTCCTAGAAATTGTTCAGCTTCGGCAATCAAACATGGCAGTGGACAATTCCCCATTTACAGAAAAATGTCACTGGAGGGTAGGAGAACATTTGCTGGAACCACCCAATTTCAGCTGTAGAACCAGTGGCTTCCAGCAGATATGACAGAAAATCCCAGATTCTGGCTTTGTCTTAAAAACTACATATGGGAAAACCCCAAATCTGATGGATTAAAATCTGATTTTCCCCCAACAAAAAATGCAATTTTGGGAGGTAGGGCCCCCATTTTCCACCTTGAAATCATGTTGTTCTTAATAACATCCAATGATTTTCCCATGATTTTCCCATGATTTTCTCATGATTTTCCCATGAATCCTCCATGTTGTAGAGAAAATCCCATGCATTCCCCAAGAAATCTCCCACTTTTCCCGAGTTAAACTACCAAGTTTGATGCTACTCCAGAGAGGCGCATCCAAGCACTCGCTGATAACAAGGCCCTTGCTGAGGCGTGATGGTTGATGAGGTGAACAGGAGTGAGACGTGAACAAAATACCCAAGAACCATCAATTGTAGGGTTTGATTGGGATTTTGTAGGTGCTTTTTTGGATCTTAATGGGATTTCATGTTTTTTTTTAATAATGGGATTTTATAGAGATTCAATGTGATTTTAATGGAATTCAAATGGATTTAATGTGTTTTTCATGGGATTTAAGGGGAAACCAACGAGTAAAAAAAATAGCGTGGTTGATTGGTTATGAAATAAGGATCAATATGATATAGTGGCTTTAATCAGAGATGGAGACATAACATGATCTATATAACTGAAAAAAATATAAAGGTTGATTGGTTTGGAAATCGGCAATTATACAACCAAAGTTCTTGGGGATTAGGACAAGCCATATGAATGGGAAACGTTTTCAACCGGCTCATTTTATGAGATGGGAAAACGTGGTACTTTCAATGGCTCAAGTGGCTTCAAATTTAGCCTCTGCGTTGACATGGCAATGGGAATGGGAAATCACAACTTTTACATTATGAGAAAAAATCCCTCTTGATTGAAGCCCTATGGAATGGAATGACCTGTTCACCGTACAGAATGGAAGAACCAGACCCATTCCATAAAAAACCCAGTGTGGAAAATTGAGGGAAAAACCCTTAAATCAGAGAACTGACCCGTTCACTCCATTTCATAAAAAATGGGGGCCCACTCCACAATGTAAAGGTACATTTTTCCCTTGATCCNCCCTTAAATCAGAGAACTGACCCGTTCACTCCATTTCATAAAAAATGGGGGCCCACTCCACAATGTAAAGGTACATTTTTCCCTTGATCCCATCAGGTAGTAATCGACAAAATCGTAATGTAAACGCTTAAATTTGATCATTTTTAAGGCGTCTCCCAAAAAGGTCTGCATAATGTAAGAGCTGGAAGGTTGGATGGTGGCCCCCAAAATTTGGTGAGTGCTGATGGGTTCANAAAAGGTCTGCATAATGTAAGAGCTGGAAGGTTGGATGGTGGCCCCCAAAATTTGGTGAGTGCTGATGGGTTCAGGATATGCACTTCCATTTTATAAAAAATGATCTATGAGCGTTCATGGCTTAAACATAAGGATATCAAGTAAAGATCAATTTTTTGTAAAAATTGGATGGCTGGATGGTAAAGAGTTGGAAAAAGTTGGAATGATATCTGGCCTGGTATCTAACACAAAGGCGTCCTTCCATAATGTATACCCCCAAAAAGAATCCATTATATAGTAAAATAGGGTGTCCCAAGCATTTTATAAACCATATTTTTATGGTATGGTGGTGAAAATGTCGCTACCCCTCAATCAAGGGGGATGAGAAAAATATGGGAAAACATGGGAACATATTGGGAAATCCAATATAAAATGGTCATTGAAATTGGGAAAGTGGTCTTGGATTTTCTGTTGCTTGATTGCCAGAGGGTTTTTTGCCATAGAGAATCGCAGTTTTATCAACTCCAACCGGGGATGGAAACCAAAATAGCCATAGCTACTGTATGGGAATTTACAACTTTTCATAGGTACATCATCTATATTTGGTCAAATAATGTCAAATAATTGGTCCATTTTCCATAGCTATGTTAGTTGACCGATATGTATGTATGTTTCTTTATCTTTATTTATCTGGATTTGGTTGAGTATTGGTATCTCCATTGAATGAAATGGCGCGATTTGTGAGGCACACATTAAGTGATTGTTTGCCAATCATTTCTGTTTGTTTTCATGTGTTGATTTGTCCTGTATACATTCCCTGAAATGAATCTATTTTAGAAACAACCATGTCTTTTGGTTGGGTGTCAGGCAAATGTTTGTGTACCTCTACCCACGAAGTACCTATCAATCATCCATGATGATCTATGTGGCTGATGATAGTGGCAGAAGAAATGTCTTGGTTGGGCCACACACCAAACAGCATTATGCTAGAAGCAACCCACACATACTTGTCATTATTTGATATTATTTGTCTCCCAATTGCAGTGACATGAACATCCTCTTCTCAGTAAAGCGCGCATGCGCATGTTAGGTGATCCTCCCGTAAGCAATGGACAGTGAAGGCTGAAGGAAGGGGCCCTAGGTTGTGGCAATTTGGGTTTTGGGCGATTCCCCAACACATGTCCCCAAACAAATGTCATGTTCATTTTCATAATGCGTTTCTCTTGGTTGAAAATTCCAGTTACAGGAGCAGTGACCAAAATCCTTCTTGACTAGTAATTCTACGGGATGGAGCGATCCCCCAAAAGATAGAAAAGTAACTTCCAGGTATGTACATATATATATTATATCTTGGATCTATTTTTCTATATCTATATCACTCTATATCTATACTGTACTGTATATCTATATCTATGTCAATGTACCGTATATACGTATATATACACCCCAATCACAGCCTGGGCTCAAGTCCGGGCCGCTGCTCAAGTCCTTCAGGACATCAGATTGAATGGAGGTCGGAAGTCGAAACGGAAACGGACAAGATTTTTAGGATGTGAAACCATCCATTTATCATCCATTGATCATAATTGAACACTTTTTCTACCCTCTGGTAAACGTTTACGTAACGAACTGGAAAATCACCATGCTATGCATGGGAAAATCAATTATTTCTATGGCTTCAATAGCTATGTAACAAATTACCAGAGGGTATATTTTGGATCACAAATTTGGGTGGTCAATAGATTTGACCCATCCAGATTCGTCAAAACTCGGCGCGCCATGGATCGTAGCATCATCGGCGCGGACCCAACGTTTTGTGTGGAAGACATTGAGAAGGTACGGCTGGGGTCTGGAAATGACGACTGATGGGGATATATATATATATATATTTGATATATACCCTCTGGTAAACTAAGATAACTATGGCAAATCATCATTTTTAATGGGAAAATCCACTATTTCTATGGCAATTTTCAATAGCTACGTTTAATTACCAGAGGGTAATATAATATATATATATATAATTATATATATGGAATTGTATGAAAATAGGATACCCCAAGATCCAATGGTTTATCATCAATTGTCCCTTTAAAATGGTAGTTTTGGGGTACATGCCATTTTCAGACAAACCCAGTACATATATATATATATATGTTGGTGCCACAGCATCCCATGCAATCCTTGCCAGGTCTTCCATTGTGGCCTTGGCTCAATTGCCCATTTCCCAGGAACCTTTGGTGTTCACTCATGCNTGTTGGTGCCACAGCATCCCATGCAATCCTTGCCAGGTCTTCCATTGTGGCCTTGGCTCAATTGCCCATTTCCCAGGAACCTTTGGTGTTCACTCATGCCATGAAGCGGTGAAAAGTGTCCGCACTTGCGTTGGGTCAGGCGACCCCAGGGACGGGATCAGGAGATCCTTCGNCACTCATGCCATGAAGCGGTGAAAAGTGTCCGCACTTGCGTTGGGTCAGGCGACCCCAGGGACGGGATCAGGAGATCCTTCGGTTGTTGCTCCCTACCACTATTGGTAGCGGAGCTGGTCCGCAAAACCAGCAACTGCTATCTCAGTCTCAGGAGAGACAAAGCGAGCACAGCATCCCATGAGTACTGCCGGTGACCCTACTGACCAAGGTGGTGGAGGGGTCCGAACCTTTTCTGGTGATACAGAGGACTACAAGGAATTTCGGAGGTGGAAACTGTGGTTGGTCAACANGTGACCCTACTGACCAAGGTGGTGGAGGGGTCCGAACCTTTTCTGGTGATACAGAGGACTACAAGGAATTTCGGAGGTGGAAACTGTGGTTGGTCAACAAGTTTGCAACTCTGGATAAATTGCCGAAAACGGCACGAGGTTCATATCTGTTTACTTTGCTGCGAGGGAAGGCCTTAGAGGCCGTGGAACACCTTGACCCTTCCGAATACCAGAAGGAAGGGGGCGAAGACATTCTGCTGAAGCTTTTGTCAACTCGTTTTCCAGAACGAGATGATTCCGATGAGCTGGCTGAGGTGCTGAATGAGGTGTTTAGCCTTCGAGCGAAGGATGGCGAGAGCTTGAGACAGTGGATCAGTCGTGCTACAGAGCTGTTTGACAAGTGTGAGAGGAAGGGAAATGTCAAGTTCCCAGAAGAGGCAAGGGGATTTATGATCCTGCGATGGAGTGGATTGAATGAAGAACAGCAAGCGGTGTGCAAAGGCCGCTCTCTGGGAATTCTCAAGCGAGAGGACATCAGCCGTGCCATGCGTAGCTGCTATCCAGACTTTGTCAACAATCGGAAAAAGGCTGTGGCCCTGGTGCAGGATGATGCATCAGATGGCCCCTCTGCTTCTGCCGACCTGGAAAAGGTCGCTGGTTTCGATGATGTCGAGCTCTTTATCGCCGACTATGTCAAGCCCTCTGCAGAGGATGACACAGACTTCCCCGAGGAAGAGGTGGCCGAAGTCTTAGCTGCTTCCTGGAAAGATAAACGAGCTGAAATCAGCAGACTGCAAAAGGCCAGAAGATTTGACCAAGCAAAGGAACTCAGAAGATCCTTTCGTGTTGAGATTGAGGAGATGAAACGAAAAACCAAGTGCAACAGGTGTGGAAAGGTTGGACACTGGGCCAGAGAATGTAGACAGAAACGAGATCCAGCCTCCTCCTCAGGTACGTCCAAGTCTCAGCCGAAAGAGTCTGCTGCCAGCTTCGTAGCTCCCCAGACTGATGAGCAGCCTGCCTTTGTGGCATCTGTAGAACCTCAGAAAACGATGTTGCAACAGCTCCATGACCGCCGTGCAGCGGCATCTGCATGTGATGTACCTCAAGAGATCCTCCTGGTCAGCAGTCCAGGCTATGCAGTACTGGACTCAGGGTGTGGGAAGACCATTATTGGTCAAAAGACCTTGCAACAGTTTCAGCAATTGTGGCAGAAAGATGGTCGTTATCAACCTGCATTCAAAGAGGAGCACAATGCTTTCAAATTTGGCAATGGCGAACGGGAGATTTCGAGTCAAGTTGTCGTCATGCCAATCGGGCTTTGTGGAAAGTTTGGAACAGTTCAAGCTGCAGTAGTGTCTGGTGACGCTCCCTTGTTATTGTCTCGCCCAGCGTTGAAGAAGTTGGGAGCAGCTCTTGATTTCCACAAGGATCGTCTGACCTTGTTTGATGGTCGCAGCGAGATCAAGTTGAAGACCAATGCAGCTGGCCAGTACATTGTCGATGTTTTCAACTTTCCGGCCCTGATCGATGAGCATGAAGTGCAGTTTACTGAGGTACCTTGCAATGCATCCGAGCCTGCATGCCCTGATCTTGAGATCAGTGTACCGAGTGATCAAGGGAATAACGGGGATAATGGGGATAAGGGGATAATTGATAACCAGGGAGTTGGGGTAGATAAACAGGACTGCATGCCCAATCATGTCAAGCCTGTGAGTCTGTCTCCGCCGAAGTCATGGTCCCCTGTCTCTCAACATGCCGATGAGTACTCCAAATTTCCCAATCATGAATGTCATGCCACAACAAAAGTGCCAAATATTAAAAAGCAAGGTGGTGTCACAAAGAAACAACTCCGTCAATTGCAGCATCAACTCAAAAATCCTCAGGTAGGATCCAAATATGCCATTGTTGAAGTTTTCAGCCCGCCACGTTTTGTGCCTCAGGTTGAAGCATGCGGCCTGAAGGGCCTGTCACTGGATATCCAAACCGGCTGGGACTTCAACATCAAGGCCAACAGGGAATGGGTCAAAGCGGAGCTGACTGCTCACCCACCAGAGCTTTTAGTTGTATGTCCACCTTGCACAGATGCAGGTGGCTGGTTCCACCTAAATGCTTTGCACATGCCCATTTTGGAAGTTCTTAGGCGTAAACAGCAGCTCAAACGGTTTCTGAAGTTTGTCAAAGAACTGGTTCAAATCCAGATTGATGCGGGGGGCAGATTCATGTTTGAACATCCAACAGGGTCGGTCGTTTGGGACGACCCGCAGATGCAACAGTGGTGTTCCGAGTTGACCTCCTTTGTCACCAACATGTGTCAGTTTGATTTGCACTTGCCAGCCCGAGATGATAAACCTAAGAGGTATCTGAGGAAGAGCACCCGTCTTTTGTGCAGCCATGAAGACATGCGTTCACTTGCCCTCGTTTGCTCAGGAGAATCTTCACCAGAGCATGTGCACGCACCAATTGCTGGAAGTGAGCCCGGCATCGGATCCGTGAGTCAGTTTGCCGGAAAGTATACTCCCAGTTTTGTTCGTGCAGTGATCAACACTGTTCCTAGTTTCAAGGCATGCGCAGAAGTTTTGCTTTGTGAACATGATGGCACGTGGCATCATGATGCAATCCCAATTGAAGCGTTGTCAGCACAGCCAGAACCCACTCCTGAGAAGATCCAACAAGTGTTGAAACATCTGCATAAGAATTTGGGGCATCCTCCCAATCAGGATCTTGTACGCATTCTCCGAAATGGACAAGCCAGTGATGCCGCCATCAGTGCTGCCAAAGCGTTCAAGTGTGATCATTGCATTTCCCGGCAAGCTCCGACCGTAGCAAATCCTGCACAGACTCATCGAATTTTGGAATTTAATCAAAGAGTTGGTTTGGATGTGAAGCACCTCCCAGGTTGGAAACCAAATCAAAAGATTACGGCTGTCAATATTGTTGACTATGCTTCTTCTTTTCAACTGATGATTCCCTTTTTCGAAACCGAGACATCTGCGGTGTTGCGCAAGATTTACTTGGAACGATGGGTCAATTGGGCTGGTCCGCCAAAGGAGATCATTATGGATCCTGCCAGGACGAACCTTGGACAAGCTATGGTTGAGCCTACAGAGATTGAGGGAACCCATGTTTTGGTCACTGCAGCTGGTGCCCATTGGCAGCTTGGAAAGACCGAAGTTCACGGCGGATGGTTCGCTCGAGTGTTGTCCAAAGTCATTGAAGAACGCAATCCCACTTCCAAAGAAGAATGGCTGGAATGTGTCATCCAAAGCCATGTCAAGAACCAAATGATTCAGAACTACGGGTTTACTCCTAGTCAATTCATCTTTGGAAAGAATCCTGAAATTCCTGGTGATTTGCTGAACGAACCAATCAATGTGACTGCTGCCACGGCTTCAATTCAGGATGAAACACTTGCGAAGCGATATGCCACCAGAGCTGCAGCCCGTCAAGCTGTCCTGTCCTTGCAAGATGATCAAAGCTTACGGAGAGCTTTGGTTGCCAGGCCTCGCCGAGATAAGCCTTTTGTCTCAGGCGACATTGTTGCATACTGGCGTGACCAGAAATGGAGCAAGGGCTTGTTGTCACAAGGAGGTAAGTGGTATGGTAGTGGCATTGTCATTGGCCTTGTGGGTAGGAATGTCATTGTCGCACANTGACCAGAAATGGAGCAAGGGCTTGTTGTCACAAGGAGGTAAGTGGTATGGTAGTGGCATTGTCATTGGCCTTGTGGGTAGGAATGTCATTGTCGCACACAGAAATCATATCATTCGTTGTGCCCCTGAACAAGTGAGATTGGCCACTGATGAAGAGAAAGTCTTGGTTGAAACGCCTGAGACGCAACTTCTAGGCATCAAAGACATGATTGAACATGGCACTTTTAGAAGTCACCAGTATGTTGATCTTGTTGCACAAGCCTATCCTCCCCAAGAAGAAAATGTTGTGCGTCCTCAGTCTNGACATGATTGAACATGGCACTTTTAGAAGTCACCAGTATGTTGATCTTGTTGCACAAGCCTATCCTCCCCAAGAAGAAAATGTTGTGCGTCCTCAGTCTAGCCAAGAAGAGGTCAGCGATCCTCCTGCACCGTCTAGTGCCCATGCTCCGGACAACGTAGGTCAACCTGTTGACATGCCTGTAGAGCCACCTGCAAGTTCTTTGCATGAAAGTCCTGCGAGTGTTCTGCCAGCAGCTCCAGAAGGTGCAAGTTCCTCCAGGCCAGAGCCCAGTGACACACCACAAGAAGTTGACAAGTCACCGGACTATGGTCCAGTTCGAAGACCGCGGTCTCGTGTGCCATCTAAGAGCGGTCCTTTGACCATGTTTAGACCACNCACCACAAGAAGTTGACAAGTCACCGGACTATGGTCCAGTTCGAAGACCGCGGTCTCGTGTGCCATCTAAGAGCGGTCCTTTGACCATGTTTAGACCACCAGCTATGAGACAAGAAGACTTTGTTGAAGTCATGCAAGAAGTTGTTCCTCAACTTCTCGATGATGCCATGTTGTCACACAAGAGATCTGCATCCGAGACTGCCGAACTGCCTGATGCGAAAGCACCACGCACTGGAGAGCCAAGCTCAGTTCCTGAACACTCCATCGCCTATGTAGAAGCGGCCAGTTGTGAACATGCGGAGTCACAAGACCTGTGGGAAACTTTTATTTCTACTGAAGAGCATGCTGTTGAAGTGTTGGTAGCTCAATACTATCACAAACGTGCACAAAAAGAAATATCAGCTTCCAATAATGAGCCTCTTCTGCAGGGTCAAGTGGACCAAGCCAAGGTCAGTGAGTGGCAAACACTCATTGATAAGAATGCTGTTCATGTTGTCTCTGCTCGGGAAGCCCGTTGGATTCGCCAACATCAGCCAGATAGGATCATGGGTAGTCGCTATGTGATAGTCAAGAAACCAGTTGAAGATCTCATCGAGAATGGCATTCAACCAGATCCCAATGATCTTGCTCAGTGGCATGTGAAAGCCCGTTGGTGTTTGCAAGGGCACTTAGATCCCGACCTTGACAAGAAGGTCCAACAAGGGCAGCTCCAGTCTCCAACTCTGTCACAGATCGGTCGCACCATTCTGTTTCAGCTGCTTGTTTCTCACCATTGGTTGTTACAACTTGGTGATGTAAAGGGAGCTTTTCTTGAAGCGGGTCCTTTGCCGAAGTGTTATCGACCACTTTATGCACGGCTCCCAGCAGGTGGCATTCCTGGAGTGGATAGTGAGTCTCTCATCGAAGTACTAGGCAACGTGTATGGTCACCTGCTGCTTGGTACAAAGTGTTCAATCAAGAGGTACTTTCTGCTGGCTTTGAACGAAGTAAGTATGATTGTTGCTTGTACTACATGAGAGAAAATGGTAAACTCACTGGAGTGCTTGGCGCACATGTTGACGATACAGTTACTGGAGGGGCTGGGGACAAGTACAATTCTGCAATTCGACAGTTGAAGAACCGATTTCCCTATCAAAAATGGAGAACTCAGGAAGGCGAATTTTGCGGTGTCCATTACTCTCAAAATCCAGTGACTTTTGAGATCAGCATGAGCCAGCACGGTTTTGCACAGGGTCTGAAACCAGCGTCACTTCCGAAAGGTCGAAAGTTGCATCGATCAGCCTGTTTGGACTCTCGAGAGATTAGTATCCTGCGAGGCATCAATGGTAGCTTGAACTGGTTAGCTTCACAATCTCGACCTGATTTGTCAGCACAAACTTCAATCAGTCAACAATCCTTTCCAAATCCAACTGTTCATCATCTACTTGAAGCAAACAACATCATCAAACGTGCCCAGCAGTTTTCTGATCTTGCTATCACTTTCAAGGATATTCCTGTGTCCAAGCTTCGTTTTTGCTGCCATTCAGATGCGGCCTTTGCAAACCTGGGAGAACACACTCAAGCCGGATATGTTATTGGTTTTTCCAGTGATGATTTGGATCATGGAGTGAAGTCTCCTTGGACTCCTGCAATGTGGAAGTCTTTTAAACTTCCTAAAGCCGTAGGTTCAACGTTGGCTGCTGAAGCTCAGGCTATGGTATCAGCGACTGGCACCTTGGAATGGGGATCCCTCGTGTTGGCAGAAGCTCTTGATGGAATTTGTGATGTTCGAGATTATTTGCAACACCTGCAGTCTAGGCCACCTGTGATCATTACTGACTGTAAAAGCCTATTTGATCATTTGATTGCAGTTACTTCACCAACTTCTATCGAAGACCGTAGGACATCCATTGACATCGTCATTCTGCGTCAAAGCCTTGAGCGTTTGAAGGGGTCTCTGCGATGGGTACCAACAAACCGTATGCTAGCTGATTCTTTAACGAAGAATGCTGGTGATCCGACAGACCTTTTGCGTGCATGCATTCGTCAGTGCACTTACCAGATCTCTCCAGAGGAAACAGTTTTGCAGCTCCAAGCCGCCGAGAGACAGAGAAGGGTTCAATCCAAAAAGCCTGAAACTCAATAATCCTTCTCATGGCATTTTCCTTTGTATAGTTAGTTTGACCTGAGATAGTCATGTCAGTGTGAGGGTACTGTCAACTTGCTCAGTTTTGCATGCATGATTCCTGGATTGGGCATAGTACAGAAACATCCGTGTTCAAGGTCATCGAGTAAGACTGATCCGTTTTTCGCTGTAGTATCATGAGCTCCTCCAATCAGCCCTTGTCGCCGTCCGAGAAGTTGGTCTTGTCCAACCTTCTGGCTCGTGCGCGTGTGATGGATGAAGACCCTGAGGCAGCAACTCCTTCCAGTTTCGATCTCATTGAAGAAGATCTCCAAGGCATGAATGACGCATCGAAGCGTCGTATGTGTGAGCCAGCCGAAGGTGATGGCTATCGCCGTACCTATGTGCCTGATTCTTCTCCTGAGGTCCTTGCCCATACTGCTCGTGGAAAGCCCATCTGCCTTCCGCCTGGAGTGGATTCTTTGAAGTCTTGGGGAATCATCCAGTTTGGAAAGTTTATGGCCAAGAAGGGTTCTGTGGAGGTATGCTATCAAGAAGTCTTTGATTCTGAGCGTGAAGAGGATCTTCGCTATGTCCGCTGGGTGAAAGGGCAGGCTGACTCAGCCACGGGACATTTGCTGGATCTTGCTCAGTATTTTCTTGTCCGTGATGCTCAGAAGGATCCCATGGGTCAGATGCCGGTGATTCCAGGCACTTCCGTGACCCGACGTCTGAAGTGATGATCTACGACTGGATGAGCACAGAGTGCTGTTGGCTGGTGATACACNGCTTGCCGTTTTGTCCAGCTTTTTAGAGATTATTAGGAGTGTTGGTGCCACAGCATCCCATGCAATCCTTGCCAGGTCTTCCATTGTGGCCTTGGCTCAATTGCCCATTTCCCAGGAACCTTTGGTGTTCACTCATG
>BGPT01000743.1:127730-169913 GCA_003297045.1 Symbiodinium sp. clade C Y103
TTCATGGCTGAGCTCTTCACATCTTGGCTCTTCTCACCTCTGCTTTTCAACTGTCCATATTGTCGGAAGTTTCACTTCTAAACTTCCTTCGATAACATAATTAACTATATGACATAATTACCGAAATGAAAGGAATGAGATTCCATTCTGGGATAATGAGCCATCAATTCCATGATGATTTATCCATCCAGTTGGTTTATGTTGGCCCAGTGATGATCCAATTAAGATTCATTCTTGGTTGGTTGAAACTCATTCATGTGGTAAACCCACTGAGAAAAAATCAGACTCCATTCTGGGATAATAAGCCATCAAACAAGGATTCTTGTTGATATGTAGTGAGGGAAACCGCCATAAACCATCAAAGCCAAACCCCACGGCAATGGAGAATTGCCTATTTCGTCTACGTTATTCCCACCAACACCTTCATTTACAAGGGAATTTTTAAGTCGGGATTTATGGGAAAATCATCGAACTTTGGCTGGTGGATTTTCCAGCCAGCCACGGCCCCCCTAGGATTTGATTCAGCTCTTTGACAAGTTCTTGGGATCCGTGGGCAATAGCGCAGAGGTGCGCGAGCACGGTGGTCACCAGCCAAAATCTTGGGTTGGTATATATATATATATGTTAATATATAATTCTTCTACATTCTATATAGAATTATGATGAATGATAGACCATGTAATTCACGCGTTATATACTCATGTATATCTATTTATACATTGATAAACATACATAAGTCTTGACATAATCCGTTCGTTCTACGAGGGTTTTAGATAGGTGTATTGTGTTTATACTTCCGGTTGGAAGTTGAGAATCGATCATAGGGGCGATTCACCAACACCTCTGGAAAGACAGAAACTGCAGTCATTTCAAACTGAACTGCGGTTTCCAAAAAGCTAGACAGATACCCTCTGGTAAACCAACATAACTATGGAAAATCACCATTTTTTTTTGGGAACATCAACTATAAATGGCCATTTTCAATAGCTATGTTAAATTACCAGAGGGTAATTCATCATCAACATAGATGAAATGATGCCACCAGGAAATATGGGTTGACAGACAAAAAACATGTTCATTTGACATTGAGCAATGCCCCAAAACTAATAGAATCCCTGTTGGTCGCTGAAATGGGACTATGGAATACGCCACCCTTATCATCCAGTCAGTGGAAGAGTATGACCGAAGGTGGACTGGTCACTGCGAGTAATCTGATGCCGATCAACCAGACTACTTCGACATGGTTGAAGGGTATTATGTAGGTAAACTTTGGGGAATCGTGAGTTACCCTCTGGTCATCAAACTTGGCGGCAAATTTACTCTGCAAGTGAAGGTTGCTGGGAAAATCAGCTATAGATGGCCGATTTTCCTTCGCCACGTTTGATTACCGGTTACCGGAGGGGAACACGCTATCTGCTACTTTTTGCTGGGCATCCGAGACTGGCCATCATATTTTTTGAGGCGATTCTGTAAACGGACTGCCCCCGTGCTATCACCAAGGATCATGGGAACAACCTGGAGCCTCGCCACAAAGTGATAGATTACAGTGGATATTAAGATATATGTATATAGTTATATATAATATATATCTATAGGAAATCAACCCGAAAAAAATTACATCGTCTCGAGTTTGGGATACCCCACTGAAAATGAGCATGGAATCCAACGGTCCAAGGTGGTGTACCCCAGTTGGAAGGACATGTTTGTCACCCCCATGAGCTAGTTCGACATGTCACAACATGAACCCAAGAGTTATAGCAAATTTCAAGCAACTTTTCACGATTTCGCTCACTGGGGCACCCTTGGTGAAAAGACCCTGGTGGGCTTGGAAGAGCAAAATTCGGAGTCCTGTTGGGAAAATGCTCTACATTTATGCAATCCAGAGAAACATATCACTATCACCAATGTTGAAATATATGATTCATTTGCTTGAAGCTACAGTTTTTTTTAAATGGACTCGTCCCAAGAATTGCCAGATCGCCAGGAGTGCTTTGATCAGTGGCTGCAACATTTTCCCGCGATCTATGATGTGAAATGGATGGCGTTGCAGGCTGATGCAGACTGAAATGGTCAGTCCCTGGTTGATAGCCCCATCTAAGTAATTCGATATATGATATATCCATGAAATAAAAATCCTTGTCAAGCTATTTATAAACCAACTTAGCTAAAATCAATTTATCATATACCACCATGTTTACCATGTTTTAGAGTAAAGCAAGCCTCCAATTTTGCATTTTTGCTGGTAAAACCACCATTTTGGGCCGTAGGGATCTTCTGGGATCTCTTTCCCCAGTGAGAAAAAACCACTTACCGAGATGATGTGCTAAATGCTGTATACCCTCTGGTAATGACCAACAGTTTGCTATGGGACAAAAAGGCACAAGTTTCAGAGGTAAAAATCATCTACAAATGGGCCAAATTACCATAGCAAACTGTGAAATTGCCATAGGGTACTCGTTTTCAGCATGCAAACTGTTTTGTCTTGCCATATTTACAGAGGTTATATCATGTTACATCCCAACTTATGGTGGTTATTTCTGCATGACAGCCCTACCCATTTTTGTCCCCAACTGAACCCCTCAGTAGTTGGAGAATCATCCCACTTGGGAAGCGGTTCGTAAGTCCCCTAAGTGGGAATATTCCACACATGGAGGTTTCCTGAAATGGCGGTACCCCCAAATCATCCATTTTAATAGGATTTTCCATTATAAATCATCCATTTGGGGGTATCCCCATTTATGGAAACCCCCAAAAAATCATCCCATATCCTCTGATTTTCCCATTACTTCCCACGATATTCCCATGATATCCTCATGAAATCACCATCATTATGTCCCTTGGATCCACCATCATAGATGGTTGAGGTTCGCCCAAACATCATGGCTGTTGGTTCAGCTTTGCCCAAAGCAATGAATCAAACTATATTGTAGTATATACCACCATGTGATTCCCAGTATTTTCCGATATTATCATATATTCTCATGTATTATCATGTATTCTCATATATTATCAGATATTATCATATATTACTATATATTCTCATATACTATCATACATGATCACATGTTATCATTCTATTCCCAACATTGATTCTTCCGGAATTTTCCCCATATGTTCCTGGCGGAATCCGATAATTTTTGATACGCCACAGGACCCCCCTGGAGACGCCGACGTGCTGGTGCCACCGGGCCTGGAGAAATGGCGCCAGGAAGATCCCAAGAAGGCGCTGCTCTGGCGGCGGCCGTGGCGCCACGGGGAAACGGGTGAAACGAGTGGGTTTTTACCATATACCCTCTGGTTATTGGACATAGCCATAGAAAATCCCCTATAAATGGAGGTTTCAATGGTAAAATCATCCAAAACTGGCCATTTTCCATGGCTATGTTAAATAACCATTTGAGAGATATATGGGGGTTTCCTAAAATGGGGGTAACCTAAATCATCAGTTTTAATCTCGGAATTTCCATTATAAACCATCCATGTTGGGGTATCCCTATTTATGGAAACCCCTATATATAACTGGTGATTTAATGGGATTCATGGTGATTTCATGGGATATGTGACTTACCTTATTATTCATGGAACCATGGTTATTCCTATTGTACCCTATAAATCCACCACTGTTGGTAAGACAATAACACACCATCCTCAATTTCACCATAAATAAGTGGTGTAAACTTTCCCAAATGGGTGGTTTATTGTTGTTGTTTTACCCACATATTTTTTTTTTGTACCTGTTATATATAATGGTGGTATGACTTTGTGACATAGATATCTACATACAGTTAGGCTATAATGATATCTAGTGATATAAACACGATGATAGCAGGTAGAAACCACTATATACAATTTGCATGATGATATTATATATATATATATGGTCTATGATGACATATACATATGTACAGTACATGCACACACGATTTGTTACTATTCATGTGTATATAGGCTACAATGATGCATATATCCCTATGGATCCAAACACTGTCTGAGAAGGTACTTAACCCCTAAATCATACCCTAAATACTTCCTAAGAAGGTACTCGGATCCATAGGGTATGTATATATATATATATGTATATATATATATACAGGGTATAATCACTGTCCAATAATGGTTACTAGTTCAACAATTGACCGCAATGGTATATATATAGAGGGAGTCCCACGGTGTCGGAGCAGTGGCTGCGATATATGCAGGACACCTCTGCAGGTGGATTCAACGGTGATGTGACTCCATGATTTTGTTTCATGGAGAAACCAACAGGGGCGTCTTAGACATAGTAATGTGGGCAAAACAACAATAAACCACCCATTTGGGATGGTCTATACCACCTATCTATGGTGAAATTGGGAATGGTTTATTATTGTTTCACCAACATTAATGGATTTCCATAGGTATTTTAGGCAGTATTATACACCATTTTTACCATAGTAATGATAGTAGTCTTAAGCATTAAGTGGTTTTCATTGGATGTACCGATCAATGATAGTATTGATTGGTTCGTTGTGATTAGTACTTAACCAACAATCAATTGTGATAGCCACCAAATGATCCATTTTGGTAGCAGAATCCTAGACTGGTGATAGGATGCTGTATAGCAATTTTGATCCTTACATGGCTTTGTTGAAAGTGTTTTATTCTACTTTCCAAATGCAGCGTCCCTCATTGGGGAAATCTATTTACAGTATATATATATATAGATACATACATAATGTGGGGAGCCCTAAAGCAAAACCAAGCTGGTTATGCTGCGTACCTAGTAAAAATCGACGAAGATACCAACAACATTCTGAGGGTAAACCACCAGCTATTTTCATATGGCTATGGCTCAAAATTATTAACCCCATAATTTTTTGGTTGATGTTAATTTACCATTAAAAATTGCCACTTTTGGTACCATAATTTTGAGCCATAACCATATGTTGGTTTTGTGGATCCTAAAACTCTGGACCCCAAAACCCAGTTGAAGAATTGCGGAAGTTTCGGCACAGGTGACACTAGCTGGACTCTGGCGTGCGATATATTGCTCTCCTTGGACCAAACGAGGACCGCGGATTTCAGTTTCTTTGAGAAAGATGACACGATTTGATTGGGGATTTATATGGTTTCCTACAGCAAATTGATGGGATCTCAGCTTGTTATAGAATTGGGACTTGACTCAAAGAGGAGATTTGGATATGGCCAACGACTGGAGGAACAGTTTGATACAATTTAATACACAGAGATTGCGGTATATATGATACTCCTTGCAGCAAATATATGGAAATTACATTACCCTCCTGTAATCAAACGTGGCGACGGAACATGGCCGATTCATACCATTATCCCATGATCATCCTCATTATACCATATCATACCATACAAAATCATCTTAAACTGTCATTGAAGCTTCATTTTCTGTGGTTTTCATCCCATTAAATCCTCATTTTTCATGGTGAAACATCCATTTCTTGGGGCTTTCCCTTAACGTTCCCCAGCCAGGGCCGTGGCGCCGCAGGACGTCTGCCGCTGCGTTTCCGCGAAATGGGCGACCGAAACTTCCGCGCGCAGTCCGTGCTGGGCTTGGACCGACCCACGGGCATCGAAGGTGGGGGAGAGCAGTTGCGCAGTGGCTGCCAAAGCCCGGTTGAGGATTATAGTCAGTCAATATAGATTAAGCATGATTAACCATCAAACTATGGGAATAAAAGTGGATTTAGTAAATGATGATTGGTTGACGGTTAGTGGATGATTACATATAGGGTTCTAACCATGAAAAATATAGGAATAATTATAGTCAATATACTTGATTCTTGATGATTGATTGATGATTAGTTCAGGGATGTTACTACGCAATATATTGGGGATAAGTTCATAGTCCAAGAACGGGGAATCCCGTTCAAAACCAACAAAGATGAAATGGAATGACAGAGGGATTTTGAACACTGCTCACGAAAAACCTGGGACGAAAAATCTGGGATTTTCAACCATAATTCACATGAATTACCCTCTGGTAAACTAACATAACTATGGGAAATCAGCATTTTTGATGGGAAAATCCACTATAAATTGCCATTTTCAATAGCTATGTTAGTTTACCAGAGGGTATTAACTATTATTCACCAAGGCCACCTGGGATTTGCGGTTGTTTTTTTTTGGATTTGTGTGGATTTTATGATAGTTTTTGCGATTTTTTCGAGCTGAAATAGGATTTTGGTAGATTTCATGGAGATTTATTGAGGAAAGTTGATGAAAGATGATGGATTTCGGGGATTTCGTGGTGATTTTGTAGGCATTTACATTTAAAAGTGGAGACTTCAGCCAGTAAACCACATATGGAATCCCATCATCCCCGAAGGATCCGAAATGGGGCCAACCTCGGAAGATACTTTTCGTGGATTCTGAGGTGTTTTCACTAATCCCAGCACCCATATTTTTACACACCCCCATTCTATGGTTCTAGTTATATATATGTGTAAATTCCCTACCAAACTATGGTTTCTGAGGGATGTTTAGTGTTAGAGGGATGGGATTATTGTAAACTGATTACCCTCCGGTAATCAAACGTGGCAGTTGGAAATCCCCGAAAAATGGAGGTTTTAATGGGAAAATCCCCTATAAATAGTGGATTTCCAAATGCCACGTTTGATTACTGGAGGGTATTTGTGGTTGTCCGGAAATGGAGTACACCCCCCGAAGATTGAACTTTGATGGATAGTTGCTGAAGCGATGCCTTAGTTGATTCTCCTGATATTCAAAGTTGCAACTCAGTTGCTGCTATGATGGGCCCCTACTTGTGTGCTCACCGTGCTGAGGGTGAAATAAGGGAGCTTGAATGAGAAATTACCCTCAGGTGTCCTCAAACGTGGTTAGCTGGCAAATCCCCTATGACTTGGCATTTATATAAGCGGGAAAATCATGGAACTAACTAACTAACTAACTCACTAACTCACTAACTCACTAACTAACTCACTAACTCACTAACTCACTAACTCACTAACTAAGTAACTAAGTAACTAAGTAACTAATAACTAAGTAACTAAGTAACTAAGTAACTAAGTAACTAAGTAACTAAGTAACCAAGGAACTAAGTAACTAAGGAACTAACTAGCTGACTAACTAACTAACGAACGAACGAACTAACTAACCAACTAACTCACTAACTAACTATAGGGGCTTTTGCAGCAAGCCATGTTTGATGACACCGGAGGGTAAACCAGCGACCACGTGAGATTGTACTCTCCAGGTGCTGCGTAAATCCCAGCAAGTAGGTGGTTGGAATATGAGTCTCTATCCCGTAGAGATACCCTGTGGTAATTGAACATAGCGATGGAAAAGCACTCCGTCATCCCAATCAACGGTAATCAGAAACACAATCCCAATTTTTCATTGTCACAGTAATATCCTTCACCAGTAGCTCATTTTGCCTCTAGAAATCTGGTACAGACTTGTAGATTTGTTAAGATACATCACTATATTATACTAGATTAGATACTATTAGGATAGATTCCAGTTAGCATTGTGTCTCAGACATTTGGGGATAAGTTCTCAGATCAAAATGGATCGGTTCACATGGCACCCGATGACTGGATGGAAACCTCCACGGATCCCGTTGTCCCGAAAAAAATGGACGAATCTGTGAGGCGAAGGCTACATGGGTCGTATGACCATGATGATCGCTGAGATCTTCGTGATGCTGAACGTGGGGGACCCAAACAAACGCGATCAACTTGAGGGGAAAATTCGGACAATTCGGGCTGAAGAATGGGGGTGTTTTAAAAGGGGATAGGGATTTGGCCATCAGAATTCGTTGATTTCATGGATTTAATTATGATTTAAGCATGAAGAATGGGGGTTCAACGGTTTCACCAAGAAACCTTGGGGATTCAGAATTGATTTATAGTGCCGCCAAGGTTTTTGAAGATCTCAAAATGGTTAGATTTGTGCTGTTTGGAGTTTTGCTTTCTCCGTTGTTTGGCCTGGAAAGATTGTGACAGTATTGTGGACATCAAAGATCCCAACATTGCATGGTCAAACCTGTTGCAATTTCGCCGCCTCCCAACAATCACCATGATGTCGGTACCAGATGTCAAGAACCACTGAAGTTCCAAGTCCTTCAGATGGGCCAAGACGGCCATGTAAAGCACGCACGGCTTCGACTGGTCAAAGCTCTTTGTAGTTTATGTCATAAACATCTGTCATTTGCAATTACCCCAAGAGCCTTTTTCCTTAACTCTGATTTTCAGGTAGGGTGGCGCTGCAGCCATGGAGGTGTGCTCCGCCGTCTCAGGCGAGACACTGGCTGTCCTTGATCCAGAGGGGTTCGAAGGAAAGTCGGCTAAGTCCGTCAAGCAGTGCTTGGCAGCCAAGTTTGGCATCACCAGATTTCGGCAAAAGCTGCTGGAAGCTGGCTCGGATGCTTCCGAGATCGCAGATGATGTGGTCTTTGCCCAGGCTTCTGCCAAGGTTCAGCTGGTGATTTTGGACTTTTGGCCGCCTGATGAAGAGCAAGACGGTCAACTCATCTCTGCATCAAGAGAGAACGATGCAGTTGCACTTGAAAAGTTGTTGCAACGACCACGGACTCCCAACATGACAGATGAGGCTGGCAGAAGTCCACTGCACCATGCGGCCGAACATGGAAATGTGACACCGCTGCAATTGCTGCTTGAGGCAGGTGCAGACAAACATGCGCCAGACTCAGATGGGTTGGCGCCTTTGCATCTTGCAGCTTTGCACGGCCAGCTTGACATTGTCCGCCTTCTGCTTGAAGCTGGAGCCAACAAGGATCAGACAGCGACGGATGAGGGGTTCACACCACTTCACATGGCAGCCGAAGGTGGCCACCTCGACGTTCTCCGCTTTCTTGTAGATGTTGGGGCCAACCGAGAGCAGCCAGTCGCGGAAACGGGGGAAACAGCATTACATGTTGCAGCTGGGGCAGGGCATCTCAACATCGTTTGTTTCCTGATTCAAACCGGATCCAGCAAGGATCAGCGTACAGCAGACCACCAAGGGTTTACGCCTTTGCATTGCTCGGCTCAGGCAGGCCACGTTGAAATTGTCCGCTTCTTGGTTGGAATTGGGGTCAACAAGGATCTTGCCACCGGTGAGGGGTTAACGCCCTTGCATTTGGCGGTTGTGGCAGGCCATTTGGATGTTGTTCGCTTCCTGGTTGATGCTGGGGCCGGCAAGCATCAATGCTCGATGGGAGGATCAACACCCTTGCGAGTTGCAGCTATGTACGGGCATTTGGACATTGTCCGCTTCCTGGTTGAGGCTGGGGCGAGCAAGGATCAAGCCAGAAAAGACGGTAAAACGCCACTTTTTGCTGCAGCTGAACAGGGCCATCTTGAAATTGTGCGCTTGCTGGTTGCAAGGGGCGCCGACAAAGACAAGGCGAACAATGATTGGATGTCACCCTTGTGGATTGCAGCTGCACGAGGACATCTCGACACTGTCCGTGTACTGGTGGAAGCTGGGGCCAACAAGAATCAGGCCACGAAAACCGGTGTAGCACCATTGCACATTGCGGCCGCAGGAGGATATCTGGAGGTGGTTCGGGCGCTGATTGAGTCTGGTGCAGATGCTGATCTGACTACGAAGGATGGACAAACTGCTCGGGATTTGGCCTCTATGAATGGCCACCACGAGGTGATTCACGAGCTTACGACCATACGTCCCGTGCCAAGATGATGTCCCAGAGTCACCGACATCATGGTTCAAGGAAACCTAGACAGGGCGCTGTGCTAGACTTAAGGGAAAACATTGCACTTCGGGAACCCATGACGAAAACTCTGGTTCCCATCTTTTCAGGGTCTTCGCAGTTTTGAAAGGGCAGAATCGCACGTTTTTTTATTGATCTTTCCTTTTTTGTTGATGTGTTTGAGCGGTTGTGCCTTCTCCCACTTGCGGAGCTTGAAGGAGTCCAGAGGTGATGAAATCTCATGGTTGGCATGTTTTTCCCAGTAAGATGGTCATGACTTACCCATTTCAAATTGACCATGCGATTTGGGATGTCATGGTCCACAATATTACCATGGGCAAAAAAAGAGAAAGCCTTGAATTTTCGTGGCAAGCCTCGAAACCTCAGAATCCAATGGGTGAATTTAAATGGTGAAATGATGAGGTGATATGAAGTGTGACCTCCAACTTTTATCATCCAGTAAAGTACGTAGTAATAGTATCGATTTTTTTTAATCCCACGTTTTTTTTTCGACCATGTTCCTGAGTTTTTGAAACCGTTTTTCCAAAGGGTTTCCTTTCTGGTGGGTATCAATGGGAAACCAAGCCCCAGCAATGACAATTCCGCTGACGCTGCCTAGGACTATCGGATGCCGCCTATGAAGAAGGAGGATTTGAAGCCTTCGAAGGCCAGGTGGACGAGAAAAAATACACCCAGATGTTGCGACTCGAACTGAGTAGCTTCGGTTTTGTTTCAAATGTGACCCACTTATATAGGCACCAAGGTTTTTTTAAAGTTCTCAAGTGGGATGATTCTCCAAGTAGCTTATGCCATGATTTTCATCATGTCATATTGAGCGAGGGAGTATCCCCGGCTAGCCATTTTTGGTGAAACAGATGGTGAACTTTTTTGGGGCCATAAATCAATGGCCATTTTAGGTACCTTCCGGTGTCATCAAACATGGCTAGCTTGGAAATCCCCGAACTAAATAGAAGTTTTAATGGGAAAATCATCTATAAAAGTTGGGTTTTCCATTGCCATGTTTGATTACCAGAGGGTACCTAGATTGCAGTTCCCTATACCATACACAATTAGGCCGATGTTCCTGCGCGTGATTTTCTGGGAACGTTCCTAGAAAATATTGCTGTACCATGGTACAGTACCTCCATTTTAGGGTCCGGAACTTCCCACTGGACAAAGTAGCCCGCTAGAAATCAACTTTTGTGGAAGGTGTTTAAGATTTGCCATTCTCAGGTCCCTGCTTTATCCATCTCGGGAATGCAGGTTTTTTTTTGGGTAACCCTGTTCAATCCTGGGTTGGAATCCTGACAAATTTTGGCAGTGAAGCCTGCTTGCGATGCCCCAATTCCCTCCTATTAGATAGTCAAGTTGATCTACAGATGTCTAGAGTCTATACCCTCTGGTAAACTAACATAGCTGTTGAAAATGGACCATTTATAGTGGATTTTCCCATTAAAAAGGGTGATTTTCCATAGTTCTGTTAGTTTACCAGAGGGTACCTAGCCAACTGGATTGCTGTAAAATCCCATCATTGAGTTCGATGATTTCCCGATAGCTCCATGCTTAGGGGTTTTCCCAGCCATGTCTGATTCGCGGAGGGTAGTATTGATCAACATCCCTATTTTTTATCCCATTATCATCCTCATTATTTCTGTTTTTCTGCAGTGGTTGGGTCTGAAGCTCTCCAAATAATCTATGCCTTTTGGCTCTAACTTCCACACTCACCATCTCATCAAATTCCAAAGAGATGGACATCGATCAAGAGGCGAGGTGTAACACGACTTGAGGTGTCACGGTCTGCTTCACTGGTGCGCAAGAACTGCGAATCCATAAAAAAGAAAGTGAAAGGCCGTGTTTTTGCCGAAGGCTGAATGGCAGGGTGCCCAATGCCAATAATTGGGCCAAATCACATGTGGAAGACCGTGTTCCGTGCAACTAGAAAATATGCATTCATTTAGGTTCTCTCAAGAAAGTGGAGATTCTCAAGTGGTGGATCACATTCCAGGTGGAAGGTGTCGGGTCATTCTGAGGAACCAATGCTGTACACAATATGAAATACAAACATCTGAAATCATATTAAACTTTAGCCGCAGTTTTAGGTCTGGCCCCAAGAAGTAATGATTAGTCTTTATACTACCTCGCTACTTTCAAACACTACATTTAACATAACTGGGGGTGGTTGGGTGGTTGGGTCATAACCCAACTGGCCCCCATGCTGGGTGGCCAGCGCTCCAGGTCACCAAAAAGCAGCGCCGGGAACTGACCAAGAAGTGCCTTGGAATCGGTGAAGACTGCCGAAATCTGCCGACATATCTGCTCAGCGAGGGGGTAACTATCCCAAAAAAGCTCTTCATTCATTGAGGTCAACTGAATTACCCTCTGGTAAACTAACATAACTATGAAAAATCACCATTTTTGATGGGAAAATCCACTATAAATGGTCCATGTTCAATAGCAAACTCTTAGTTTACCATAGGCTAATCATAAGTTCTCCAGATTTATCGATGAGATTTCCATGGGATTTCCCCACGTCCATGGGGGATGCTGCCATTTCAATGGCCGCAAGTTGAGGTTTGCGGATGTGGGCAGCACCACGCTGCCGGACTCCGCAGATGAGGTGTGGGCCGATGTCTGGGTGATGGCTGGGGGGTCTCCATGAAAAATGGTGGATTTACCCTCTGGTAAACTAACAGTTTGCCATTGAAAATGGCCATTTATAGTGGATTTTCCCATAAAAAATGGCGATTTTCCATAGTTCTGTTAGTTTACCAGGGGGTAATCATCACCAATATTCGGATTCAATGGGATTTCATGGGATATAATGGGAATAGAATTAGAATATTACTGGGGGTATATACAACCAAAAAACACCAACGAACCAATGTAACCAGTAGTGGTTGGCGGTTTCACATATTTACTGTTGTTTTGAACCATGCAAAAATCGATGATTGGTTGCGATGACGAGCATATTCTTGGAATGGGTTAAAACCACCAACCAGTGATAGAAAGGTAGTAGACTGTGATGAACACTGGTGAAGCCACTACGGAGATATGATGAACACATTATGATGAAGAAATGATGAAACAACGTGCAGCAAGTATGAACTTTATGGGCTTTGAATGCCCCAAGGAACATCAAGCACCTTCATTTGGATGTGATCACGAGATACCCAAAAAAGGATAGGCAAACAGGTCGGGCAAAAGGGGTTTGGTAGTGAACTCATTGGTTAATATTGATATATATTCTCATTACAAAGTTGGTGGACGATTGAATCCTGTGATGGGACGTATTAGGTAGCGTATGGTACACCTTCGTGTTGTAGATGTATAAATATGGGTATATAATCATCAAACATGGGATATATAATCAGCAATGATTGTACACTATATTATATACTCATTATCTATAGTCTTATAATGTCTGATTTATATATATTATATATTTATATTATATATATTTATATTATATTGATGATTATACACGCATGATATATATATATATAACCATCATCATTGTGTTTATTGCGTACCATTACAACCAACTGTTATATACTATCACGATTGTTACCTGTTATCGATAGCCATATGTATATGTATATAATCTCGACTATGTATATATATATATATTCACATGATACACCCATGATATATATATATATATGCATATGAATAGTTACAAATACATATAAATAGTCTGTCAATCGTAATATATATGTATATATTGTAGCAATAATATATATTGTAGCAATAATATATTAATCTGGTACAATATACTACTAAATGTATATATATATATACATATCATGATTTAAATACATACATACATACATACATACATAAATAAATAAAATAAATAAATAAACAAATCAATAAATAAACAAACAAATAGATAAATAAATACATAAAAATATATCTAAATATCGACTATATAAATGATACACCAGTGATATAAATAAATAAGTAAATAAATGAATAAATAAAGAAATACATAAATAAAAAAATATATATAGGTCAATACAGAAAAATATGAATCATGATATGTATATTTATATTGTAGCAATACTATATTAATCTGGTACAATAGAATATATGTATATATATATATCTACCAGCAGGTCACTGCAGATATCATTGCTGCATCTTTATATTATCTACCTCTTGTTGCCTGCTTCAGGTCACCTCGACGCCAACCTTTACCATGAGCGCCAGCCCTACGTTGAAGGCACGCGACGGGAAGTTCAACATATGAAACATGTGTGATTTCACATGATTTAAGCAGCGGAAATGCTGATGACACCCAGTTAAAAATGGGATTTACCAGCAGAAATGATGATTTCACCAGTGGACATGGAGATGAAACCAGTAAAACATAGTGATTGTACCAGCAGAAATGGGGGTTTGCCATGAAACACATGGGTGATTCAAGTAGAAACTATGAGTAAATATCTGGGTCAACTTTTGATGGGTGCTTTGAATACTTCAAACCTTTTGCTTGAAATTGGGAATTAGGGGAGATACATTCTAACTAGCCAAAAAATGCAAGGTATATTCGAGGGGTGTGGAATGATTGGGAAAACCTCGGTTTGAGCAAGTGAATTTCATTTTTTTGCCGTTTTGAGTGGGGGAATACAATGCATGAAAACTGGTAGTGGGATGAATATCTATTATAATTATACAAAAATATTTTCTTGGTAAGTTATGGGGGCTTCAAACGGACTTTACCAGAGATGATGATTAAAAAGGGAACCCCCTGGCCCTGGCCTATTTTGATTTGGGAATTCTGTCAATTTGCCTGGATATTACACTTTTCTCGGATTAGATTTTTTGTTGTTTTTTGAGTTGTGTTCTATTGTTGATGCAATTCTAAATCAGGTGTTCATGCACCCAACATTCAATGCCGATAAACCAGGTTTATCTTGATGGTTTTTCATAGGATCCTGCCGGTTTCCTCCCTACAGAAACACACACCGAATGAAAGCAATTGAACACATGCACCTGTTTTCAAGTGAACAGATACATCCATAAATCTAACACTTAGCCTCTAGTTTCTTGACTGATAGCTACACAGGTTAATCTTTAGTTTTTCCTCTGGCACCCGCGCAGGCCGCACCGGTCGAAAGCCGCAAGCGCAAGTTCTCCGAGGACGACGCCGTCGACGCCGTGCCGTCGCCCGCGACGCCACCGGAGGCGCTGGCGGCGCTGGCGCTGTCGGAGCTGTCAGAGCTGGCGCGTGCGGCGGAGGCAGCGGAGCCGGTGGCGAAACGGCCACGGCGACCCAGGTGGGGTTGCAGGTGGGGGTTGGATCTTGTTGGATTGAAAAATGGGGGATTTCATGGGGAGATATGAAGAAAAATCATGAGATTTTCATGATTTGGCATGGTTTTGAGGTTAAAGTACTCTTTAACTGTAATTACATCCTCATTGTTGGTGCTGAAATCATGTGATTTTGGAGTTTTCCACCCAAATACCAAGTAATTTTTCCCCGCTGAAACCTTGCTCAAGTCAGTTCTACTCCTTAGATCCACACTGATCCACGGAGTCCAGGTGCCTGACACGCGTGCGGCAGATCGAATCAGTGGTGGATGCCTTTGCCAGGTGCGTCGCGGTGGTCGCAAAGGGGAAATGGATGGTAAAAACTATTACCATCTGGTAAATTAACATAGACCCTGGCAGATAGGGATTGGAAGATTAGTTTCCTCTGAAAATAGCTATTCTCAGGGTCGAACTGTTAATATACCAGAGGGTAAAACATAGAGAATCATCCCGTGCCTCCCACGAATCGTTTTTGTGACTCATAACTAACTAATAACCCTTCACGTTGCCTTAGTTTCCGTAAGTCCCCGATAAGTGGATTTTCCCATTAAGGTTTTTTTTCCATCCCTAGTTGCTAACCACTAGGTGGGGTGATCCCCCAGGGATTCCCCAAACTATGGAGCCTACATTTGCAATATGCTTCGGTGTCATCAAACATGGCAAGCTCGAAAATCCCCGAAATAGCCATGGAGATGTTTTTTTATAGCTGGGAACATCATCAATCAATTTTGCTTATTAAGATAAATGAGGCAATTTTCCACCACGCCCTGTTTGATTACCGGAGTGTAAAACTAGATGGGGAAATGGATGACAAGAATGGATCAATATTTTTACCCCAATACGGTGGAAGAGATGAGGCATTTCATCACATCACTGTTGGGTGTCGACATGTACCAAACATACTTGGAGGATCAAGTGGGATTGCGACCTAGTGTGGGATAACCCCAACGGATCCCAACGGACTCATTTTCAGAATGGTGATGAACCAGTGATTGAGTAATACTCGGGGGGGCTTCACCACCATACGTTTGGGACGCTTACCACCACCAATGGAGGACTTCGATCCAAATAGGGGAGAATTAGAGAAAAACATGCGGATTTCACGACTGATCCAAAATATTCAATTCGAACTGCCATACCAACCGATATTTTGATCATTTTACATTTGTTTTCCCTTGGAAAAGCCTGCCATTTTGGGGGGAGTAAATCACCCAACACACCGACACACCCTATGGAATCTCCCTGAGGCCAGCTACTTCTGGTTCCCCAGTTTTTGAATTGATAGTTCTGGTCCCAGTTGAGAGTTCCAATCACGTTTCACCACCACAAAATGGGTGTTTCCCGCAAAACTTCCTGAAATGGGGGTACCTCTAAATCATCCATTTTAGTAGGGTTTTCCATTATAAATCATCCATTTTGGGGCACCCCCATTTTAGGAAACCCCCATATCCCAAGTATAAGGGGCCGTGAGCTTCAGATACCTCCAAAGTCATGGCGATGTCTCCAAACTCCCATGGTTCTCCTCCTGGAAAATCCTACATACCTCGAGTAGCCATGTTAGGCCGCTCAAGGGCCCCGATCCATACCCATGATCCCAAAACATCGAAAGCGATATGATCCGTACCCTTTTCGATCACCAAAGTTCTACCCTCCGGTAAACTAACAGTTTGCTATTGAACATGGCCATAGCAATAGTGGATTTTCCCATTAAAAATGGTGATTTTCCAGTTCGCAAACTGTAAACGATTACCAGAGGGTACATCTTCCAGGCCACTTGGGACCCCTTTCTCAATGGTTTCGGATCAACCCTCCGGGATACCCCGTGGAACATCGCCAGAAACTTGGTCAACCAACGGACGGAAGAGGACAGTCCAGCCAGGTTCTTCCCGGCGGACCGGGGGACCATGTTTGTTGCTTAGGAAGTATCCATCAGCCAGATACATACTAAGTTGGTTGTATGTATGATATATATATATATTATATGTATAACATCTGTATTAATACACACATATATATATATATATACATATGCGCCCAGTCAGTCAGTTAATGAATTGCTTAGTTTGATGATTTGTCCAAGTACTGCATCAATGATTCCCAGCCCGTGATGTTTATTAGTTTACCAACCTTAGTAACAAATTACAGACATATCTACCATAAACCTCACGGAAACATTAGTTCTAAACCAACTCAATGGAATCCACAACCATATACAATCGACATATATATATATATACATGTACCAATTATCACATGAATCCCCATTGTTGTTGATCAAACGTACCAATTTTGGATCACGTCCCCGGCAGGACATTGACGTCACAGACGCCTACGGCATGGAACTCCTCGTGGGGGGTCCTAGCAGAGGGGGTCGTAGGTTGGTGGTTTCAACGAGATCAACAGGATACTCGTACCCTCTGGTAAACGTTTACATAACTAACTTGGTTTATAACTCCAATAACTAGGGTTTATGGTAGATATATCTATAGTTACTATGGTTTATAAACCAACTTATAACTAGGGGGGCACCACCTTGTAACTATTGAACATCACCATTTTTCTAGATAAATCATCCACAAATTGACCATTTTCGATAGTTATGTTAGTTTACTGGAGGGTAACTAGTACTGTGGGAAAAACAATGTCATAAACCACCCATATATGAGAATGGTTTGCACCACCTATTTCTGGTGAAATTGGGAATGGTGACGGTGACTATTATTGTTTTACCAACATTACTGTGGATGGTTGCAAAATCCGATGAACCACTAATTTTGGATGGTTGAAACATGTTGAAAGCCTATAAATGATGGGATAAACCACAAGAGCCAACTGGTGCAGGATTTCCTCCATCCACCGTATGTATGGTATATTGAAGTGGATTGTTTTAGTATTTGGTATAGATCAACCAATTCATGATGATTTATGATAATTTGTTTATATATATATATATATGATTATATGGTTCATACACCAGTTATAGTGGTTTAGTAGTGTTTGGCATTTGGTATCAAACAATTCGTTCCAATAACCTACACACCCCACCTTGCCTCTACCCAACACTGGTCTCGGTGGGGACGCTCACCACCGTCCATTGATAGCCATTGATAGCGATGGTCAAGTTACATCGGGTATTTCTGGCGGCAGAAATATTGGGGTGAACAAAACACTAATGAAGATATATACAATGTGGGCCCTAGTTATAAGTTGGTTTATAAACCCCATTAACTATAGTTATATCTACTGTAAACCAGAATGCACCATAGTTATTGGAGTTGTAGATACACCAACTTAGCGAACTCGAACGGGGGCCCCACATTGTTGCTCTTCAACCCACCAGTGGGATTCGCCAAGTGGGGACATACAAAATCATGAACCCCCTGTTCATGGATTGAGCATAAATCATCATCATTGTTGCATATGGGGTTTGGGTCAAAAACTATTCTTATCAACTGTAGTGGGATGAACATCATTTACCAGCTATTTTGGGGTGAACAAAAGGTACCAGGGTCTGAAACCATGGCCATATTTATGCTATACAAAGAAAACATGATGCTGAGATTCACAGTTTGCAGGGTATCTCAGATTCGTCTTGGCGGCATCATCTTCAGTGATCAGTTCGACCCGTGATGAACCGATTCTATGCAATCTGAACATCGTTTTTACCCTCTGGTAAACTAACATAACTATGGAAAATCAGCATTTTTCATGGGAAAATCCACTATAAATGGCCACTTTCAATAGCTATGTTAGTTTACCAGAGGGTAGTGTTGGTGTTTAAGGACATGTTCTCTGTAATTTTCTGCATATAATCTATGTTCATTTTTTTAAGTGTGTGCTTCCCAATTGTAAAGATCAGGAAAATCGCATGGCACATGCGTCTTTATACTATGCTATTTCCCTCCTTGATTTTCATTCATAGTGGTTATTCAGCTATTTCTGAACTCTCATGTCCCATTTTCTTCCTTCATCAGTCTGATTCGATGCATCCAACTCCGCCACGGAACGCACCGGAACTCACCGCAGCGCAGCTCCGCCGCCCAGGAGAGATGCGCCTCGAACTGTCGCTTCTTCCGCAATGTGCTCTGCGCTTCCGGGACGCCCCAAGGACCGCGGACAAGCTTCGCCACGCCCGGTGAGGCCCCCGTAAGATGGTGAACGTTGATGCGTGTGACTTGGTGAAGTCTTGGGTTGAGGGGGATATAACTTGATATAACTCTAGTAATCATAACTGTAGTAATTGTATGTAATTATTCAAGGGCTTTTTAAACAAACCGAATGTTTGGCTGCCTCACCTTCTGTAGATTGGGTAGTTTCAGCCAACTTTTGGATGGATCAGAAATTCCACAGCTGGACTAGGTGCAAAAATGCCCGGAGAAAGAGCGAGAAAGCCTGGAGAAAATGCATGTATATATATATATATAGTATATGTTGACCCACTTGTATCAACAAAAAAGCAGGGTGTTTCATCAAACAAACCTTTTCCAGACCAAACGCGGCACCTAGTTTTTATGAACCTTCACCCCCATCTATCGAAAGCCAATCCATAGGACGTGTGGCGCTCGACGCACAGCTCGTGAGGGGCGCAGTTTTAGAATATGAAAACCTTGAAGATCTCTGAGCCGCAAGGTGGCTCTATGGTTCAGTGGGGATATGATGGCGATTTTTGATGCAGAATTTCATGAGATTTTTCATAGAGATAATGATAATGGGACGTGAATGGGGATATAGATACGAAGTGAGTTTGATAAGGGGAAAATTGAGAGAGAGAGAAGTTTGACAGAGATAACGTCGGTACAGAAATGTTTGGTAGAGAGAAGTTTGGCAGAGGTAAGTTTGGTAAAGTTTCATAAAGGTGAGTTTGGTACAAAACACCTTGCTAGCTGCTAGAGAGAGGTTTTGGTAAAGATAAGTTTGGTGGAGATACCCTCCGGTAGTCAAACGTGGCAATGGAAAATCCACTATTTATAGATGAAATTCCCATTAAAGCCTCCATTTATAGGGGATTTCCAATTGCCATGTTTGATTACCGGAGGGTAAGTTTGGTGGAGATCTTGGTATATTTCCAAGTGCAGATTGGTCTGCTAGGGATCAGTTTGATGGAGAAAATCGTTTGACAGCAATCAGCATAGAAGTTTGATTGGGATCAGCTTGGAGATCAACTTGAAAGGGACAAGTTTGAGAAGTTTCATGGAGATACCCTGTGGTTATTTAACATAGCCATGGAATAGCTGGCTAATTTTGGATGAATTTCTCATCAAAACCTCCATTTATAGGGGATTTTCCATGGCTATGTTAAATAACCAGAGGGTAAGTTTCATACAGGTAAGTTTGACAGATTTCTAAGTTTGTTTTGTAGAAATGATTCTTGATGGCATGGGAGGAGCCAGGTGGGCTGATGCTGGTGTAATTCTTGCGCGATTGGCCGTGCCAAAATAAAGACAGCAAACATCTGTGGTCCTTGACCCATCCCCAGGATTCCATGACGGGATCGCTCAGCAATTTCTTTGCTAATGCAGCAACTTTTCGTTTCACGTTGCCGCATACTGGTAGAAGCGGCATCCATCAGATGCAAAGCATTGGAGTCAAGAGTGCCTGGGTGCCTGTGGGGTGTGCGGGTTACGGATCTGCAAGATATTGATAGTACTATCACTGGATCCTGGGTTTGGAAATCAAGAGAAATCGGAACAAGCTGAGCCCCCCCAGTTATATATGAGTTGATCTATAAACCCCAAGGAATACTATAGTAGACTATAGACTATAGATGACTATTTCCCACAAAAGTGATGTTTGTTGATCTATGAATCATTGGATTGGTTTAAGTGAAAATCTATAGGAAACCATTGTTTTTACCATCAAATATAGGGGTTTCCTGTAAATTTTCCCATAAGCCAACCCAATTAATACACCCCCGTGAATTACTCGCGTATATGCTCCTTAATCAATTCAGCAGTCAACCAAGGCAAACACGTCAAGCACTGCCTCCCGGGTGAGTTACATCTCAGGGAAGAAAGACCAGCAAGGTGGAAAAACCCGCCATTTTCAATGGGTAAGTATGGGTAAATCATTTAGAAATGGAGCCATTATATATTTCTGTATGTTTACCAGTATTGATGTTGAGCGCCTTATCGGTTCGAGGAAGTCCGAGGAATCTACTCGTCGGGTAATGTCCCCTTTGAGTGAAATGTGTGTTGCTTTAGTTTCGCCCGATGAACTACGCAGTTCGATTAATTTTTAATTGACCACCATAAACCCAACAGTGTTATTAGTCATGAACCAATTTCTATCTAGAACCAACAAGCCAGGGCACCACCTTGTAACGATTGCTAGACATGTATGATTTCAGACTGGTTCAAAGGTTCCTTTTTTCCGGAAAGAACACGGGGAGACACAGCCGCCACCTTGTCCAGTCCAACGAGTGGATTTATGAGATCCCGAATCTTTGGATATGGCTCAAGAATTGAGGTGACATCATGAAAAGTGGCTTGTCAAGATGCCCCAGGCGCACACACACTGTGAACTTAGCTAAATTATATAGAAGATTATATGAATGGTTTTGTAGCAATGTGGCAGGCTTGATCATAGATCCTTTCCAAACTATTTACCATTTGCGGGATCAAACGCTACCCAGTAGGATTTGGGACTGTATTGGTTTCGCCACAAGCTGTGGTGTCACCCATTTCACTTGCGAGTTCTTAGGGGCTACCCTCTGGTAGACTAACATAGCTATGGAAAATGGCCATTTATAGTGGATTTTCTCATTAAAGATGGTGATTTTCCATAGTTATGTTAGTTTACCAGAGGGTATTTCCCACTCAGCTATCTTCACGCATACTTCCAGTTCGCCAGTTGTTGTCAAACAATCCCCATGCTTCTTGAAACTCTATCTCCGCTAGTAGAATCCGAAATTTTCGTCAAATCCCGGTTCGTCAGGTTCCTCCAGTGTTTTCAACATTGGCAAGCAATGAAGATGGTTAGTCAGACTAGAGATACTAGAGTCTGACTAGAAGATCTTTGAATGGACTGGAACATTTGGAGGTTTCCTAAAATGGGGGTACCCCCAACTCATCCATTTTAGATAGGATTTTCCATTATAAACCATCCATTTTTGGGTACCCCCATTGTAGGAAACCCCCATTTCCCAATCAAGGGGAATCTTGTCGAACATGTCCCAGTGTTGTATCCACCTGAGCAGCGTGTGATTTCAGCCAGGCGGAATCTGCTGAGGGACAGTGCTGGATCTCACGCCATGACATACAGGCGGTGGGTCCAATGCGCAAGAATGTTCTTACGATCTATAAATGGTATCTATAAATGGGGATATATGGAGATGATAATCTATGATTATTGGCAATGATTGGCATTTAAAAGGATTATCATCTGGTAATATGGACGAATGTACTGGTTTTAAGTGGATCATAATGGCTTAATGGGGCTTGAATAGGGATCCACACGACTAATTCTAGAACATGGATTTGTCTGAACAGAAGGTAGCACCAAGAGCCAGCGGATTATCGCCACTTTCCCTACGTACAAACGTCTTATTTGGGGTATCCCCCCGTTTTTGGGACACACCCATATCTTGCTATCGATCTATATCGTTGGTTACAAGGTGAGGCCCCTCAAACAATAGCTACCCTCCAATAAATTAACATAGACCGCATAGACCCTGGTAGATAGGGGTTGGAAGATTGGTTTCCACTAAAAATTGGTAATTGTCAGGGTCTATGTTAATTTTCCAGAGGGTAAGTTGACTTATTTTGCCTCTGTCAACTGGGGGGATCCTCCCTAGTTCGTCCCTGATTCTTGGGGTCTTCTGTGTTTTTCACTGGGGAAAGTCACCCAACAAGGCAGGCATTTCAGGAATGGTAGACCTCATTCTAGAGGATGACATAGGATTTGGATGATGATATAGGATATAGATGATGATACAGGATTTAGATGATGATATAGGATTTAGATCTTGTCGGAACTACTCTGAACTCTTCCTTAGCGGATGATAAAGGACTAAATCCATATAGTTTGGTCAATTGTTTTGCCGAATCATCCCGTTTTGGGGGTACCCAACATATGACTTGGCCCATCGGCCCAGTTTTTTTCAAGAAGGATCATCCAGGATGGGATTCGACCAGCAAATTTGGGTGGTTGATGGACACATGATACCCTCTGGTTATTTAACATAGCCATAGAAAATCCATGAAAATCCCCTATAAATGGAGGTTTTAATGGGAAACTCATCCACAATTAGCCATTTTCCATGGCTATGTTAAATAACCACAGGGTATATATATATAATTAGTTAATCATCCTGAAGTAGATAGAATATGGTGTTTTCAATACAGTGATATTCCAAATTGAGTGATGAACTTTTTGAACTTTCCATAGTCTATCTACTCAAGGATGACTATCTGGTCTGTAGTTCACCTCTGCCATAGGCTGCCTTTGGTCCGAACTTCAGAGTCGAACGCGGCATTGGCATTGTAGGTGCGGTCCGGTTGCACCACATTCGTTGAAAAAACGGGGTTGCCGCAATAGGTAGATGGCCATATTCTAGAGTAAAGGAGATTATCTATGTATAGTATAGCAATTTATGGCATAGTATACTGTGTGATGGCCCCCAGCAGTGAAATGTTTGTTGCTTTCGTTCACCCCATGAACTCGTCATCTACCATAAAGATCCAAAAAGTGAGTTCGAAATCAACAGACAGCTAGCGTTTCCTAGGGCAAAAACCTTACAACCCCTCAATTCAACAGCCCAGCAGTTGACATTTCTCAAAATCTTCATGACTTGCGCAGGTGCAGAGAACTCTCAGCTGGCAGGGTGTAACTTGGACGATGAAAACGCATGCGTTTGGTGCCCCGAAGCTATCTAAGTCGGTTTGTAGTCATACAGCTTGAGTAGGGTCATGGGAGGTATATCATGATATATCTATGTTTACGATGGTTTACAACTATGTTAAGTTGGTTAGTTTACTAGGTAAACATAGGTAAACTATAGTTTATGGATGTTTTTGGTAGGTATATCGAACTGGTTCATGCTGTTAACACAACTGGCTCCACCTTGAGCTCGGGAACTGGCAGGTGGTACCATGGAGCTCTGAACAGTTGCATGATGCTCTAAGAGGTGTAGGGTGACTGACTGTGGTTTTACATGGTTTTATATGGTTTAATATGGTTTAGTAGTCCGTATTCAGTCTGAGAATCCTTGGCAACCAGTCTCAATCACCAGTTGGAGAGGACGGATTCATATGAGCAGTTGATGATACCGTGACGCTGACCACACATGAGATGCTGCAGAAGCACAGCCGTCAAGCTGGTCATTTTCAGTATTTGGTCATCCCAGGGTCTCGGGTCAATGAACTTGGACCATATGCACAATATATATTGTTATAGACATGACTCGAAGCCTAAAGAAGAACCGTCGGCTGATGGGCTGAAGGTCCATACCAGCAATGAAGATTATGAAGGCTACTGTGAAAAAAGATGAAACGCGGATCGGGATTTGATCTGGATCTCCATCTTGCAGAATGTCAGGGACTTTTGCCAATACCGTATTTACAGACATTATCATGGTTTTGGATCAGACATTCCCGCACATTTGTGGGACCTCAGGTGTACCATATTCATAGTGGAGCGACCTCAAACATCAGAAGCCATCGATGATGCAAGCGATATGTTGAGGAACTTTACAGTATCATTGTCATATATATATCATTTCTATTGTATATAGTATTTTCATGATGATAATATCAGAGCACTTATGTCTGATAATATCATCATCAATGCTATGTCATGTGTCCAATCTTTGTTTTTTTAGTTGGTCAATTTGCACCATTTGTTGTAAATAAATCTACCTATCTGTTTCTGGAGAAATCCTGAGATTTGTTGCCCCACCCCCCGCAACTCAGGTATGTTCCTTCATCATGAGCAGCAACCTCTATTTCAGGTGCCAACTCGAGATGAGCAAAGCCTACTTCCCAAAAGCAGGGCCCTTAGGTGGGCCTAGAAAACAACTTGGATGTTTTACTAAGCGGTTTATTGGAGATTACTATAGATGATAATCATGTGATTCATCCTGTACCCCTTTCTTCAACACTCCCAAAAAAGACACCTGGAGGAGTTTTTCTTATTAGGGGGTATTGAGTATCAGGGTATAATAGATTATCATCCATAATGTGGATACAGATTCAGCAACCAGTGATGTTTCATGGGATTTGATGCTATCTGCATGAATTGTGACGACCTCACTGAGTCTGCGACGTCATTGGAATGATCATTCATAAGGAGAATCGTCCCCCCAAAAGGCTTTTATTTGAGATTGGTGAATTACTATATACAGTAATTACTCAACTGTGGCAATGGGAAATCCCCGAGCTGAATGGAGGTTTATAGTTGGGGAAAATCTTCTAATGATGGATTTTCCAGCCGGACACGTTTGATTACCGAAGGGTATGTATAATTCATCCAGATGCAGTAATTAGATACCACAGCATGATGCTAAATTATCGGCCGTTTATATGATGGTAAATTATCAACCGTCTATGTAGGTCTGTCTGAGAATGGGGTATACCTTCTAAATGGATATTATAGTAGGGAAATATGATGGTTAACCAATGGATTTAGAGGTACCATATTTTCAGACTTCAGACAAACCCATATGGAGGTTTCCTAAAATAGGGGTACCCCCAAATCATCCATTTATAGATGGATTTTCCATTATAAATCATCCATTTTTGGGTACCCCCCCATTTTAGGAAACCCCCATATGAATTCTATGATGGTAACCCATATGTTCCATATGTGACTCATCAGTTCGAAACGGATCTTGAGCGACCCATGCGCCACCAGGTTTCCAGTGCGGCCTGCCTCTACTGCGACGCTGCAGAGGCGACCCTCCTGCTACAGCGCTGTGGCGATGCGGTGCTTCCGGTGTTTTGGGGCCAGGGTGGAGGCGCGGAGGAGGGACCCGGCGGCCGGACCGTGGAAAAAAACGGCGGGAAAAAAAGGTGGGACATAGGAGAAACTTAGAGAAACCTGGCCAAAAAACATATAGAAGCCTGGTGAACACATGAAGATTTGGGGGGAAGAGATGGATGGAAAATGGGAGAGTGACTTGAACCTCTGAAAACATGGGGATCATTGGGATATGATGAGGGGAGGTGATTCACCATTCTTTGAGGCTCGATCTCCCCAGTGGAAAGCCACGTTTGCTCGTTCATCTCTCCGTTGATCATAAGATTTTCAATAGGCTGGCCGGCTGTTTTCAAACATGTGTTTCTTGTCCCCCTTGTTTGAGTTTGTTTGAAGCTGGGGTGCACCAAAATCGCATGGTGAATCCTTTTTCCCCTTTAGAATGTCCACAAGACTGTGTGTCCCACATTGGCAAATTGAAAGGGAACCTTTGATACCAAACTGCCATGGCTTTGATCCGTAGCCAAGTAGTACCTCCTCCCTCAATGATTCGATACGAACCACCACCCTAAAACCCCCAGTATCAGATCTATTCGTTGGAAAGGATTGCCCTGCAGTTCACTAACATAGATATGGAACACAAATGAATATGATATTCATTTCTGGTGGCTTTTCCGTATTTGTGTGAATCAACCGGAAGGTAAGCGACTACATTATGTTTTTCACAGGCATGATAATTCTATCATACAAATACTTGTATAAGATTATAAGGAACCGCAAATGAACCAGAATCGACCTATGGTATTGATTTAGCTTGAGGGTATTTCCAAGTAGTAGGTTTTGGAAATATATGTTGATCCTGACGAGTAATAGTAGGTAGGTAGGAGTACTAGGAGTATTTTGGTCTGATTAAATGAAGGGTTCACCTTGGCAATATCCCATGAAATATCCCATAACAACCTGCATGAACATTATCTCCCGTTAACGTCCCAAATTGAGATCTAATTATATAATTCTTAGTGATTTCATTCAGTCTTTATCCCATTGTATCTCACTATATATGTAATGTAGCCCAAGAAAGTCCAATTCAAATCCTCACTGGTTTATGGGAGATAATGTTCCATTTTTTGATGGTAGTGGTTTACCAAGTCCCATTGTAGTGGTTTACATTCGTGGGACAGTTATGGGAGAATCTCCCAGTGGGATTTGAAGCGCAGTGGGATTCATGACATACTACCCTCTGGTAAATCCTCTGGTAAACTAACAGTTTGCTATTGAAAATGGCCATTTATAGTGGATTTTTCCATTAAGAATGGTGATTTTCCATAGTTATGTTAGTTTACCAGAGGGTATATAATAATATATAATAGGCTTACTAAACATAACTTTATAGGGATTGTTGTCTTTCATGAGATGAATTTCATGCTTTAATCTTCCATTATATACCATTAATGTCCCATTCAAATCCCGATTTCTGTTTTGAAGAAATCGAAACACTATCCCCCACTATATCCCATTAAATTACCATTATCACTATAGAAATCATATCCCATTCAATCTTCCGTTTATCATATCCCATTGAAGTCCCATAAACAACTCCCGAAGCTAAGCGAAGCTCAGCTGTCGCTTTTCGGGTGTCTCAAAGGTGAAGCCCTACAGCGATTTTTGGGTGCGGGACCTAGCCATTTTTTGGCAGTTAATGTGGGTAAAACACTGTCATAAACCACCCATTTGGGAATAGATGGGAATAGTTCATACCACCTATTTATGGTGAAATTGGGGATGATTTGTTATTGTTTTTACCCACGTTACATGAATTTTAACAACAGAAATGAACATGACAATTTGATGGATGTTGTCTTCAAACAAACGGGGACGTTCCACCCAAGTTATAGGCCTGTTAAAAAAAGGGAGCACATGATGATTTTCATGACGGTGACACCCAAGTGAAATTTGCCCTTTTTAGGGGGAGAACATGATGATAAACCACGGTGTTTGGGAGGTATCAATTTTTGGGACCGAAATGCGTGAACTCCCCAGGAATCGGATCCGTGGCGTAGTGAACTACCCAGTTGTTTCAGTGGACATTGCCCCTACTTCGCCCATTGAAATCACCAGGGTTATAAAGTTATAACCTGCTGACGATTCGTGGGATGAAGCGCCAAGTAAGCAGCTTGAGACGTTTTCCGTGGTATCCAAAAAAAAAAACGCCAGGGTGTTGACGGTTTCAGAGCCCGCAGTGCTCTAACCTGGCAATGGAAAAAGACTTGGAATATTGGGATTCAACCGTTAAAAATATTGGGATCTTCCATGGTCCACGGTCTAACATTGAACATGGAATGGAATAACTATTGCACGATTGTAAATCTTGCCAATCTTGGAGAATCATTGAGAAGATGAAGGGATTCGATGTTGCAGACTAGTTGCCTTTTTCTTCACAATCGCTAGTTCTTGGATGGGCATTCATTGGTTCAGAGGGACTGTGCTTACCATGTTTCAGACACTCTTTTCATGAACATAACTGCAATAACTATGGTTTATGATAGTTACAACTATAGTTCTATAATCTGGGGTTTATAAGCAATCATATCACTGCGGGGCCCACAGTGTTTCAATTTATTTTTTCTGGGTTGTTAGCTCTCCCACAGGGTGATTTCAAAGAAAGCCATCTGGGGAAGCATCTCCATGGAACGGGATGCATCCAGTTTGTGGCTGGGCTCTGAAGATGTTCTAGGTTTTAGACATAGACTTGTGGCTTTCAGGTTGAGAAACATCCATCATATGGCTTTGGAAATCAGAACAGCAGGCATTCCAACGGTTCATCATCAGTCATCATGTTCCTCTCAAGTGGCCAGAACTGGGGGATCTTTAGGCCCCAATTTCAGACACAGCCACACATTGATCAGCATCGTGTCTGACGCTAAATCCGCGGCCTGGATCCAGATCAACGTATGACCATTCAAACTGGCATGCACAGCATATGCCCCCATCGATGATTCATATTCTTTCATATCCGAAATTTGGTACAGTATTGCCAGCATTGAATTTTAATACAGACCTGCAATGGAGGTTTGTTTCTTGGCATCCGGCGAGAAAGTTGCCGTGCTTGAGGCAGCTGAGTTCGAAGGAAAAACAGCCAAGGCGGTGAAGCAAACCTTGGCAGCCAAGATTGGTGCCACCAGATTTAGACAAAGACTCTTTCTGGATGGTGATGCTGGTGAGATCTCAGATGATGAAGTTTTTTCGTCAGTGCCTCCAAAGGTTCAGCTGGTGGTCTTGGAATTTTGTCCACCGGATGCAGAAGAAGACAAGCAGATGATAGCCGCAGCGCGGGACAACCATGCAGTTGCGCTTGAGCAGTTGCTCAAGTGCCCACGATGTCCTAACTTGAAGGTTGAAGGGTGCGTGACACCTTTGCACCACGCTGCAAAAAACGGGCATCTTGAGGCCATGCGCCTGTTGCTGGAGGCAAGTGCAGAGATAGATGCACCATCGAGAAGACTAGGGAGGGCCCCCTTGCACATGGCAGCTGAGTGTGGCCACCTTGAGGCTGTTCGTCTTCTGATTCAAACTGGTGCACAGAGAGATCTGCGGGACGCAGGTTGGTCAACGCCATTGAACCTCGCAGTTTCTGGCAGCCATGTCGACATTGCTCGCTTTCTTGTGAAGCTGGGAGCCGACAAGGATGAGCTCTTGACTCGGAGGGCCCTGTTTTCGACAGCCATTTGTGGCTCTCTGGACATGGTCCGCTTCCTAGTTGAACTGGGTTGTGACAAAGAGACGACCAACCAGTATGGGGAAACACCTTTGATAGCTGCAGCTCAACGTGGCATTTTGCAAACTGTCCGCTTTCTGGTGGAGTCTGGTGCCAATCCCCATGCCGTCGACGTCTTCGGAAAGACTGCTTTGGACCACGCAGCCGAGGAGGACCATGTGGAGGTTTTTCGCTATTTGTCTGAGTTCAAGGCAGACTCGCCCCGAAGGAAAGTCCGAAGATTTAACAGTCCGAGACGTTGAAATTGAAAATACCCTCTGGTAAACTAACATAACTATGGGAAATCACCATTTTTCATGGGAAAAACCACGATTTCTATGGCCATTTTCAATAGCAAACTGTTAGTTTACCAGAGGGTAATTGAAGGAACAAAGTGCGAGTTCGACCGCACAGGGGTCGGATGAGACTGGGGAGTCTTTGGCCTGGAGGTTTCCTAAAATGGAGGCATCCCAAATCATTGAAGTCATCAGACCAAACTATAGTATTGAAACCCATGGTGACTGAATCTCTATTTCAAAACAAGATAGACAGAATATTAGAATATATTAGATTCATAGTAAAATCCATGTATTCAACTTTTCCAATGAGATTAGATCCATATTTTGATGTTAAATCCATAGCAAAAACCCAGATCACTATTTTTTATGCATCCCTCTTGAAAGTCCAATGAATCTGGATGAATTACAATGACCTCACTGTGACATCACTGGAATGATGATTATTGCAAGGGAAATCATCCAACAATGGTCTTCTTTCAGCTATTTCCAAGTTCGTGAATTCTTGTAATTCAGCCAGAATATCCTTATTTTGAGGGCTAAATTCCCAACATCCAATAGATTCCAATAACCTTCACCACCAAAATCAGTGCTTCAGCCCTCTGAGGTTGGTACCGATGCGTCGAGATTTTGCCGTGGGACCACGGATCTTACCAGGACCAAAAGATGATATTTCGATCCCAGCCACGTCCCACAAAACCTCATCAATCCTCATTAAAAGCCCAAAAAAAATCCAACAACATCTCTCAAAACCTCATTGCATGCCATAAAATCATCATTAAATCCCATCAAAACCTAGTTAAACACCATCAAAATATCAGAAAATCCCATATAAACGTTATAAACACCATGTTTTACTGGATCAACTGCCCACATGTTTCAGGATACAGAGTTGCTGCGGTTTATGGAGGAACTTGCCAGCCGCTCTAGGAGGTGGGAATCTGTCAGTGTCGCAAGGATTGGAGCATCAACAATGAGGATTTACCCTCAGGTAAACTGTTGCATAACTATTGAAAATCCCCATTTTTAAATGGATAAATCCACTATTTCGACTGGGCCATTTTCAATAGCTACGTTAGATTATCAGAGGATTTTACCACCAAAAATGGGGATTGGACGTACAAATATGGTTACAACATTGGTTTTTATATGGTATAAGAGCAACATTGTACTGGTTTGGAACACTTTTTTTAAACGGATATGTTACCAACAGTGCAGTAATTGTATCACTGTAGGGTTTTAATTCGTCCAGGGGTGGGGTATCTAAGGTTTGCAATGAATTCCAATCATGAATATCCACATGTTTAGCAAAAGATTTACGCACTACGTGATGGTTGGTTCTCACCCTGGTGATTTCAATGAGCTGAGCTAAGTAGGGTTAGTGCACTTAAAAACTGGGGTGAACAAACCTTCTTGTGAACTGGCACTGTGGATTTTTCGGTCAACTCCCTCAAAGACATTCAGAAAAGATTGAACTTGAGCTTGCAGTCACTTACCCTGCTTTGGCATTTTGGGGTTGGATTTTGCGTGTATATTTTTTGGGGGGTTGCGCAAGATGCTAGATATTTTTTGGGATGTTGGTTTGGTTTCTGATTTTGGGTGGTGTCTTGTGTTGATGGAGGCTGGCTGGTTGATAGATATTTTGTTTTTGCCACCAACTTTGGAACATATAATTATATATATCACAACAAATCTATTCTAACCATGACGAATCAAACCATATATAAACCCAACAGCTTACCTACTACTGAAACAGAGAAAGTCAGGTAGGGGGCCATTGGTTTCTTGGCCGCCGATTTGAGTGATTTCAGTTATGTCAAGAATAATCCTATCCCCCCTAATATGAGAGACCCCGCACATGAACCCCAAAATGATTAGATTAAGGGACTGAGCTAACCAAAACGAGGATCTGATCTTCGAAAAAAAACATAGCGGTTCAATCAGCAATCATGGACAATCATGGGATATACTGGGGATTTGGATAAAACTCCATCTACAATAGGATTGGGTAGACATTTGGATAAACGCCATATACACTCATGGGGATTTAGAAAAGACATGATAAAGAACCCTCTATATCCCTCTTTGTATACAGTGGGGATAAGGTAATGAGGGTTTCCTGAAATAGGGGTACCCCCCAAATCATCCATCTTTGTTTGGGGAGTTTCCATGAAATAAGCCATCCAGCTATTGGGGTACCCCCATTTTCGGAAAGCCCTAAAATTGACAATGGATAACCACCAAATCGTGCGGTTGCATCAAACATTGGGAAGTACGTTCAATTTCCATATCGTCAGGGCTCCGAGCTATGTGCTCCTGCAGATGGAACCAGTGGAAGTTGATGAGGTTGAAAGGTGGGACGATGGGTCCGACGGCTGTTTTCCCTGTTTTTTCTTTGCATTCTTGGTTGTGATATGGATCTGGTACTGAGAATTTTGCGATATGGATTTGGTACCTGAAAAATAAGGGTCAAAACCCCAAATCTAATGGTTGTTCAATTTCATTGAGAAACTGGCCATAACTTGGGGTTTTCAGCGCCCCATTCTCAGACACACCCATATCGCCATCCATGATACACTACACTCAGACTCAGTACTAGAACGGGGCTTGAAATTAGTGAATGCTTTGTGTAGGATCCAGTTGAATCGTTCTTGATGGCTGATAGCATCTAAAACCATTAGATTCATGGAATATGCCCAGATGAATGGGTTGTAAGCTTTCTAAACTGACAACAATATGATACTCCAGTTACATTCATGGAATATATTCATGGAACATCCCCAGTTAGATGAATGCGAGCATATGCGAGCCATGTTTCCTTTTTTCCAGACGGCTTAGAATATCTGGGATGCAAATCAAAGTGGATCAGCAAAAATTACCAAACAAATCACCATTTTTTTCTATGTATCACTGGATTGGTTTAAGGGAAAATTTACAGGAAACCCCTATATTTGATGGGAAAATCCATGGTTTCCTGTAAATTTTCCCTTAACCCAATCCATTGAATGTAGGTTTGTCTGAAAATGATGTTTTTTTTTTTCCAATTCCAGATGTGGTGTTTTTTCTTGGTATTTTTTTGGAGAAAATTATACATGGCTATTCAATGGATCTGGGCTGTTTCCCGCTAAATTTCCAGGCGCAAAAAAAACATATGTATGTATTATAACGTGTTAGGTTATAAAAATATGTATGTATATATATATACATATGTATATATATACATATGTATATATATATATATACATATGTATATATATATATATACATATTCAAGTAAGCTAACGCAGATAGAATGATATACTAAAGAAAAAACAGCATGTGTAGCTCATCTCCGGATTTCCATAGCTATGATAGTTTACCCCGCTGTAACATATATATATGTATATATATATACACATGTAAACCTACTACTATATGATGATTGAACGACAACTAGTATTTCCATATTATTATCACAAATTACATGCTATCATACTATTGGTTGATAATTATATTATCCATATGGTGATATAGTTAATAATGATATTACAACATCAGTAGCAACAGTACCCCATTCCTTATTGTCATTATATTCCAATATTACCATGTCATCATTATTATTGATACAGCACCATATGACAACTACTATACTTTCCTCCCAACCCCTCAATGGCCGATCCATCCGAAATGCAGCCCTCGTCTCAAACGGGAGGTGTCCAAAAGCGCCGTGTGCGCAGTGGCTCAGAGAACTCCTGTCCGAAAAAATGCCAAAACGGGACCTTCTGGTGATTTAACCAATGAAAAATGGACATTTCATAAGATTTACCCTCTGGTTATTGAACATAGCCATGGAAAATTGCTAATTTCGGATGATTTTCCCAGTAAAACCTCCATTTCTAGGGGATTTCCTATGGCTATGTTAAATAACCAGATGGTAGTAGGATGATAGCCACAGAAAATAGTGGCATAATAACAAGGAAATGGATTGGTTCCCTCTGGTGTCCGAAAAGTCCCCATGGCCTAGCCATGAGGTTTAGTTCGCTGGGAAAAATGTGGAAAACATGGTGGATTTTCCAGCACACCATGTGACTGATTACCAGAGGGTAGCTTGGTTGGTCATGTTGTTTGAAATATATAACTTATATAACTGGGATACCTTGGATCTATATGGATTCATCGTTGCTATATTTGTACCAATTTTCAGACATGGACACATCATTTGTTCATGGGATTGCTTGATGCAGGGGATAGACTTAGTCCTGCATTTGCAACTGAGAAATGATCCATGAAAACCGAGCATGATATTTCATGTTTCGGGTGTACACCCCAAAACCCAGGAAATCAGAGGAGACACCGATGATAGACGGATCCAACGGATCGAGAGACATTGCTGAAGGTTCGCGGCTTGACTGGTGACTGGTAAGTGTTCGACCTTGCGGTACTCAAACATGACAATTGGAAATCCCCAAACCAAATGAAAGTTTACTTCGCTGGGAAGATCATCTATGGGGATTTTCCAGCACGCCATGCATGATTTTGCAGACAAAACCTCCGCGGACGTCCTGGGACTCCGCTGGAAATACGTAACCTCTGGCAATGCCAAAGGGTTTGCAAACTGGAGAATCGCCATTTTGAAGAACGGCAAATTACTTACTGGTGCTTAGTAGGGAATGGGGGAATGGGATGATTATTAATGGTTACTATAGGTCATTCCCCCATTCCCTGCTAAGCACCAGTAAGATTATCATGCTGATCCCCGAACTAAATTGGCTATCTATACCATACCCTCTGGTAAACGTTTACATAACTATGGGAAATCACAATTTTTAATGGGAAATCCACTTTCCATGGCCATTTTCAATAGCTACGTTGAATTACCATAGCTATGTCAACAGACCAGGGGGTAAATGTTTGTACGATCCAAGATGTAACTCCTACATCCCAGAGGCCCGGCAGGCAAGCCTGCCCCTTCAGAAGTCATAACTTTTCCCTCCAGGCCACATCATATTGTTGCTGATATTATACTATATATCTATATATATATATATACATAGATCCCCTGTGACATACTGATTGTGGTTGGTTCAAAACCCAGGTGTGTTGCTTAAATCAATCTATTGAATCTTAGCTTGAATATTCATCATTGTTTGGTCTCAAATCAATTGAAATCCATCACTGTTGACGGTCAAATCCCAATTTTGATGGTTGCCGTTAGAGACACTGTCTTTGACATTGGATCGAATATGGGTCAACACCCTGGTACCTTCTGTTCACCACAAGTCATAGCTGGGATTTATGGATGTTCATCCCATTAAAATTGAGAAATTCATAGGTTTTGACACATCCCCAATCTTCTGAGGTCCATCTTTTTGAGTAGAATTCTTTTAGGTCTGTGAATCTGTCCCGATGGACCGCCGGCTAAAAAAACATCTCTCAATTTCCCAAACACCTAATTTTCGGGTCTATGTCAATATAAGAGAGTGCAAGTCCTTCTTGAATCCAATTCTTGATGATTACATCACATCCCTTATTTTGATGTATGCATCCCCGTTCAACCCATGTTTGTTATGGTTATATTCCCATGAAATCCAATGCATCCGGCTCGTCATTTGGCTGTAGGAGGGCCAGGAGGGTCATTGAAAGCCACCAATATCCGCCGAGAAAGCCTTAGTTTGTAAATCGTGCGGCGGAAGAGTTGTCAATGGTTCAACATGCTCAACCTTACCAGCATCAATCATTATAGCTCATGTAGAATATAGCGAATATATAAGTGCCTCTGTTCCAAGAAACGGCCACCCTACCCAATGACAATTATTCACTTATTTCCATGCAGGAACTTGCAGAGAGATTCAAAGAATTGCACCAGTCATGCACCAGTCATGCACCAGTCATGCACCAGTCATGCACCAGTCATGCGAAGTGCTCCACAAAAAATCAGTGAGTTCTCCTCTTTTGGTGCGCCTCGAAATTTTAAGCGCGGGACACCGCGGGACACCGCGGCCGTGCAGCGCCTTTGTCCCCGCGCCAAACCATGGTGATTGAGGCCCTTGTAGTCAACCGGAGCCTGGTGGTTGCTTCGAATGAGCCGGTGATTTGACTTATTTTAGCATATTTTAGCTATAAAGGTGAATCCACCATAACTGGGGAAGCTAGTGGGATTATCTTCTAATTTTCTTAGGGGCTCTTAAGCAAATCCCAGGTTGAAGGTCATATCTTTTCAAGTTGTTCATGTGTTGCGCTCGATGGGATGAATGTCAAATCTTGGAATCGAGTCATGTATCAATGATATCTCCCTAGGATTAAATCATGTGACATCTCATTTCAAATCTAATTTCTTTGAGGATTTATTTCCCACCATATCTACCAAGCTTTGCAGGGATTGCCAATAGATAGCCATCTTTGATTTCCCTTGAGTTTCAGGGCCCAGTATTGTTGAACTGTGTCCGGAAACAATCTGACCTAGTTGGTGGCTCATTCTGCGAATCGTAAGTCAGTTACGACCCCAGTTCGAAGTGGGATACATATAGGGTTTATCCCACTTGTAACCAGGGATACCACCGACTTAGGATTCGTGGGATGAGCCAGCGAGCAGATCAAGATGCTCATACCCCGATTCTGCCCCCAATTCATTGGAGAACAGCACTGGGCCCAAGGTCGGATCTAACTGTGGATTCCATCATTTCAGACCCAGCGGAATAGACTGACAAAGAGTATGTCACTAGATTGGTTAATGGGAAAATTTAAAGGAAACCCCTATATTTCATGGGAAAATCCATGGTTTCCTGTAAATTTTCCCATTAACCAATCCATTGAGTATGGGAAATCAACCAAGAAGATGGCTTTGGTACCTGGAAATAGGGTAGCCCATTATATCTACTGGTTAATCATCCCACTGATTTGATATAGCGTTTTCGGGGCACCCACATATGGTTGGTTGTGTGTATATATACGTTTATGTATTCATATCCCAAACAATATATCCCTTATATATCCCAATCAAAATGGATGGTCATTTTTTTTAAACCCTAGTTTTTGTCGGTTCGATCCTTTATCAACCTCTATTAAACTGCTACAATCCCGTTAAACCACGAAATTCACATCGAATATCACCATGATATCCTCATACAACTAGTCAACTTGGTTGCCATTGACTATCCCGTAAACATATTCCCAGTATGTCCACTATTATTGTTGAAATCTTCAGTCTTTTGAAATCTTCTGTACATATCATTTCCCGTGGTTCAAAAACACCATGAAACATCACCGTTGTATCACCCATTGATATATCTATATACATATAGTAAGCACCAAATGGTAGATAGTAAATGGATGTCAATCAGTAGAATACATGTGTATACATGTACATGGTAACACCTTTGTAGAAATTTACGCCTTGGTACATACAAAGCAACCACTTGGTGTGTATATATATATATAGGAACCACTATTTCAGTAGAATATGAACTACTATCAGTATATAGGAAGCATTATCACTAGACAACTTTTGGTTTATATATATATTCTTTCAAAATAGATACAGGTATTCTACTTGGTACTGTGGGGAAAACTCACATACATGCTTTTTTCCCACCATTTGTATATGATGTTCCGAACGGGTTCCCCCATGGGTTTTCCACAACTATGTTAGTCTACTACTGTAGAATTTAACCAATGGAATCTTACCTTAACTGTATCATCATGTGTATATATATATATATACATATGCATAGGTATTCTACTTGGTACCATCTGGTAAACTAACATAACTATTGAAAATCACCATTTTCATGGGTAAATCCACTACAAATGGACCATTTTCCATAGCTATGTTAGTTCAGCTTCCGTCACGGCTGATTCCGCCACAGGTGCCGGAAGAACATCACCGTGCAGGCAGGGATGTGCAGATGGCGGATGGTGAGAAAACACGTATGGGAATTTAATGGGATTTTGATGGGAATTGAACTAATGGGAATTTGATGGGAATTTAATGGGATTTTGATTGGATTTTGATGGGATTTAATGGAATTTAGAAGGATTTCATGCGATTTAGTAGGATTTAAAGCTAGTAAGTGACCAATTACCCTCTGGCAAGCCAACTAGTTTGCTATGGAAAATCACCATGCTATGAATCAACAAACTACATGGTCATTTTCAATAGCTATGTAGCAAATTACCAGAGGGTAGGTCAAAATGATAGACCCAGGGAACCACACATTGAAATGTCGATTTTTAGTGTAAACCATCCAAGTATTGGGGTAGCGAAGTTTGACTGACGTACAAGACCAAGCAAACTGACAACATGAAACGGGCCCAGCAAAGTCTACAACCTAGAACTTTATCAACTTTTTTGGTAGCAGAAGCCAACCAATGGTTTATATGTGTATTGAACTTATAGCTTGTTGTGATATATGTCAAAAGCTATGATAGGCTCGGAATGGGGGATGAATATCCCAGAAAAAAAGCAGCAGCTATGGATGCGAGGGCCAGGGTACTGATCGGGGTTCGACCCCTTGACCCTTTCGCAGATTTTGGAAAAGGGGTACTTTGAAAGGGACAAAATCGCAAAATATAGAGAACATCCACCATTTTGTGGAAGAGTTTCCGATCAATCCCAGCATTTGTCGAGAAATTCATGGGGTTCGCCCACACCATGGCGAGAAACTCTGATGCCCAGATGTACGTTTCCTAAAATGCGGGAAACCCCAAAATCATCCACGCGATTTGCGGATTTTCCATGATAAAGCATCCATTAGATGAACATTTTCCATGTTTGGTTAAAGGTGAAATCACAATTCCCTACAACTCCACTTCAACCTTCTCAGACTGCATCAGTTTAGGGTTGGTTGTTGGCTTCGATTGACAGCTCTTAATCCCACAATTTCATGCTTACCCTCTGGTAGTATCACAGTGACTGCTCTGGAGAATCACATTTTTTTTGTATACCCTCTGGTAAATTCACAGTTCGCTATGGAAAAAACATCCATGCTATTTCATAATATTTCAAACGGTAAATCAACAAACTCAATGGCCATTTTCAATACCAATGGATTGGTTTGTCAGGGAACATCTACAGGAAACTATGGTTTTTCCTATGAAACATGGAGGTTTCCTGCACATTTTCCCTTAAACCAATCCAATGACAATACCCTCTGGTAAACTAACATAACTATGGAAAATCACATTTTTTAGTTGGAAAATCAACTATAAATAGAATGGGCTAGCGCCCTGGTGCCGCCGACCCCCCTTCTTTGGGGGGTCCTGCAATCATCAAGCAACAGTGACCAACAAAAATCCACCAGCGGTTTGGCTCAAACTGCAACCAAAACGGATTTGTTCTTTTGACAATGGGTTTTGCAAGCCAGTTTAGGGCCGAGAAAGCCCAAGCTGGAGGCCCCAGGGGCCAGCAAAGCCAAAGCCAAGTGTTTTGCCGCAGGCCCTTGCAGCGTCTGGCAAGCCAGTCTTTGCAGCCACTGGCAAGTCTGGCTTAAAGCCTTACAAGAGCCATGAAGCCTTTCAAGGCTGCCATCCGGCAGTTTCGAAAGCGTATAGAAGCTAGTTTGGGGCCAAGAAAGCCCAAGCTGGAGGCCCCAGGGGCCAGCAAAGCCAAAGCCAAAGTGTTTTGCCGCAGGCCCTCGCAGCGACTGGCAAGCCAGTCTTTGCAGCCACTGGCAGGTCTGGCTTAAAGCCTTGCAAGAGCCATGAAGCTGCAGGGAAGGCTTTCAAGGCTGCCATCCAGCAGTTTCAAAAGCGCACAAGCTAGTTTGGGGCCGAGAAAGCCCAAGCTGGAGGCCCCAGGGGCCAGCAAAGCCAAAGCCAAGTGTTTTGCCGCAGGCCCCTTAAGAAGCTGCAGGGAAGCCTTTCAAGGCTGCCATCCCGCAGTTTCGAAAGCGTATAGAAGCTAGTTTGGGGCCAAGAAAGCCCAAGCCGGAAACCCCAGGGGCCAGCAAAGCCAAAGCCAAGTGTTTTGCCGCAGGCCCTCGCAGCGACTGGCAAGCCAGTCTTTGCAGCCACTGGCAAGTCTGGCTTGGAGCCTTGCAAGAGCCATGAAGCTGCAGGGAAGCCTTTCAAGGCTGCCATGCGGCAGTTTCGAAAGCGTATAGAAGCCAGTTTGGGGCCAAGAAAGCTCAATCTGGAGGCCCCAAGGGGCCAGCAAAGCCAAAGCCAAGTGTCTTGCAAGAGCCATGAAGCTGCAGGGAAGCCTTTCAAGGCTGCCATCCGGCAGTTTCGAAAGCGTATAGAAGCTAGTTTGGGGCCAAGAAAGCCGAAGCCGGAGGGTGGAGGGGCCAGCAAAGCCAATGCCGCAGGCCCTGCCGAGGCCGCGCCTTGCAGCGACTGGCAAGCCTGCCCTGCAGGCAGGTCTGGCTTCCAGCAGCTTTGCAGCCACTGGCAGGTCTGGCTTAAAGCTTTGCAAGAGCCATGAAGCTGCAGGGAAGCCTTTCAGCCATCCCGCAGTTTCAAAAGCGTATAGAAGCTAGTTTGGGGCCGAGAAAGCCGAAGCCGGAGGTTGCAGGGGCCAGCAAAGCCAAAGCCAAGTGTTTTGCCGCAGGCCCTGCCGAGGCCGCCGCTTGCAGCGACTGGCAAGCCTGCCCTGCAGGCAGGTCTGGCTGCCAGCAGCTTTGCAGCCACTCTGGCTTAAAGCTTTGCAAGAGCCATGAAGCTGCAGGGAAGCCTTTCAAGGCTGCCATCAAGCCAAAGCCCGAGGCCCCAGGGGCCAGCAAAGCCAGATCCAAGTGTTTTGCCGCAGCCCGCAGGCCCCTTCAAGCCTTGCAAGAGCCACGAAGCTGCAGGGAAGCCTTTCAAGAGGCTGCCATCCGGCGGTTTCGAAAGCGTATAGAAGGTAATTTGGGGCCAAGAAGGGCCCAGCAAAGCCAAAGCCAAGTGTTTTGCCGCAGGCCCCTTAAAGCCTTGCAAGAGCCATGAAGCTGCAGGGAAGCCTTTCAAGGCTGCCATCCGGCAGTNCAGGGGCCAGCAAAGCCAAAGCCAAGTGTTTTGCCGCAGGCCCCTTAAAGCCTTGCAAGAGCCATGAAGCTGCAGGGAAGCCTTTCAAGGCTGCTATCCGGCAGTTTCAAAAGCGTATAGAAGCTAGTTTGGGGCCCAGAAAGCCGAAGCCAGAGGCCGCAGGGGCCAGCAAAGCCAAAGCCAAGTGTTTTGCCGCAGGCATCTTAAAGCCTTGCAAGAGCCATGAAGCTGCAGGGAAGCCTTTCAAGGCTGCCATCCGGCAGTCTCGAAAGCGTATAGAAGCTAGTTTGGGGCCGAGAAAGCCGAAGCCGGAGGTTTCAGGGGCCAGCAAAGCCAAAGCCAAGTGTTTTGCCGCAGGCCCCTCAAAGCCTTGCAAGAGCCATGAAGCTGCAGGGAAGCCTTTCAAGGCTGCCATCCGGCAGTTTCGAAAGCGTATAGAAGCTAGTTTGGGGCCGAGAAAGCCNAGAGCCATGAAGCTGCAGGGAAGCCTTTCAAGGCTGCCATCCGGCAGTTTCGAAAGCGTATAGAAGCTAGTTTGGGGCCGAGAAAGCCGAAGCCGGAGGTTTCAGGGGCCAGCAAAGCCAAAGCCAAGTGTTTTGCCGGCCCCTCAAAGCCTTGCAAGAGCCATGAAGCTGCAGGGAAGCCTTTCAAGGCTGCCATCCGGCAGTTTCGAAAGCATAGAAGCTAGTTTGGGGCCGAGAAAGCCGAAGCCGGAGGCCGCAGGGGCCAGCAAAGCCAAAGCCAAGTGTTTTGCCGCAGGCCCCTTAAAGCCTTGCAAGAGCCATGAAGCTGCAGGGAAGCCTTTCAAGGCTGCCATCCGGCAGTTTCGAAAGCGTATAGAAGCTAGTTTGGGGCCAAGAAAGCCGAAGCGGGAGGCCCCAACAGGCCAGCAAAGCCAAAGCCAAGTGTTTTGCCGCAGGCCCTTAAAGCTTTGCAAGAGCCACGAAGCTGCAGGGAAGCCTTTCAAGGCTGCCATGCGGCAGTTTCGAAAGCGTATAGAAGCTAGTTTGGGGCCGAGAAAGCCGAAGCCGGAGACCCCAGGGGCCAGCAAAGCCAAAGCCAAGTGTTTTGCCGCAGGCCCCTTAAAGCCTTGCAAGAGCCATGAAGCTGCAGGGAAGCCTTTCAAGGCTGCCATCCGGCAGTTTCGAAAGCGTATAGAAGCTAGTTTGGGGCCGAGAAAGCCGAAGCCGGAGGCCCCAGGGGCCAGCAAAGCCAAAGCCAAGTGTTTTGCCGCAGGCCCCTTAAAGCCTTGCAAGAGCCATGAAGCTGCAGGGAAGCCTTTC
>BGPT01000743.1:169940-204457 GCA_003297045.1 Symbiodinium sp. clade C Y103
CCCAGGGGCCAGCAAAGCCAAAGCCAAGTGTTTTGCCGCAGGCCCCTTAAAGCCTTGCAAGAGCCATGAAGCTGCAGGGAAGCCTTTCAAGGCTGCCATGCGGCAGTTTCGAAAGCGTATAGAAGCTAGTTTGGGGCCAAGAAAGCCGAAGCCGGAGGCCCCAGGGGCCAGCAAAGCCAAAGCCAAGTGTTTTTGCCGCACACCCTGCCGAGGCCACAGGCTCGCAGCGACTGGCAAGCCTGGGTTGCAGTGTGGTGCCAGGAAATGGCGAAAGCGACCGCTTGGTGGCGACGAGGTAGTGCCAGCTACAAGGTTGCACACCTGCGGTGATCCCAGGCGCCGCGCCGCCTGAGCCATGGCTAGGTAGGGGTCGGCGGATAGCAATTTTCAATAGCCATGTTACTTTACCAGAGGGTAGGTACACAAATCATCTATCCCAGGCACTGGGCTGCGTCCGCTGACTTTGGCGGCCCAGTTCGTGCTTCCGACCGAGGCGCGTGGGGTGGTCGAATGGTGGTTTTAATGCGAATGCGTGAGAAATGGTGGTTGATCGGGCAAAAATGGTGGTTTAACCATGAGAAACGGTGGTTTAAGCAACACAAATGAGGATATTTGTGGAACGGATTAGTATATTTCTAGGAAAATGGATGGAAATACTTGGGAAATAGCACCTAAGCTGAGGGCCGACTGGGAATATATTGGGGATATGAATTTGATGCAATCCCATTCCTTTGTTTATGTTAGTTCTATGGTCCCAAGTGCCTGTCAATTCCGGGGGTTGTTAAATTTTCACAGGGAAGGCTTGCAACATGACATCAAAATCAACTTAAAGGGATATCAGTGTGTAGTGAACCTACGGGTTGAACATATTTAATATGTGAAACCATGAGAAAATAGGGTGTAAAACCAACGCCAATTGGGATTTAATTTGTATTTTTGTTGAGGAAATCACCATATTAAATCCCATATTTTCTTGTATCCCATATTTTCTTGTGGTTATATTCTGGTCATCAAACATAGAAATGGACAATTAATAGAAAAATCCCACATTTATAGATGATGTCCCCATTTCGTTGTTGAGTCCACACGTTTGATTCTTCGGCTTCATTTGAAACAGGTCTCGTTTTGTGGCTTACATCACTTAAATTCCACAAGTTAGAAATTATGTTCCCAACAATACTATTGAAATCTATTATGCTATATAAATAATCCATGTGCATGTAACTCAATCAATTCGATGGTAATAAGCGCATAATACCATCCATGAAAAAGGATTTTACCATTTAAATTCCCATAGAAACGACAAAATTTTCCCATCGCCATAGGCTTGAGATTTCCGGCAGGTCCTTTGTTACGCCTTGTTGAGCGTCTTCCCCGTGTGCGCTGTGCCGGAACTGTGGCCCCCAACGTTATGTTTGTTGGACTCATACAGTAACAATTGTATATGATTATGCATACATGCAGTCCCTCTTTAGCTACAACGCAATTAATATGGTTAGATCTATCTAAAGATACCCATTGTAACCTGTAAGCCAGCAATCTAGTTAAAAACAACTCAGCTATTTGCTTCAGTCACAATCTCTCTACAAGGTGGTGTCCCCCAGTGCAATGTTTGTTGTTTAGTTTCACCCCGTGAAAACTAGTTCTATTAGTGTCTACCATAAGGCCAACCATACCATATTAGTTATTTCCATCGACTTGTCTATCGTAAATGACATACAAATCGCCATGTTCCCTGGTTAAGTCCCCATCTTGCTAGGTAAAATCACAAATGTTGATATTTGTGTAGTCTAAATCATCACTTTTTTCTGCTGAATCCCTATTTTTGTAGCTTCAATCCATATGTTTGTTGGTGGAATCAGCATCTTTGCTGGTCAACCCCCCAATGTATGACCCGCTTGGGAACTAGAGATCGTCTCGTGGTTGAGGAATCTCATCGTAAATAGGGGCCCTACATTGTGTGATTTTGGGGATAAACCTTGATGGTTTGGATTGGTTAATAGTGATTAATTGTGTTTAATAGTAATTAATAGAGATGAATAGTGATAAATGGTAATTTTGGGATTGTCTGAAAATAGGCCTATACCCCCAATTATCGTCATTCAATGGGGATAATAGAATGATAAACCGATGAATGTAGAGGTACACTATTTCCAGACACACCCAATTTTTGATGATTGTTTGTATACATGAAACCCGTTTAGATGGTTGGTCCAATCTAGAAAACTCGCTGATTGGTGTGTCTCAGTACTTATTTTTCGTTTGCACATTTGGATAAGGACATATACTCTCTGGTAATGACTAACATAGCTATTGAAAATGGCCCAGTCGAAATAGTGGATTTTCCCATCAAAAATGGTGATTTCCCATAGTTATGTTGGTTTACCAGAGGGTATCAAACTCAACAACAAGACTGCAGCCTTTTGTGCTTGGTGTCTAGGATTAGCCATGCTCTCAGAAAACTTGGGACGTGTATCCGGATTTACGTGCAGACATTGGGGACTTAGTCAACAACAAATCGTGGGATGTAGTCAGCATACCTGGTGGTGACAATGCCATATGGGTTTGTCTGAAACTTGGGTACAGTACCCTGAAACTCCATAGTTTATCATTCTATTCTCAACACCAGAAACACGTGGGTGTATATACCCAAGACCCAAAATGTTGCCAGGTACCCAAATCATATCCTAAGTTGATGATCTATCCCAGCATATCCATACATCATGGTAGGTTCCATATTTTTGTCCAGAACATATTCCCATTGAATATCTCATAAAAATCTTCATTGATATAAATCATATTAAGTAAACAATATATCTAGTATGGAAAAAAAATCCGCAGAACGAAGTTGGGGTGAAGTTTTTTGCAATGGATTTTTCCCGCTTCTAATAAGTTTGCAAAAAAAGATCATTTTTTTAATCTTTACAGCTACCAACATCCAGCAGTTGGGAAACTATACGATTGTTTCTTAGATATGAGTTGCTTTAGGCCTAAGTTAAGTTCCACAGTCAACCGAGACTGCAAAAAAAGTAGCTCTGATTTGTGGATAAGCGGACAGATTGGCTCGGATTAGAAGACATGTGTTTCCTTAAACTACTGTTTAACAAAAAAATAACACCTTTTTGTTAGACTAATCCTGCAGTGTTGTCTTGTTTCAGACTTACTTTATTTGGAAAGTATGATCACCAGATTATAGCTATTGGAGACGTAGGCATATTTGCTGCAGCTAGACTGTCATTAGGCAATTAAAAGTTGCAACACAAAGATGGCAGATCAAAAAGCACTCGTCTTACGTTCTTTTTCCGCTTGGTTGCCTGGCAGCGGTTGTGGCTTGAGGTTCAAGATTCATGGGTGGCCTTCTTAAACTATGCGAAGCTATCCTTGCAAACCGTAGGATGACTTTTTGATTTGGTTTTCAGTCCGCAAACAAAAACCAAGCACCGAAAAACTGAAAATTACGCGCTTCTGGCAACCAGGCATAATATCTTCCATAAATCCAGTAAATCCTAGTTATACCAGTTATTTCAACCAACTTAGCTAAATATGGTGGCTGTTGGGGTTCGAGAAAAACATCAGAACAAAGCACCCGTTAACAAACAAAATGTTGTCCAGAAATTGTGTGAAACCCAGATTATGACACTTCAATTGAGAAAAACACATATTTTTGACCGTAGATTTTGGGTTTCCCATTTTTGATGAACCCAAATCACTGACGTTTGCTGAGTTGGGGACTGAAAATCCCAGCATTTCGGCTCAAGGTGAACATGTTGTAGAGCAGTGCACATTGGACCGGCTCCCGTTGTTTGTCCAACTCAGAACTGAAGGAGTCTCAGCTGGGCACACTGTAGTTATTTGCTCTGATTAATGTGGGATTCACCCAATGCCATAAATCCAATAATAGACACTAGTTCACTAGTAATGGGATAGAATGGGATAGAATGGGATAGAATGAGATAGAATGGGATAGAATGGGATAGAATGGGATAGAATGGGATACAATGATACAAGCGACAATATGGACAATAATTCATAATTATGGACAATTACTGTACTGAGGACAGAATGGGAATACTGTGGTGAAACCGATGCCACCATCCCCGATGGTAAAATGAGACAATGGTTGGTTTGTTTGGGATGGTTGATGGCATTGGGTTTACCACAACACATACCATTTCTGTTGCTTTAATCTTTGGGGACTTCAACTCCTTCTTCCGTGGTCACATTTTTTGTGGCTCGTCACGGGTCAGAGTGCAACATCTTCGACCCGTCTTCGGCCCTCGATGCCCCCAAATAAAACATGAACACCTTTGCTCTCGATCATTATTGGTGCCAATTTCAGTAGCAGTCCTCGTCACTACCTATGGTAGTTAGGGGTATGCATGGATTTTTGGAAAAAAAAGGGCCAAGGCAATTTTCAACATCAGGAGCTTCAGTCATCCAACCTGCTGAGGGGCAATCCGGAAATGTTATTCGGTTATGCCACTGGAAAAGATGGAAATTGCAGGGGTGTATCCTCAATATGGTGGTATGTCAGTGAATTCAGATGTATAGATGATATTCCTCTATTTGCCTAGTGAACATCGAAATTTCCCTGGATGCTATCTATTGCCAGAGTTCGATTCCAGCGACTTTCGAATCTCTTTTTGTTTGATACGTAGACCGAGAGCCCCACAATATACCGGTAACAATTGACTTTGTTGGCAAAACATACCAAGACTTTGCGGGTAAAGCGCCAGTCTTTCTGGATATCTTTGGTCAAAGGTTGCCACAGCCTTGACCGAAACTTGGAAAACCGTGAATTTGTTGCTAGCTAGAATGTGGTGGTTTCCATAAATGGGGATCCCCAAAATAGATGGTTCATAGTGGACAATCCTAATAAAATGGATGATTTGGGGGTACCCCCCATTTAAGGAAACTCCCATGTATTTTACCATCAAAATTCCAAATGGCGAAACATACAAAATACATAATGTCTTCCCATTCACCAGTCGTCTAAGCCAATGAAAAAACAGGTGAAGTTACCATTTTCCCAATCTTATGATGGTGAAAACATGTTGTTTTTTTCTCGTCTTTTTTTTCGGGTACATTCACCATTTACTGCGACCTGAACCGACCACGAAACCCCATGTTGGCTGTTGAACAAGGTGCTACCCCCATTTTTTCGGATGCCTTCAATCTCTAAATGGAGGTTTCCTAAAAGAGGGGTACCCCCAAATCATCCATTTTAATAGGATTTTCCATTATAAACCATACATTTTTGGATACCTTCATTTTAGGAAACCTCCAAATTACCATGATTCCTCAGTCGACATCATTGATCAAGATTCAGCTTTTCTTGCCGACACGATCTCCATTTGTGGCGAACTAACACATCACCAACCAGTAACGTTTACCCAAACATGTTCGCCGTATTAATACCCAAAGTGGATGGAAGAAATCCTGCACCATCTTGGATGGTTGAAACCCTATAAATAACGGGATAAACCATGTATCAACTGGTGCAGGATTTCTTCCATCCACAGTATTACTTGTATTGTCCTTTTTGGTATTGTCTAGATTCTGTGGCCATGGATTATAACCTGCCATGTTCCCATCAATCTCCCTATTCCTCACCACAAAGAAGGGGCCCCGAGAAGTCAGAAGTTGTTTTGTAGCCCCATCTAAATATGAATATATCCGTCATCAATCCTAGTTGCGGCAACCCCCAGAAAGATGCCATGTTGAGTGTTTCCAGGATGTTCTAACTGAAAGTTTTGCTTCATATTTCCAGGTTTCCGACGATGTTTCTCTACTTTTCTATCTATTTTGCGCCCTTACCCTCTTGTAAACGTTTACATAACTATGGAAAATCACCAATTTTTCATGGGAAAATCAAGGTAAACTAAGATAACTATGGAAAATCACCCATTCTTCATGGGAAAATCAAGGTAAACTAAGATAACTAGGGAAAATCACCATTTTTCATGGGAAAATCCACTAGTCAAATCGCCAATTTTCAATAGCTACGTTCGTCACCAGAGGGTGCCTGCAGGGCCCCACGAGGCCATGGCGCTCCACACTTTGCGGCTTTTTCCGCTGCTGAGCCTTGCCTGGGGGCTGCGTGAAACGCAGGCGCCACGCGGGCGGGATGGTTCAGGATGGGGGACACGGGGAAAGAAAGGGAAAATCTGGCAAAACACATGTTGATTTACTGTACTGTAAGATATCTAAAATCTGGCAAAGCAACTGTTGATTTATAGTGATTTAGATGTAAAATGTGCATTCTTTTTACGGAAAAGCTGGGAATTCGACTGCGTTGATCTTGGTCTCGTTCCAACGAAGAGTTGGGGGTTTTGCCAACAGGAAGGTGATGATAGTGGGTAATTTATAAAGTGGAGACTTTACCGCTGAACCAACTGGTGAGTAGTGGCCAGTTTCTCGCAAAAGAGGTGAAGGGATTGCTGGCGTTTTCTTCCCCGTTCTTAAGATGCACATCCAAGTACATATATACATATAATTGTATATATTATATATATACAATTGTGTATATATATATATATAAAATTGTATATATATATAATATTTATAATTGTATATATATATAATATATTCATAATTGTATATATATATATAAATAAATGTATAGATATAGATCTTCTTTTTGATGATTCGCATGTACACATTGCTAGTCTTCGGTTCCCAGCAAAAACAACAAAGCCTGGCTGATGAAGGTCGAAGCATTATTTTCCCCTCAAAAAAATCGGGAGGTCACAGCCCGAGGGAGGTCACTTTTCCAGTTTTTTTCTTCACCTTTGATTTCGCTGTTTTTGTCTACCCTCTGGTAATTTAACATAGCCATTGAAAATGGTAATTTATAGTGGATGTTTCCATTAAAAGTGGTGATTTCCCATAGTAATGTTAGTTACCAGAGGGTAAAGGTTGGGGCTGGGTCGAGTTACCTATGAATTTACCATCTGAACGGGGGAATCAACATCCATTGCTGCTATTGGAAGGGTACCTTTTTTTATGTGCCAGGGTTTTGACGAAGATAGCCAGTTTATTGTTGTTTGGGGCAAATTAATCAGATATTCTCTTTCAATGATTTTCTATTTTTCCTTTTGTTCACCTTGTTCCTGCTGTACTATTGTACTACGTGCTTCTTGTTTTATTTATCTCTGCAACGTATCCGTAGAATAGATGGTATAGAGGGCGGGGGCCACATCTGCTATCTTCCATTGTTCTTCAAATGATTCTTGCATTTCTACTTTAACGATACCAAAGCAAATGAAATCTCTATGCTAAAGCAAGATCTGCATTCTGATTTTCACCATATACATTTTCCAACGCATAGGTTTATATGTTTTGTTTAGGTTGGGTGATGGGTGATGTCTACACGCAAAAACCTTGTAAGACCACTTGGTCTCATCCCGAAATTCTTGAGCATAAACCAACTCATGGCTTGTGGCAAGATGGATGGTGGCAAGAAAATGCCTGGGGCGCAGCTGCATTGTAGTTTGCTTTTTGATATTCTTTGGTAAATGATGAGTTTGCAAACTGAAACCTCGAACCTCAGCATATCTTTAACAGGTAAATCATGGAATCAAATGGGCTCTGGCTTCCATTTAGACCTGTGAGATAGCTGGAGGGGCAGACCGCAAGAAATTTCGCTAGATAAATGGTAGCCTCACCATTGAGTTCGCTGACTTTCCTATGAACATAGTACTTCCAAACATTTTATCTATGATTTATCAGGTTGGAAATAATACAGAGACCCACCGGCTATTTGGGAAGCGAATAGTTCACGGGCAAAGGGCTATATATATATATGAATATATATATATAATATGTTTTTTCTACTTGGAAACGCTCGATGATATATAATTACAATATTATTTCCGAAGCAAGAACATACCCTTTGCATCTCTTTCCATCTCTTTCCATATCAGGAGCAAGTTTCATGATGATCTACGGGTAATGTACCTATAGGATCCTATAGGCATGGTCACCATCCCCCCATCCCAGCGACATCTCCGGTCTGATGGAGGTGGAGACGAAGTTTGAACGAGACAAGAAATTCAAATTGCTCCTAGGCTGCCGCAAGCTTCGATGATCATCCCATGAAAAAACCATAGAAAAGTGGAAGGTTTGGGAACATGTCAGATGGGTGATTTTATAAAGCATTGCAAAGCCTAGTGTAGACTTTTTAATCACGGTTTTCATGGTGTTTTTCACTTTTACAGTTACATCAATAATCCTCCAAAAGATAGAAAAGTAGAATACCACACTATTTCCTACTATTTTAGTAGGAATCTCCTAAACTCATTTTTTTCGGGAGGTGACTATAAACTAGGCTTTATTCAAAAGCACGGCACCATGCACGACACCATACAAAATACGTTAGGTTTAAGAAGCCAGGAGGTGCCGTGTGGTTAGGTGAGACGAATCACACCCAGTTTTGTTGATTGTGTAATGTGGATAAAACAGTGCCATAAACCACCCATTTGGGAATGGTTTATATCACCTATAAAAGTGGTGAAATTGATGGGTATTGTTCATAATTGTTTTACCAACATTACACAGATATACACAGAGGTATATGATATATACTCACAGTGATATATAGATATATGTATAATCTGTATAACATCATATCATTATATATATATATATAATCATTACAGTATATATATATATATGTATATATATATTTTATGTATTCTATACAATGTTACAAAAGGTCTGAGAACAGAATTGAGGATACGTGGGACAGCAAAGCACTTCTGGCAGCAAAAGCAGTTCTTTCGTACATATATATACCATCCGGTAATCAAACATGGTAATGCAACATCACCTATAAATTGAGGTTTAATGGGAAAATCACGTTGCAGTCAAATAGCGTGGTTGTTTCCTACTCGCACCATCCACACCATCCACACCATCCGCACCATCTGCACCAACCGCACTCCCTAAATTATCTCCCGACGTTTCGGCACTTAGTATCTAAGGTTGCAAAGAGGGCCCCTAGATAGGTAATTAAGATTAATTAAGTTTATTGCCCATTCTTGCAACCTCGGTCAGCCAAACTGTAACACTTGTTTGTTGATTAAATCCACATAAATATATGAATCAAGGTAAATCAAGTTAAATCCACACTTTGGATGGTAAATTTTGCATTCTCCCATTTAACATCACCATTTTTTGTCGGTTAAATCCTCATTTTCCGTGGAACAATCATGCCGGTCACCCGGGAGGTTCAAGGTGGTGCTTCCCTTCTTAGCTACTGGGGGATACCTCCCTGTTGCCGGTGATATGGGTTTGACTGAAACTAGGCCGCAGGCGGCCCGAAAATCTCATGAGCTATCATGTTATTTTGGGGGTATCCCACTTTTTTTGTCAAGCCCGAACGTAGGAATGTTTTAGTTGTAAGCTTACTTTGGAGTTTTGTATAGTTTAGAGAATAAAGAGCACCCTGTAAAATCAGAGATACATGATTCAAGGAGAAAACAACAACGAAATAGGTGGCTAACATGCAACACCCAACGTCTGGGGATATAGAAGGCTTTCAAGGCGAAGCCACACAAAAGTGACATGATATTAACATACCAAAAAGAGTCAGAGTAGCAGGATCTGGTTGGTGTTTGAGCCATTCCAACAAATACATCTCCAATTAAATTAAGCAGTTTAAGAAACTGGTTGGTGATTAACATGGTAAACCCAGTAGTAAACCATCCCCCCCGATACAAATTTATTATTGTACTGGAGATACCCCTAGTTGCGATGATGTGATGACCCCCACGGTCAAGGGGATGGTGACCATGGCATTGGGATGCACCGTTGAGGCCACGTAAGTGCGACGGTTGGAAGTGGGATGTGACTCTGTCAGATATGGGGTGGGGCTGGAGGAAGGACATCAAATAGCCTCCGGGAATCAAATGTGGCAATTGGAAATCCCCTCATGAATAGATGATTTTCCCATAGAAACCTCCATTTACAGGGTGATTTTCCAGCCAGCCACAATTTGATTACCAGAGGGCACCCAAATGGAGGTTTTCCTAAGTCAATGGGGACAACCCCAGTCATCATCCAAGTCCTGAAAGACCCAACTATAGTATTGTTTTACCCATGGTGACGACTGGGGATCCCCCAGTTCAAGAACCCCCCCGTTGGTGGACCATATAAACCAACATGTGGGTGTGTCTGAAAATGAGGTATACGCCCAAAACTGAGAGTCACTGATTTCCCAGAAAACGCTCCGCTTTTCCATATCTATGTTAGCTTACTGGAGTTCAATTTTCAAAACCAACATGACAAGAAATGTATCCCGGGTCCCCCACTTTTTGCACAATCCATATATTGTCACATTCAAGAAATTTGGAATGAAAACATGCAATTTTTGTTTGCAACTTGCAACCTGCTTTTGAATAGATTCAAAATGAGTTTTCCTGGATGTTTGTTGCTCTACTTTTCTACACCATTATTTTCCTTTTCGCATGTTGCATAAGAATATATCCAGCTCAAAGTAACACCATAGTTTGCTGTCTTGGTGGACCCTCAGAACTTTATGCCACGTCCCTGGCTGATATTGGATGATGACCTGATGGCTCTTCAGCATCTTAGTGGGGATTAAGTGGGTTACCCGAACGTCACAAGGGAAATCGTTAGGGAATACCGAAAAAGACATGACTCATCATGAATCACAAACTCAAGATTTAACTCCGATGGGTTTGTTTGTTTTTCAGGTAGTCTCAGCGTTTTGGCCCCGCGCACTCAGTCCTCCAAATGCTGTTCTTGCGGTCCTCGAAATGGCGGCAGAATAGACCAAGAACTGGACAGGGTAGTGATGTCGCAGAGTCGTTTCAGGAATGGGAAGTGGTTAACAACCGCAAGGTGGTGCCCCCTATCGTGATGTTCTTTGAATATGTTTGTTGATTTATGAATTTATCTAATGTATATAAGTATACCTATAACTATATATATATATTATAATATATATATATCGTTTAATTAAGTTGGTTTATGAAACCATCTAAGTTAACCCATCTAAGTAATTCTAAGTATACTTATACTTACAATGATCATAGCTACCCTACTTTAGCTAGTTGCCAACTTACCAACACAAACAGTGATGAACCGCTCACTATGACAGCACCATTCCTGCCTTGCATGGACACAAGTTTCGATAGTGAGGAGATTGAGGGGGGGGGGGTCAGCTACAGCTGGAACCAGTATATATTTGTTATTAACCATCACATGTTATATATACATAGCCTCCGGTAAATTAACATAGACCCTGAAAACAACCAATTTTTAGTGGAACCTAATCTTCCAACCCCCATCTGCCAGGGTCTATGTTAATTTACTGGAGGGTAGTTATCTTAGATTTGTTTATATACAGTTAATGGTTAACCAGTGTAAATGGTTAACCAGTATATCAACCTCAATGGTTAAGAAAGTGTTTAGTAACCAGGAAACCATGGTGAGGAATATGCTGAGGATATGTACATATGTATATATCATTATACATACAAAAAAAATGAGACTTAGTACCCTCTGGTGAAAGTTTGCGTAGATTCGAGGTGTCCCGAGGTGATTTTCGAAAAGTTAAGCTCTTTTGCGAACATTCACATCGATTCAGAAAAGCCACGCAGAGAATTTTTCCGAACGGGTCTTCCCAATGGTATTTCGAGACCAGGACACCAGGGGGCCTCGTAATTTTCCCTGGGCCGAACTTTTCTATGAGGAGTGGATTATCAGCCAACTTGCGATCAAGTTGCTGAAGCGATAAAATCATTTTTTTGCTTTGTGGTTGATGAATCAGCGAAAATCTGTGGACCAACAATCGCACAACAGGGGCATTGAACTATGTAATACCCTTGTTGAAAACCATTCGAATCTATGTAGGAAGGCCGGTTTCTCCACATTTTTCTCCTATACCCTTTGGTGAACTAACATAACTATGGAAAATCACCATTTTGAATGGGAAAATCCACGATTTCTATGGCCATTTTCACTAGCTATGGGCACTGATTCACTGATTCACTAGCCTTTTTTTCGATGGGATTTCACATCCGAATCCCGCAGGAAGTGTGGATCGACACTTGCGAAGTGGTGCCATGGTGGAGTCGATTTTGGAGAATCACCCCAGAATTTTGAGTGAAAACCAGGGAAAACCTACGAATAAAAACATGGAAAACCTTTGGAAAACCTACGAACAAAAGCATGGAAAACCTATGGAAACCCTATGGAAAACCTATGGAAAACCTATGGAAAACATGGAAGAACTATGATAAATCCATAAATCATTGGAGTGTGAGGAGTCAACCAACGCCCCAGTTCGGTGACCACTGCAATTGCGCCCATATACAAGGCCAAAATGAAAAAAGATAAAGACTCTAAGCCACCAAGAATGAGTTTTCACAGGTGTAAACACGAGGATTTCAGTAGCTAGCAGCCAGCAAAGGACTGAGATATCGACTTGAGAAAATGGTGGGTTCACCAATAAACATATTGATATTCTTGCAGCAAGACTGGGTGATTCAACCCACAAACCTTGGGACAACAGGTGGGAAAACCAGCAGGAAAAGCAGGAAACCATCGACAGAAACGGAGTTTTTGATGCACGAACATTGATATTGGAAACTGATAGCCAAACCATTCAGGAATAGTTGGGTGTTTTTTTGTGTGGAGAATTGTTGCTTGTCAATCAACACTTGAATCGTTTAAGTGCCCTGGTAAAGAAGGCCTCGGAGGAGCAGTTGATGTCCTGTGAAAAATGGTCCCTTTGTTTATATGGGGTACCCTTCGTAATCAAACATGGGGGTTTCGCCCCAAAACGGCAACTTTAGGAGGGGAATTATTAACCAGCAGATAGCGGACACTACTGAATTTTCAGACGCACCCAAAATGTCATCCCTGAATTAAGACCCCCTTCCGCATCTTTTCATTTGAGGCTTGCCAATTTAAGATAGCCAAATATTACAAATATCGGTGGTTACCCCCTGATTGATCAGGTTTAATCAATCCATCGTTGGCATTTTACTGTACCCGGCAATCAAACATGGCGTGCTGGAGAATCCCCCATTGAGTTCGATGGGTTTTCCATTTGAACTCCATCAAAACTAGGATTTTCACATTGAATTCCATTTAACAACTCACCATTTAATTTGTCACTGTTTATAGACGATTTTCGTGGAAGCCTCCATTTAGTTCCGGGATTTCCCAGCTTGCCACGTGTTGATAACTGCCGGCCCCTGGCTGAGAAGAAGGGCAACGTGATGGAAGCTGCTTCTTGTTGTCCCGTCTGGGCTGTGGATTGCAAGGTGCCAAGCGGGGACTTTTTGGGCCCAGGGCTACTGTTGGGGCCGGCCTAGGCCCGAGGTGTGGGGGGATCCCCAGTCGTCACCATGGGTAAAACAACACTATAGTAATCTATAGTATTTACAGTTTGGTCGTTCATGACTTGGATGATGACGGGGGGTATCTCCATGACTTAGGAACCCCTCATATGTCAAACTTTTGGTCAAATCAGGACACATCTGGGACAGGGAGGAAAAACTGAGCGACCTCACGTTGTTTTCCGTCACTGGAATGATGGGTTGTAAGTCTATATGTGGCGGAATCATTCCCAAATGCCCACACCCTTGAACTTGGTGGATTATTGTGTTTGATCTAGAACTTTGAAAGATTGCGGTAACACGACACTGTGGATTCGGGGGATTGAGGTGCTGTTCTTCTGGTAGATCTTATTGTCATTGCCTTTGTCGCTGAGGCTTACATGTTTTAATGGGACCAAATTTAGCCATTTTCCATGGCAATGTTAAATAACCAGAGGGTAATTGCGGAATTTCACATGTTTGCTTTTAATAGATAAATCAGTCATAAGATGTTATAAATGGGCCATGGTTTCCATAGCTACAGTATGTTAAATTAGAGTAGCAGATGGTATATTTACATCTCCAAACTTTCTCAAATCCTGAGGTTTAAATCAGTCTCTTTCCTAGCTTCACACACTAATCTTCACACGCTTTTCACAGCCAATTTGGTAGGGTTACATCAATTTACATCACCAATTTTTGTGCAGGGTCAAATCAACGGAAGTGCTATTTGAAAGATGCTCCCACTGAAAGTAGCTTTCTAATATTTTCTAATGACTTTAGGTCAAGTCCCCTACCCTAAAAACGCTGACGAGTTTCTACACTTGAGGATTTTCATCCGATCCATATTGAAAAAAGACACATGTAAAGTCATGTATAGTAACCCCTCAAAAGATAGAACAGGTTTCAACGTATCACTTTTTAGTGGGATTTTACTTTTCCATCTTTTTTGGAATTGTTTTTCAACCCGATAAGTTATCATACCACTACTTAAGTACTATGAACCCATCCAGTTTACTTATAAACCATAATAAATCCATTAAGTAAAGTTATTTGCTTACTCTAAACATCATGAATCAGTCAACATCTATAAATCCATATCAACCCAAGAAATTCTCAGTATTTTCCAGCTGGGTCTCCAGGAAACCGAACCTGAGTTCAAGCTTGGGCTGAAGCGTGACTGTGTGGTGACCAAGGCCACCGACTTCGGTTTATGCCGTGAGTTTCCGGTAGATCGATGGCAAAAAATGGCAAAATGGGACAACCATTTTTTGTTGTTGTTTGTAAATGACATTTTTGGCACGGGATTCAAGATGATTGGGGTCTCAATGATCGTTTTATAAAGCGATTCAACGGGATTTAGCCACCAACAACCATGTTTCGTTTCAATCGAGAAAACATCCCGGATGATGGGGTCACCGAAGGGATGGGGTGGTTGCACCGCCAGTTTTTTCACCAAAACAAATGCACACACAAGGTGGTGCCCCATAGATAGCTAAGTTGGTTTATAACTCCAATAACGTTTGGGTTTATGGTAGATATATCGAGCTAGTTACTATGGTTTATAAACCAACTTATAACTAGGGGGGCACCACCTTGAGATAGTGCTACCTCCAACTGTTTCGCAAGGATGAAATGCAGCTGGGAATAGCTGGAAGTTTTGGAACTTTTGACCCATGGATCAAAATGGATGGCCATCCCAAAAGAGGGGTCTAAATTTGGGTTCCAGGTAGTGAACATGAACAGAGTCTTTTTTTGAGTTGATCATTTTATCCTATGGCTATGGCTCAAAATTATGGTATCAAAAATGGTCATGTTTAATGGTAAATTAACATAAACCAACCAAATATTGGGTCAATAATTTTGAGCCATAGCCATATGTTCGTCATTCAATTTTTCCCGAAAGGATTTTTTGTCACTTGAAATAGATCAAGTCTCTGCGTTTTGGAGAAATAAACTCACTGGTGAATCATCATGTTCATTCATTTTGCCAATTCAAACTGACATGGATGTGTAGTGCTTTGATTGTTTGCCATTTTGATTGAAATCTGAAAAGAAGAATCTACACATATATGACATGTTTGGTAATTAATGGTTAAACCTCTCAGGTTGGCTATGTAAAATGAACAATAAGTCAGAACCTTATCCATCAAATACTCGTAGTCAATCATTATGATCCCAACGTTATTCCCATGATGTCCCTCAAACATAGCAATGGCTTAAATCTTCATCATGGTAAATCTTCCAGTTTCGTTTCATGGTTGAATCCACTGTTTGGATGGATCAATCCCAAGTTTCTATGGTTTCATCCACACTACATAGTTTGCTTCAATATCCAAATCATCCCCTTGTCGCATTATGTATATATCCCCTTGTATCGCACTTATATTCCACATTATCCTACTATATCATCTTATATCATAAAGTAGCAAGTATAGTACATATATATATATATATACATACAGATACATATGATTATATACGATTATATATGTATATACAGTAATATTATTCTATATGATTTATCATTATATCACGGTTTGTCCTTGATCACCATTTTGTAGATTGTTTTTCCCATTGTTTGGGTGGCAAACGATCCGGGAATCTTCCGCCGCAGGCAGATTGTTACGAGGCACCGGCCAAAACGGGATTTGTTGGGTTTGTTTGACAATAGGGTACCCGAAACGGTCATCTTAATGGGGAAACATGATGTTTAATCATTGTACAATGTGGGGCCCCTAGATAGCTATAAGTTGGTGAACATAACTCCAATAACTATGGTTTATGGTACTTATACCTATAGTTAATGGGGTTTATAAACCCACTTATGACTGGGGGGCCCCACATTGTATGTACACATATATACATATATACATATATAATATACGGGGATTTAGCATGATTGAGGCAAAAACATGTGGACTCAACAAACATTGGGATTACTTTGAAGCTCATCCTACGTCTCGTGAGTGGATTGTGTATGGGCCTGGCCAGTTGATTGTTGTGTAATTGTGGTGATTGTCCACTCACAAAAGTGAGGGGTCGGAAGCTATTGACATCTATTGACGAAGTGGATCTAAATGCGATGAACTAAAAAGCAAGGTTGGGGCCCCAATCAGATAGCAAAGTTGGTTTGTAACTCCAATGCCTACATAGTTAATGGGTCTTAATGGTAGATATATGAGATATCTGTTCACACTACAGGGAGGCCCTCTAATCGGATAGCTAAGTTTAAGTTGGTTTAGAACTCCAACAACTATGATAGTATATTATTATCACTATTCTTATTAGTATTATTACTATTAATATTATTGTTACTATATATATATACATATATATCCATTTTAATGGGATTTTCCATTATAAACCATCCATTTCTTGGTACCTCCATTTTAGGAAACCCCCATACATATGTATAGTTAACGGGGTTTATAATTCAATTTATGACCCCGGGGGTCCACCTTGCTACGGGGAGGACTGATGTGGAGTGCAGGGAGATGTCCAAATTGTCCAAGAATTGAGATGGGTACTCGTTGTATCCTGTGAAATAGTAGCATTAGTTGAGGGAATCTTAGGATATATTGGGATATTCATGATATTTTAATGGAATTTAAGGGATATAAAATGGGATACCCTCTGGTAAACCAACATAACTATGGAAAATCACCATTTCTAATGGGAAAATCCACTATTTCTATGGCCATTTTCAATAGCTATGTTAGTTTACCAGAGGGTAGTAGAGTTAGTTGAGTAATGAATAGCTTTAGCCAAAAAAAAGAGAACACCCCCCAAAATCCACTGCTGGACAGCTTTATCTTCGATCATTTCAGTCATGTTTCATCATGTTTCTATATTTCATCACCACTTTTTTTTGGATAAGTCCATGGTTGATACATGTTCATATCCATTTCTTCTCAAAGCCTTGCCAGCCTGAAACCTGGACATTTTCGACATATCCTGCAGGCACAGTGTCATGATGCCAAAAAAACCCTGGACTCTTGGCAAAACTGGATTTTGAGTTTGTGCCATGGTGAAGTTCGTTGGATTTACAGAAACTGATTTAACCACAAAAAGTGACGATCCAATGACATATCAATAGTGTATTTTTTTTGGGATATGTATATATATGTATATATACATATATATATATATATGCGGAGATGGTCATCAATCAAGTGATAGGGATTAGTACAATCATGCATACTGTATCTTTTTTTTTGGGGGGGGAATCCCATTCGAGCCTTACGAATCCCATGGGGCTTGATTGGCACGCACGATTTGGCACTACAGTACCATCCGGAAATCAAACATAGCAATTGGACATCACCAACTTAGAACGATGACTTAGCCATCTAAAATCATTTAGAAGGGATTTTCCATCGAAAATCCGATGATTTTCGCAGATGTTCCCATTGTTTCTGGTGGATTTTCAGGACTTTGAACAGCCCCGTTATCCTTGTTGCAAACCAATTTAGCTATCGTTAGCTCACAAACCACCGTTTATTTTGATAGTTGAATCCTCATTTGTCGTGGGTTAAATCCCCATTTTTGATACTTAAATCCAAACTTTGGATGGATCAATCCTCATTTTTGCTGCTTGAATCACCATTTGTCGTGGTCAAATCCCCAATATTGTTGCTTCTATGGCTACTTCTGTTGGGTATTATAGAGATCCACTAGATACTGTTCCTTAAATCCCTAGCAATGCGGCCGCTTTCTCCACTTTTCCTGATCTGAATCCGGGGATTGAGGACTCGACGCAACGTGCCTTGGAGATCCTGAAGCGCGAGAAGCCGAAGGGGAAGACCTACCAAGAGGAGGCGCCAGCCATCAACGTTCTTCCTTTTTTTTCCGGAGATGGAGGTGGTCATTTTTGAGTTGCCAAGTAATTCCTCAATACATGTAGATTCTGTTCACCATTTATATCATTGATATATCATATTATGTTTTGCTTCTAATGGCTATAAGGGCACAATATCCATCAGTATCATAATCCCATCCCCCTTTCATATGAAACACCGCATTCCGAAACCATAGGATTTAGTAGGGGCCAATAGGGGACAACACGGGACAACACGGGGGTGTTCAATATTACCAGGATTGGATTATGAAATATAGTCTCCAGTAATCTAAAGCATGGCTGGCTGGGAAATTCCCGAACTAACTAGAGATTTTGATGGGAAAAGCATCGAACTAATGGTGAATTTTCCATTGCCATGTTTGATTAGCAGAGGGTAATCAGCATCTAATGGTGATTGTAACGGTTCAATGCAATGTCACCTTTGGTAAACTAATATAGCGATTGAACATGGTCATTTATACCTGATTTACGTATTAAAGATGGTGATTTTCCCACAGTTCTGTTAGTTTGCCAGAGGCTAACTGTTGGGATCGTTTGAACATTGGTAGATTTCACCACTCCGGAGGATTCGTCATCAAAAACTGGTTATCCTCCATGAATTTCATGTACTTCCACCAACAACATTTATAAAGATGGGGTTGAACCACGAAAGTTAGTGGTTCAACTGGCAGAACTCCAGATTTCATTTCACCGGCAAACATGGGGGTAATCAACAAAAGTAGAGTGAGGATCAATGAAACATGTGAATCGCAAGTGGGGGCATGGGGGTAGTTGAAGTTGAGTGAGTGTCTGATCCCCAAGTCACCATTGGATTCAATACAAAGATGGTCTAATTTTGGACGATTTGGGGTACCCCTATTTTAGGAAACCTCCATGAAAGTACATCAATTTGCATACACCCATTTTAATTTACATATACTTTCCTACTATGGCCATATTATATCCCCACGAGGTACCTTATTAAACCCATTAATCACCATGGGAGTTCTAAGAATGTTATCCCGGATCCCCATTTTATGGTTGGCATGACTGGAATCCCATTAGTACTGGTATCCATGAATTATATCCTGTTGCTATCACTATCGGCTTTTGTATATGGTCTATATTTCCCCATGCCCATAAGATATTCATTCAACCCACCTTCTCAAGTGAAACTAAAACCTCCGCCATACTCACCATATTTTTCCTATTCTTGGTGGACCATCTTCCAGAATTCCCAATTTGGTGTTGATCATTAGGATGTACATACCCTCCAGTGATTTAACACCCTAAAAGCAGCCAACTTTTTATTGGAAACTCATCTTCCAGCCCCGTAAGACTGGCAGGGTCTATGTTGATTTGGGGGTTGACCCCCTGAAAAAAGCATCGTTATGATTCCTCGGATGATGACTGGCCGGCAATGGGTGCATCCCGCACTTGCGATTCCTTGGGGTGATCCATTGAACACTAGGTCATTCTTTGAAAAAGCAACTGGTGTTTACCCTCTGGTAAACGTTTACATAACTACGGGAAATCACCATTTTTGATGGGAAAATCCACGATTTCGACTAGGCCATTTTCAATAGCTATGTCAAATTACCAGAGGGTACCCTCAGGATATCCCAATCTATCCCCAAAGAATCGACTCACACCATGGTGTTTGGTGACAAATCTCCATCAAGAATCCTCAGTTGTGGGGTTGTTGGGATGTAAAACGAACCCCTGCTATGATTCGTTTCCATTGAAACCAGCAGTAAACCACTAAGCCAGTGGTGATGATATGTTATTATTTCATAGTAAACCATGAGTGAAGCCCCAGTAAACTAGCTGTAAGTGATATAACTTCATTAATCTACAAGAAAAGCAGTCATTTGAACCACTCAATAAAACCACCAGCAGAACCCCGCTGAGAATCTCAGCCGCCAGGGCCGTGTCACCGGGAAAAGCTCCAGTTGGGGCGTGTGCCCCTGCGGCTGTGGCCACGTCGCAGACCCCGAGAGCATGACCTGCGCAGTGCTGGAGTCTTAGCAGCCTTGGCGATGGAGGATCCAGGGTTTTTGGTACGGGGCCCCCGTTCGATAGCGAAGTTGGTGAACATAAACCCCATGAAAAGTATGGTATTAATGATGGTTTATAGTAGATATAACTATACTTTTCATGGGGTTTATAAATCATAGTTATATCTACTATAAACCATAATTAATACCATAGCTATCGAACGGGGGCCCCACATTGTAAGTGAAGAACCATACTTGGTGGCCTCTCCCACGAATCCTAAGCCAGTGAACTAACCCTGCTGATTTCCATGGGCTGAGTAGATTTAAGTAGGATTAATCCACTGAAAAAACTGGGGTGAACTAGCCTCTGGTAAACTAACATAGCTATTGAAAATGGATCATTGATGGTGGATTTTCCCATTAGAAATGGTGATTTTCCATAGGACTCTGTAAACATTTACCAAAGGGTAACCCACGGATCCGATTCCTGGGTAGTTCACGACCATTTTATTTCATCCATTTAGAGATGAGAGAACGCTCCGGATTCGGGGGACTTGCGATCACCAGGGCGAACCACTGAAATCGAGGATATCATGGGGATATGATCAACAGTAAGTTCTGATTCAATGGGATATCCTTGGGGAATGGTCATCAATCCATTACCCTCTGGTAAACTAACATAACTATTGAAAATGGCCATTTATACTGGATTTTCCTATGAAAAATTGTGATTTTCCATAGTTATGTTAGTTTACCAGAGGGTAACAGGGATGTATAAACCCACTACACCTGATTTTCCAATACGCGGTGGATGACCACAAACCATATACATAGACACTATACCCTCAAGTTATTTGACATAGTCATGGAAAATCACCATTTTTAATAGGTAAATCACCATAGATCATCTACAAATGGGCCATTTTCCATGGCTATGTTAAATAGCCACAGGGAAAATATGTATATATGATTATATATGTAATTGTATATATATATATACACTGTATACACAATGTTTTGACCCTGGCACATACTTATGCCCCAGTTGGATGAATGGGTTCTGGATTCAGGTACCCCTGGGAAGGGGTGTGTAGTATATGTATTTATCTATCTATTGGAAGTCTGCATATGGCTAGAAGGTGTTACCACTGTTTACTGTTTACGTTGTCTTTATTGTTGGTTTATTGACCCATCTAGTTGGATGTAGTTCTTTCACCATAAGCTGTACTTCACCGAGGCAACTAAAACCAACTTAGCTATCTATCTCTTCAGTGCTTTTCAATGATTCCGGTGGCTTTTCGCGAAGGAAAAAACGGTCTTCTGCAAAAAGCCGCAGAAGTGTGCCTTGGTGTTCTCCGAAGAAAGTTGTGCCCAGCATGGCATATTAAACATATACACAATATGTGTCTAGCGGCCTAGCGATACTAGAGACGGGTATGGATCATGATATCAATATTTCGAACTCTTCCAGGTTTGCAACTTTTCCATTCTGGTCGTTTGGTTGTCCAGCTAACATATTTTCAGACAGGTATCTGAGATTGGCAATGAAATGCCGTGACTTTGGTCAATGTGGGTGGGGTTTATCAACCTTCTTTTCTCACAAATTACCATCCGGAAATCACGTTGGTAAAACAAAACCATAAATCATCCCCAATGACTCACCATTTTATGGGTGGGATTTCAACCATTCCCAGTCATGGGTGATTTATCATAAAAAATTACCCCAAGATTGGCTGGCGTCTGGCAGGCTGGGATGAATTAGAAACCTCACTGGGAGATCACTTGATGATTCTTGGGTCCCTAGAGACATTTACCCTCTGGTAATTGGTTACGTAGCTATGGACAACGGCCTAGTCGAAATCCTTGATTTTCCCATTAATAGCATGTGATGTTCCATAGTTCTGTAAACGTTTACCAGAGGGTACATCTACATTTACATACACGTATCCTCTGGTAAACTAACAGTTTGTTATGGAAAATCAATCATTGTGAACAGGTACATCCTCTATAAACAGTCCATTTTCCATAGCTATATTACTTTACTGGAGGGTATCCATGTACATATACACATAGATATAGACATACACATTCATACATATAATATATAATCATATATACAAAAATCCAAGTATCCATCCAGCCGATTTCCCCCTTTTTTTGTATCATCAACATCCAGCTGATTAAAATCCAACGACCTCACTGCGACCTCACTGGAATGACGGTTGGTAAAGGGAAAGTATCCCAAGAATATCCTAAGAATATCTTCATTTTAGGTCAGGCAATTGTTTCGATTCGTTCAGATATACCCTCTGGTAAACGTTTACATAGCGAACTGGAAAATCACCATGCTATTCATGGGAAAATCACCATTTTTAATGGGAAAATCACCATTTTTAATGGGAAAATCTCAATTTTTAATGGGAAAATCCACTCTTTCTATGGCCATTTTCAATAGCTACGTTTAATTACCAGAGGGTATCTCCTAAGCCCCATTCAATCCCATGAAATCAGTCCTAATTTTTGCTGGTTGAGTCCCCATTCTTGGTTGGTTAGATGCCATTGATCAATCACTGTTATAAATCACTATTAATCACTATAAAAGCCTATTGATCACTATTATTGCCTGGTAAAATCCCTTTTAATCCATTATTATTTCTGGTTAATCACTACTAGTCACTATTCAATCACTATTTAATCACTATTTAATCACTATTCAATCACTATTTAATCACTATTTAAGCACTATTGGTCACTATTAATCACTCTTAATCACTATTAATCACTATTAATCACTAGTAATCACTATTTAATCACTATTCAATCACTATTTAATCACTATTTAAGCACTATTGGTCACTATTAATCACTCTTAATTATTTAATCACTATTCAATCACTATTTAATCACTATTTAAGCACTATTGGTCACTATTAATCACTCTTAATCACTATTAATCACTATTACTCACTATTTAATCACTATTAATCATTGTAAAAGCCTATTGATCACTATTATTGCCTGGTAAAATCCCTTTTAAGCCATTATTATTTATTGTTAATCACTATTAAGCACTATACTATTGATCACTATTAATCACTATTACCTTCTAGTTATTTAACATAGGCACGGAAAATGGCTAATTTTGGATGATTTTCCCAGCTAGAAACCTCCATTTATAGGGGATTTTCCATGGCTATGTTAAATAGCCAGAGGGTAATCCTATTGAATCTGGTAAATGCAACGAGATCACCAGGTTGTACCAAGTTGAAGGACTGCAGCCCCGAAGATCCCTGGCCAAAGGCGCCGGAGACGCGAGCGATTCTTGGGTCGCGTTTGTCTGAGTTGCCATGGTAAAAACATGGTTTAAGCTGAAAAAACGATAGAAACATGATTGATTTATCCATCAACAGTTGAAAACTATAGTTAATCTAAACATAAACACTAGAATCAATTTTTAAAATGGCTCATCGTAAACAATATGTTTAAAACATGGTTGATTCAAGCATAAAAAATCATCGATTTAATCAACAACACATGGTAAGTTGACCATCAAAAAAGCGATCTAAGCAGCAAACATAGGAGATCTAAGTGACAAAAAAATGTTTGTTCAACCAGAAAAAAATGCATTGCATCCACCAGAAATTGGGAGGATGATTCACCACCAAAATTATGGGGATTTATTGTAGAGCGACTGGTGTCACCAAAAATGATGAATTAGTAAGGTGGAATTCTCCCAAAATTTGACCGAGTAACGGAAGAATTTGTTTTGGTGACATTTATTCCTTGAAATTTGGAATAGTTAGAACTAGTTTATTTATGTTTTGAGAGTTCCCCTCCGGTAATCAAACGTGGCAATCGAAAATCCAACTCCATTTACAGGGGATTTCCGAAGTTGATTACCAGAGGGCATAGGAATTGGCCCAGATTTCGAATGGATTTGTAACGGCTAACCAGGCCAGAGGGGCCCCCTACTGGTGTTTCTCCGGTCATCTAGGGCCGTTCTGGTGAACTGTCCACAGGATGGAATCCTGTGTTTTGGGGGTATGGCGACCCATTTAGTGGTCATGGACAAAATTGTGGTCATTTTTTAAAGGTAAGCTATTATAGCAATAGCCATAAGGGGGGGGAAATAGGTCATTTAACCTCTTTATATCTCTTTATCTACCACATGTTCCTCTCTGTATTTGGGGTTTTGATAGCACCATGTTTTAGCATTCAACCAACCAGTTCGGCGGCTTGAGAATGTCGTGCTGGATTTCAAAGAAACCCCCTGTTGTCATGGGAAAGTCATCAACATAACCATGGTGGAGCAAAGCGTTCACCCCACCTTTATCTGGCGAAAGGAAAGCATCCCGCTTCGTGTGGGTGGGTAATAACCAAATGAAATGACCTGGTTCTGTATAGAATAGAATATCTCCAGTTTGATTTCCAGTCATGAATGGATAATATATAGGTCTCAATATATATATATATATACATCAATTCATATTATGCGTATATGTATGTATATATATATATATATATACACGACTGATATGGATATATATATATATGGATATATATATATATGTATATATATATATATATACAGATTAATTACAAGACCTCCACGATTCCTGGGATGCACATCCAATCACTCATAATCCACCCAGATCTATGCATATATCTATTTGTCAAATCCCCTTCAAATGCTTCGTTTCACACCCACTTTGTTCATGGCTTCAACCATTTTCAACCTATAGTTTCACCATAGTTGATTGAACAATCACCTGCATGCAAATCTCCATTTAAGTTGATGATTAAATCCTCATCTCTGTCGTCGTTTAATCCTATACTTATTGGAGAAAACCACACATGAGGTAGGGTCAAAACTCCAGTAGACCTTTTTAGTACGGAGTGCTCACTGTGTTTGGAAAGTGGACGAAACACTGTGTAGCAATAGAGCCCCCCCCAGATCAAGATAGACCTCGTAGGCCGTTGCAGATCGGTCGAGAGAAGTTCAACTGGCCCGCAGTGACATTGGTTCAGAACTGGGAGAACGGGTGGGTCGATGGTGGATATATCTATGGTATTCTATAGTTATTAGGATCACATAGGCCAGGTAACTTGGCTATTACTAGGTTACCAGGTAACTAGGTAAAAAGGTAACTAGGTACTAGGCTACGAGGTAACTCGGTAACTCGGCTACCAAGTAACAAGGCCAATGGGTAAGTAGATGTAACTAGGACACTAGGCTACTAGGTAACTATGAAAAAAAGAGCTACTAGGTAACCAGGTAAGGTACGGTTAAACCCCCCTGAGGTCCCCAACAACAGACACTTACCTTTTTTTCGCCCGACCATTCCCAGGTGTCCAACTTTCCAAACCAGCGATTTAAGGGAGTTGCGGCTTAGACGCGATCATGCCCATACAATAAAACCAGGATCATGCCAATGAAGCATCATCAAAGCCGGATATTCCCATACAAAACGGGGCCCCTAGTTATGTTTGTTGATGTAGATTCACCCCTTCAATGAAGACTAGTTCGTTATATCTTCATGTATCTTCCATAAACCCAACAGTTCACCAAGTTACAAGTCAACCGCCTCATAGTGAAATATTCACCCCATTACAGCTATAGCTACAAAAATCATAGACCAGACCATAGAGAAATTGGAGTGATGTTCATCAACTTAGCTATCATAAATCAGACAATCAATTCGATGAAATCCATATTTTTGTTGCTTAAAACCCACTAAATCCCATTGATGGGGCCCCACTTTGTTGTAATCATCCTATGAATTCCTATTATACGATTGATTATCCTATGATATTCCCATTCATTCCCACGAATTTCCATGAATTTTCATTAATTTCCTATTTGTCAATGGTTAAACCTCCATTTCCCATCTGTGTTTGATCAACCATTCTGAAGCATTATTCACACAGGTTCTTAACCATGGTGATTCCATAACAAAAGTCCAACCAGTTCCCCTCCCCAGGTGACCACGCCAAAAAGGTGAAGCAACTTGAGACTGAGGCCTGGGATTTGGTATTTGCCTGGTTTTTTTTTTGCAGCAGAACTGGGTTTAGAAAAACAGAAATGGTTGGTTCACGAACCAAGCAACATGGTGATTTGACCAACAAACATTGGGATTCAAACTGCAAAAAAAAAATTGGTGACATAACTATAACCAAAACGGTGATTGCAGCGTGCAAAACTGTACATCAACCAATAAACAATTGGGGATTTCATTAGAAATGGCGACATATTTGAATCAACCGAGTGGATGGATAGGTTAGTACAACTTAGTCTCTTGCGGTAAATGGGTGTGTTGTGACCAGCTTAACATAATTAGCTTGCAGGGCAGGGCACGTTTTGAGTCTTTTTTTTTTCTGGATGGAACTCATCTTCAGATGGGTGAAGGTTGAAAATCATGTTCAGATGGTGTTTAAAAGCATGATGATTCACATGGCGTTTGGCAGCAGTTTACTGCTGGTTTCTGGCTCCGAACAGCACAGCATAGCGTAGCTACCAGTTGCGATGCCTGGAATTTCCCATGGAAGTTGTGCCTTAATTTCTTGTTGCTGTTGTTGCTTGTATTCTCAAGATTGTTGCTAAAAATTACCTGGATTTTTGGTGCCAATATCTTGCAAGAAACCAATGTCTCATTGATGATGTCCCTGAACGTTGTTGATTGGATCCCGAAATATATTTTTGGTCACCCTCACCAGAATATGTATATATATATATAAATAATATGGGAGTTTCCAAAAATGGTGGTGCTCCCAAATCATCCACTTTGATAGGATTTTCCATTGTAAACCATCCATTTTGGGTTACCCACCATATATGTTGCTTAAGCACCGAAATCTTTGAAGCGGGACGTCTCATAGTCAATGTCACCGACACTTTCCAGCGACAGACCTGACATGGGTTTGTCCAGAAGACGGGTTCCATAAATGGGTGGTCCCCAATATTGGATGGTTTATGATGGAAAATCCTATTAAAATGGATGATTTGGGGGTACCCTACTTTATTTTCTTCATGACAACACTGACAATACCGGCCATATTTGGAGCCTAAGCCGGTAAATTGGGCATTTCCGGACACACCCATCATATATGTGTTGGGTGTATATATGTATATATATATATATGCATTACATCCCAGTCTTTCCCGTTCCATCCCCACATTCCATATAGCTGCTTCTTTTTCCCCCCATGACTTTGTTGCTGACAAATCCTCCATGCCTGGAAGGTCATCACAAGTTCTGTAGCCTACATTCACCATTTGGATGAGTCTGAAAATTGGGGTACCTCCAATTCCCATGGATTCATCCTCATCTTCCCTATTAAAATGGCCAAAATAGGGGGTATCGCCTATTTTCAGACAAATCCATGTATCTATTATATATCTATAGTTATCCTCTGGTAAACTAACATATAGCTATCGAAAATGGACCATGCTTTATCTCCCCGTTTTGTCAACCGGCACAGCAAGCGGCAGGTCCAAGATTTGGAGCAACTCTTGAAGGAATGCATCGCCAGTTGCACCTCGGACGCGGACCAAAATCAGGCGGAAGAATATGGGGATGAGCCAAGAAAAAGGGGGGTATTTCAAGAGCACATGGTTTTTTCTAAGATTTTCAGTTGATTGATGATAGGTGTTTGCAACAATAGTTAATTCCAACAGTTGATGATAGGTGTTTGCTAGTGATAATTAGTTCCAACATGTTCCAACAGTCTAGGGCCCCATATCCCAACCTTCTCGGGGGCGAACTCGGTAGGATTTTTTCACCTCTGGCCTGCACCACCAGCTATGAAGCAGTCAACTGGCCGCTGCCGCTATGAGATCTACATAGTGTATAGCCTATAGCAGATAGACTATAGCCTATTGCATACATAGATACATAGATACATAGATACATAGATAAATGCATACATACCTATATACATACTTACATACAAAGATGTGTATATATATAGAATATAGAGAAAGAGAGAGAGAGAGAGACGTATACGTCATACGTATACACAAAACATTTTGCAGAAATGTGCTTCATCTGTCATGCCAAACAGCACTGATTGTACATATTTCTATTGCTGTGAGGTTAATTCAAACTGTCTCAGCACTACCAAAAGATCGACTGATCATTTTCAGAATCCAAACCAACCTATATCATCTGTCAATACACAATTAGAAAGTTCCCCCCCAGCTATGTTTCTTGGCTTCTAAACCCTTTCAACTGTAGATATGTCCATCATATATCCAACAGTTATTGGAGTTGTAAGTCAACAGAAGCTACCAAAAGCGGGGAAGACACATGGTAAAAACATGTAAAAACGGTGGTATGCTACTCTACTCCCATATTTCTGGGTACACACTCAGGGTTTTTAGTGACCTCATTTGCACCATGGCATATGGTTTTCAAATGTCTTCTTTGATCTTCTTTGCTGACCTCTCTGAGCCTAACAGCAAGGCAAAGTCACTCAGCAGGCAGCTTGCCTAGAAGACCTGAAGGCCACGCGTGCGGTGAGCTGAGCGGTGGGTATCCATATTCCGAAGTGGGGAACTAAGGATCAATGGATTGGTTTAAGGGAAAATTTACAGGAAACCATGGATTTTCCCATCAAATATAGGGGTTTCCGGTTTAAATTTTCCCTTAAACCAATCCAGTGAAAGGAGTTTTACTAAGAATTTCCCAACCAGATGATACTGGTAGATACCAACTCATGCTTTTGGAATGCGTCGCAACCACCGATCACTTTTGGTTCTGTGCTGGGTGGTTTCAATCTGGTAGCTACCCACCAGGAACACATTGCCAATGGAAACTTGAGTGACATCGTAGAGGACAAACCATGACAATTCGCAACAATGAGATCAATTCACTGGATTGGTTTAAGGGAAAATTGAAACCGGAAACCCCTATATTTGATGGGAAAATCCATGGTGTCCTGTTTTACTTTTCCCATTAACAAATCCATTGAATGAGCGCAAATGAGAACTCACTTGGCCATGCAGAGTTTGGTGTTTTTTTCCAATAGATTTTTAAAGGGGAATCGACCTGATTTCTGGTGTCAAAAATGTGGTGGATCCCAGAAGTCATTGGTTCAAAAGCTGGAAATTCTTGAAACCAAGGATTTTCAATGTGTTTTCCCCAGTGAAATTGAAAGCCTATGAAATCGATCGCAACCTCGATATTTGGGAGGAACTTCCATGTGTGTTCCTATTTGCAAGCCTACACATGACTATGTACGGCTGATTATTTGGGTTTAGTTATGGGAGATATTTAGATATGATTATATACTTCTGATGGCTAATGATTATTTGTATTGGTCTATTGACTTTGATGTTTTTATGTTCTTCATGCTCATTAGTGGTAATCTACGCTTGCTCACGCATGATTTGTATGTTGTGTTTTTTTTCCCAATTTTTGCGATGCATATTTACTTGGTGGTTCATTCCAGTTTCTAAGTGGGTTATAACATGTTATAACCCAGTTATAGGTGAACTACCCCTACTTAGCCCATGGAAATCATCAGCGTTATCACCTACTTACGATTCGTGGGTAGTTCACCACCAGCCGTAGATCTCCACGATTGGCTCACTGGGCAGTCGACGTAGGAGATGTCGACCGTGAAGTCCAGCGGATGGTTCGGCGGTGACAAGGAAGTCACGCGACAGGAGTTGCACCTTGGCCACTGGGGCTGGGGCCGGGACGCCGAGATCGCAGTGGATTGAGATCCTAGGGACGGTTCGGGGGTTGAACGTGATACTGAAGGAAATACTGTGGAAGGATTTGGTACCAGTTGGTAGATGGGCAAAATCAATCAAAATCCCACTACTTTGTTATTTACAGGGTTTCATAGTCACCACTCATTAGCAACTGGTGTGGTATTTTGATGTATTTTGACCATCCACAGCAGGGTTAACAATGAAATTTCCATATCATTAGCATCAGTATATACAATATCCCATTATCATATCCCATATTACATCAGTATATTACCAATATTGCTTCCATATTAATTCCAATTTTGTACATCCACCATAACACTGCAATGTGGGGCCCCCTAGATAGTTAAGTTGGTGAACATAACTCCAATAACTATGGTTTATGGTACTTACAACTATAGTATTCATGGGGTTTATAAACGAACTTATAACTGGGGGGCCCCACATTGTGTATCACTTCTTAAAACCACAAACCATGCAAAAATCACTCAGATCCAGATCTTCGGACCCAGTAGTTGGAGGATCAGGACCTACAGATCATTCCACTGCTTAGTGGCTTAGTGACCTTGGTGATAGGATCAGGACCTGATTTGTGGGGCTTATCCCACCTATTCACGTGTTGTAACTGTGGTTACTAACCCCTAAGTGGGATGATCCTCCAAGGATGGGTCAAACGTGTGAGGGACATCCATGACTTTGCCTGGGAATATTGTTTCCAAACGGGCAGTTGTCCAAATGTATATTATCAAGGTGATTGAACAACAACATCTTTTTAGGATATCCTCTGGTGCCTGATTTTCCGAGCCATAAATGTTCTAATTTAGGTCGTGGATTTCCTAGCCAGCCAGGTTTGATTCCCAGAGGGGCAATCCATTCATTTCCTAATTATCCCATCATGATAGCTAAAATTCCAATGATGTCAGTATTATCATCCCATTCTTATTCCTATTACCCTCTGGTTATTTAACAGTTCGCCATGGAGAATCCCCAAACTAAATGGAGGTTTCTAGCTGGGAAAATCATCGAAAATTAGCCAGCTATTCCATGGCTATGTTAGTCATAACCAGAGGGTAGATTCCCAGAGGTCCCCGTTACCTCCATTTTTTTCACATCGACCCTCAGGATCATGCAGAAATTCTACAGCAAACTCCAGAAGAAGGCTCAAGCCTCACAGCAAGAACGTTTCTTGGCGCGTACCCTCTGGTATTGCCTAACAATGCCGAGCATACCTATGGAAAATCACCATGTTTAACCTTCCCCATTGAATGGTACATTTGATGGGATGACCATCCATAAATCCTCCGAGCTGTACTGTTTCACCAGAGGGGTCAATGTTTTTTGTTTTTGCCACTTGGCTGACATGGTTTTCCAGTCTACCATCTGGTGAACGTTTACACAACTATGGGAAATCACCATGCTAGAAATGGGAAAATCCGCTATTTCCATGGCCATTTTCAATAGCTACGTTTAATTACCAGAGGGTAGTTTTGCAATCTGTTTGTTGATTGAAATATCTCGCATCCCTCGGCGTATGGTAAATATACCCATTGCCATGGAAAATCCCCTATAAATGGAGGTTTCTAGCTGGGAAAATCAGCCAAAATTAGCAATTTTCCATGGCTATGTTAGTCATGACCAGAGGGTATATCTATTGTTTGCCACTCGTCCGGGACTTTAGAACCACCTTGGTGGATGACTCATGAAGCATAGATACATCTACCAAAAACCCAGCTTCTATGACTACAATGTGGGGCCCCCGTTCGAGCTCGCGAAGTTGGTGTATCTATGACTCCAATAGTTATGGTATATATATATATATATATTGTTGTTTATTGTAGATATAACTATAGTTAATGAGGTTTATAAACCAACTTATAAGTAGGGGGCCCCACCTTGTAGTTATCAACAACCTTAGAGCTGACGAACTGTGGCACCACGAACTGCACATCTTAGGGCCCCGCTAAGAAAGGGATCTGTTTCTAATAGGCGGACCGGGTGAAGGCTTCAATGATAAATCTTTCGTGACAACAAAACCTAGAAACTCAACCAACCTCTCCCCCCTGTCAGGTAACCCCTCCAACAAGAAATGTTTATGCTTGGGGCTAGGTCACCACCAACGCCCCCACTTTTCTGTTTGGGGCGAATTCCCTAAGCATCTCGCACTGGGCGCCTGAAAGGTATCCGGGTACCCCTCTCCATCCACTGGCAAAAATCATGTTCTTTTCCGCCTAAGATTGCATTTTTGGTGATGTATCCCATTTTCAGACGCGCCCAGCTTGTGATGAGTTAGTTGTCATATCCAAGTTATTTATAACAAGAAAACATGTGGACTCAACAAAAAAAAGTATTATAACATTCTCAGCAGGAACATGTCCAACACTCAGAAAGGGGGCCATCTGGCCATTTGGCGAGTGTTCAGGTGATGAATGGATGCAAGAAGCAGTGCAGAAAGAGAAGTCCCTGGGCTGAGATGACAAACGGCTTCATCCCCAACCTTTGATGGGTACTTTAATCGACTGAATCCGTTAGTTCTTTTTTTCTAATGGAAAATCACCATCACCAGCCAAAGATTGTTTTTTTTTTGTTTGTGGACTACCAAAGATTGACCATGATTTTCTCATTGGCAAATCCACTACAACTTGGGAATCTATAAGGAATATTTTTCATTTTTTGGGTTCCCTCAAGCAAATCCAAGTTTTGGTGAGGCTGTACTGGAAAACCCATCAAAAAAGGGAAGAGAATAGGGATACAAATAGGGATAGATACATAACCCAGATAACCACCAAGATGTTTACGGGATACAGAGAACCCCTTTTTCCTAGATGATTCTAGGCAATTTCAAGGGGCTATACTGGTTATACTATCCGGACCGATCCAATGTATGGTCTATATATATATAAATTATATATGATTATAACTGTATATGGTATTATATGATATGGTTAATTAGTATTCTCCCCAATGGTCAGTTTAATCCCATATATGAGTCATGGTCAAGCTGCAAAGATATGGCTGATTTTAGCAGCAATCATGGTGGTACAACCAGCTGAAATTGGAACATCATCAATTATATGAATAATATTAACCAACCACATGGGGATTTTAGTGTTAACAACCCTTGTTGGTTGGTTGTACAGGGCTGCACTATCCCATGCATTGGGGGTGATCAGCCCAGTTTGGGGGATGAGTCTCAATCTATTCTCAGGGTCAATGGATTGGTTAACGGGAAAATTTTAACCGGAAACCCATGGGATTTTCCCATCAAATATAGGGGTGTCCGGTTTCAATTTTCCCTTAAACCAATCCAGTGACAGGGGGATTGATAAGCCTTTCTGTTTGATTTCCCATGGATGACCATACGAAAAAGACAACATGTTTTTCTGTGGATTCTGTGTAGTACCTCCGCTATGGCTATTCATGGATCATATAAATGGGTGTATAACTGCCAATCATCATAGAGACTTAACCACCAACAGATGGGATGTTTGATTCTCATCTATAGATACATGTATTAAAACCACACATATGGGGATATGGGGATAATATCATTTTAACAAATTTTAACAACATATTTTATCATCATAACACGAAGAAGAATCCTCATGGTACATTTTATTCGCACCTTGCTTTCAATTGATATAGTTAGATCTACCCTCCGGTTATTTAACATAGCCACAGAAAACCACCATTTTTGATAGGTAAATCACCATAGATCATCTATAAATGGGCCATTTTCCATGGCGAACTGTTAAATAACCAGAGGGTAAATATGGCTTTTGTCTGAAAATAGGGCCCCCCCCCAATTTCCAATGGAGTAATTTTTTTAAAACCTCATTTTTCCGATGGTTTAATGGCTATTGAAATTGGTAACCAGAGGGTATATGAATTACCCTCTGGTGAACTAACATAACTATGGAAAATCCCCATTTTTCATGGGAAAATCCACTATAAATGGCAATTTTCAATAGCTATGTTAGTTTACCAGAGGGTAGGATTAATGTCTTCAAATCAGGAGCTGGTTTGTGGTTGAAAGCTAACTTTTGCGCGTTCACTACTGGCCGTACATTGCTGTAGGGGGGCTTGAGACAAACGCATAACGATTGGTTTATCCACATGGTTTGCCAAAAAGAATCAATATCTATCCATATCTATCAATAAATGGGTACCTAAAAATCCAATGGTTTATCAATGATTTTTATTTTGTTCCGCCTTTTTCAGAAAAACTTGAAACCATATCAAGTAGATTATATATCCCATGAAATATCCTCTTCGATCCCATTATAATCCGATTATACACCATGATATCCCCATTTTGTTGGGTATATCCCGTTAGAGTATCATCATTTACCACACATCCACAGGAGCAAGTCCCACTGGTCCGCTTATCCCAGGGATCGGCAGAAGGAAGCGAACGAGAAACGAAAGCAGAAGTGGAGAGAGGAGCGGTGAAAGCAGTGGCTGCTGTTGACATTTTTGATGGGCATTTTTCATGGCCTGGGGGGGAAAAACCTTTGTCAAAGGAAGTTGGGAAGCAATCTTCCGAGTTACGAATGAAATTCACTTGATTAGCAATTCACTTGATTAGCAATTCACTTGATTAGCAATTCACT
>BGPT01000743.1:208762-224903 GCA_003297045.1 Symbiodinium sp. clade C Y103
TCTTGCACGGTGCAAGCAAGTTCTATAGATGAAAAAGGTCTTATAGTATATCCAAAAGGCAACTTCCGCCCCGCCTCGTGCGGGTACTACTGGTAAATAGTGATTGATAGTGATTTATAATGGTTAATAGTGGGTTCATAGTGATAATGGTGAACATGGAGGTTTCCATGATCATGGGGGTACGCAATAGCTGAACGGTTTATGATGGAAAATCCGAAGATAACATGGATGATTTGGGGTACCACCATTCTAGGAAACCTCCATTTAGTAGCAGCCACTGCTCCTTTATCAAATGACTATCGTCAATAGATAAATGATTCAATTATTGTCCATAGTTACTAAGTCTCCTTGTTGGCTGCTGATGATAGTCATTTCATAGTGATTTTAGCGATCAGAGATTATGAATTATGGGGGTAGGATTGAAGTGGATAGGATTGATATCGAATGTTTGCTCAAACCCTTGTTGGTCGATGATTGGCTCGGGGGTTATATATATATATATATAGAGGATTGACATGATCCATGAACTGGGAATCCCGTTCTTAACCAACCAGGATTCAATGGAATGGCAGAGGGACTTTTCACAGAAACAGCTGGTGGTTATGCTCAAAAACCCACCACCACAATAAAGCAATTGGTGAGTTCTTAGTTCAACACTCTCACAGCTTGAAATCCGGGATAACTATATATATATATATTTTATATGATTATATACATATTATTATATATATAAATATACATGTATATACAGGTATAGTGGAGTCAAGAGCTTCATGCAGTGTTTCAGAGCTGGTCAAATTCATAGGAAAGTTGTCCAAAGTCACCAGGGTTGTCCGGCTCTCGCTCTTGAGGATACCATTCCGATGCATGTATGTGTGTGTATATATATATATACACAGTGATCTATAGTTGTTGCAGACGGTCCGGCTAAAACTTGTATAGCTATGTATTTTGCCGGGTTTTCAAGACTGACAATGACATAGATAACAGGTCTCAAATCCAAATAGTCCATTCCAGTATTATCTATGGATTTTTGGGATGTGAAAACCAGGGTACCTAGGTTCGATTATCCATGAGGTGCGGTCGTTGTTGGTCAAATGAGCGCCAACAAAAACTCGATAGCAGGAATCTACAGACTTTCTAGACTTGACGATTGCCTTCCAGTAGCATAAACCCTCCGATGTAGTCAAACGTGGCAAGCTGGAAAACCCACCATAGAGGTTAGTTCGCTGGGAGCAGGGTAAGATAGATGTGGAAGAGCCACCAGAGATGTAGATCAGAAAAAAAAAATCCCCTGGTTAAAAAAAGAGGTAAGGACAAACATTACGGTATTCAAATTACCAATCTACCCCCAGAATTGGTCCTGTTGTTCTTTTTTTCGTGTTCGACATATTTTGCTCCACATGGCAGAAAACAGCGATAAGCTACTGAAAGTACCATTGTTTCGTTATCAGATGACACTTACTAACCACTTACTAAACCTTATTCATTGATCACCCATATATTGTGGGTTACATATTCCCATGATATTTCCATTCTATCCTCATTACATCCCAGTCTATTCCCATCATATCCCCACACGGCCATTTGCATAGGGAAAATGATCATATGCCGTAATTCAAACGTCCTCCGGTTTTATCCATCACTTGTATCGAGTCACAGGTTCCTCAAGTCCAATCCAGCATCAATCAGCATATGTCCATTGTATCCCCAGTTTTTTGTCCATCCCTGTGTTTCAAACCACGACTCCACCCATCATCTGAGATATTGTGGAAAGTCTGCGACAGGAGACCTATGCAAATCTGCAGAACTTCGCATCAGGCGCGGACATCCAAGTGAGCCCAAAAAATACCTCTGGTGTGATTGGCAACAAAAAAAAGTTATTTGATGGAGATAAAAACACCTTTGCCAATTGTTCGTATGTTGTGAATGGGGTTATCATTCCATAGATGGTTTATGACTGACTTATAACTGGTAAAGGGGCGTAAGTGTGGAGATTTAAGCAACAAAAATGGAGATGTAACCAACAAAATGACCAACAGAACGATAGTTCATTATTGTATAACAAGGATTTAACATGATTCAACAATCATTTATAGGGGTTTTACACATCCAAAGATATGGGGATATTGTTAATGAATGGTGGCTGGTTGATGGTTGACGTTGATTGATTATTATCTTGTTTGATCGGGGAATTGTATAATCGACTATTAAACCCATAGTAGGAATGTTCACCAACCAACCAGTATAAAAGGATGAGATAAGAGTATTTTCATGCCTCCAGTGTGTGCAGCAGTCTCATAGTATCGAGGTGTGATGTGAGGACTGGGGGTATACAGTTACCCTCTGGTAATTTGTCACATAGCTAGGGCATAGATGGCCCATTTAGTTCGGTGATTTACAGAGCTAGTAATTATACATGGTCATTTTCCGTAGCTATCTTAATTACCGAACTATTATACATGGTCATTTTCCGTAGCTATCTGAACATTACCAAGAGGCTATACCCCCAAATTCTATTTTTGTGAGAAACTGATGATTGCTTGGATTGATCCAAGGACCGAGGCAAACCTGCGTGCAGTTTTGAGCAGTTTGTTTTTTTTTAATGCCATTTGGATACTGTATAGATGAATCATTTAAGGAATGAGTTTGTTCTCTTCAGGGTAATATTTAAACACCATGCCACACTGAAGTGACGTTCCCAAACATTTGCACAGCAGCAGAGAAAGATGATTTGGGTGTCTCTTGGAGGTGAATGCCTGGAATAAATTGGAATGATACAAAATCAACAATCACTTCATAGCTACTGTATGTTACAAATTACTGGGGGGATTGTCCCACTTAGTAAGTGGTTAATAACCCCGGTTAGTAAGTCCCCTAAGACGGTTCTCCCATATATACCCTCTGGTTATTTAACATAGCCATGGAATAGCTGGCTAATTTTGGATGATTTTCCCAGCGAACGAAACCTCCATTTAGTTCGGGTGTTTTCTATGGCTATGTTAAATAACCAGAGGGTGGGGTTACACGCCCAATTTACGAACCACTTTCTTAAATGGGATCATCCTCGAAGCACCGGAGGCCTGCTGTGGCCTGGGATTTCTTGGGGTGAACGTCTCCAGTTTTTCTTGTGTTGTACCATAGACTTCGCCAAACAAATGGTGGACAAAAATTGGTTTGTCTGAAAACTGGAGTGTAGCTCCTAGAAATGACGATTTTTGTAGGGCAAAAAAATCACATCAACATGTATCAACTCTAAGATTTTGGGATTTAAGTGGGATTTTTTTCAGGTACCAGCTACCCAGTTTCCAATTCAGAAATCCAACATGACATGGTTTCCTGTAGCTTTCCATGTTTTTTAACCCCGTCAAAAAGATAATTTTTTGAGCTAGAAACCAATCCATTGATTCTCAGGTTTGGGGAGTTCGAACTAGCCCCACATTTAAGGAAAGTTCAAAAAAAACCATGATCCCATTTTGGTTGGTTAAATTAACATATGTATATTACCATTTGGGTTGGCTGAATCACTGTGGATTTCCTGACGTTCAGGAGCTGTGCAAGCCTTGAGCGATGCAGTGCGAAGCAAGGAGTGTTGCAAATGCACCATGTGCCTTGTTTGATTTTACAAAAGGCTGAATCATAGTTACCCCCAAAGAGAGAGAAGAGTGATTCATCACTAGATCTTAGTAGGATTTGACTTTTCTATCTGTTTTTCGGGGTTACTATAGATGCAGAGAATCGCATCTGGCTTATGTTCACTCATCCAACCTATAGTTCTGTCATCATTGTCATCATCATGAACCGCAAAAAAACAGCTCCGTGGCTGGAAAATCCACCTCCATTGAGGGAGGATTTTCCAGCCCAACAACTGGGATAGTGGTGCAGATTCGCCCCCTTTCTTTTATGTCAAAAGGGGGGGTCAGAGGATTGGGAGAAGGTGGTTTTTCATCCCCATTTCTTTTTTGCGGCACTCTTTGTCACCATCCAATTCATCCCATGACATTCCTGTATTTTTGTTAGTTGAACTAACTTCATAGCGCGCGGAAACCTGGAATCTACCCCTTGAACCCTCAATTTTATCTTCATCATCACCCATTTTTGTGGGTGAAGTTGCCCCAAATGGCCATTTTTTTGGGGCAAGAAATCCAGGATGAAGGTAAAACCCCAATCCATGTATACTGCCGGTTTTCATCCCCATGACATCCTCATATTGCCTTGATTTGCTGAAGATTTCAATTTTCCCAATGGGAGATCCACTACGACTGGAAAATCTGTAGGGGACATGTTTTTTTTTTTTGGGGTTCCTTAAGAAAATCTGAGCTTAGGGAATTTAAGAAATGACCATTTTCATGCGATAATCAATTGTAATAACATACAATATCATATGTATATATTATATAATAAGCAAGTTAAATCCCATTTAAGCTTGTGACAATGATATAATAATATATATATATAAATATCAATGACAATCCCGTTTAATGACCAATTCGATGATTCTATGATAGTATGCATGTTTCCTGGATTTCAAATCCGCGCCACAGTTGACCTTTCCGCGGCTGAGGCGAAGTTTGTTCACCTTCACCACGGACTTTTGCTCAGCCCCCAGCTGTGACGTCTATGGAGGTGCCTCCGGGGTACCTCGGGGTGGGGGAACCCCTTTTTCAGCACCTCCCAAATGCATTGGTTGGTACCATATTTTGTCTAACTGTCTTCTATGTAGCATGGTTTTAAACTCTCGAATTATGTCGGAAATCACTCCAAATACATTCTGAGAAGGTGTTTGGAACCCAAAACCATCTTCCAAATACAGTCTCAGAAGGTGTTCGGAGCTGTAGTCACTGCAGTATATGGTGCACAAGTCCTGCGTGTGATCTGCTACAAGGGGATGTCAATTTGGCGATAGAAAAAAATACTACCGTTGTATCATTACGAACCATCCCCAAAAGAACGTAATTGCCATCAAAAAATGGACAAAACATCTCCCCCAACCAAAAAAACATATGAACCATTGCCATGATCATTTTGTGAAACCCCTACGAATCATCCCCCAAAAGGATACTAGAATATTCTTACCCAGAGATATTACAGTACCCTGTGGTTATTTAACATAGCCATGGAAAATAGCCAATTTTGGATGATTTTCCTATTAATACCTCCATTATAGTGGATTTTCCATGGCTATGTTAAATAACCAGAGATATAAACTTATATTAACTTTCCATTGAAATGATCCATCATGATAAATCCATCACAACAAATAGCGATATCCGCGATATCCACCAATCATGGGCCTGGGGGGATTCAAGTTTAAGATCCCAGTCAAGTGACCCACCCAATCACGTTTAGGTTTATCATGGGCGAATCTTTACCAACAACAATAAGGGCGAAACTCACCGGCTGAGGGTGACCTTTGTTGGCTTGATTGAATCACCATTTTGAGGGTGGGAAAAACCTTGATATCCTACTGTTACAATCCCCATTGATTGCTGGCCAGTATAAAGCATGTGAATTAACGGAATGCATGGGATGTTTCATGTTTTTTCCAGCAATTCTCCAAGAGCACTGCTGGTTGACCCGCTATTGATATCTCATGATAGCCCCATGATGTGTGCCATCATCGAGAGTTTATATACCCATCTTGGGGGATGGTCATCAATCTATGAATCGGGTTTTTACATTGTAAGGAATCCCATTTATGATGGTGGGATGACCATAAAATATTGTTCCCAGTTTGTTGATTATATGTCCCAATACATCCCTGTAATATTCCAATTATGTCCCCATGACCCATGATGTCACCATACCATGATTATAAGCTAAGTCTCCCATTCTTCCCATATCCTCCCTTGAATACTCTGTGACCCTCCAAGGAGAGCTACTGTAAGTTGGCTTTCAGCTTGTACAGAGGGTATATTTCATGTTTGATTTCGTATTGCAGATGTCTATATTGTGAGTCCAACAACTATGACTATGGTTCATGGTAGATGTATCAAACATAATTGGAGGGGGTCCACCTGAATTATAAGCAACATCTCCCCTTATTTCCATATCCTTTGATTTTCTCACTACCTCCCATGATATTCCCATTATATCCTCATGAAATCACCATAATTATGTCCCTTAGATCTACCCATTGACTTTGGATATGTTCTATTGTATGTAAACATTGGGGTTTTAAAACCAACTATTGTTATAGTGGTGTTTAATGTCTTTGCCAAGGTGTTTAATGTTATAGTGGTGTTATAGGGATATGGGAATCACTATTCCAAGTATATACAAACTATTCACACATGATCTCCCCATTATACCCCATCATCTACCCGTTATATCCACCATCTCTTGACACAGGTACCACCATCCTTATACACCCCCACTACATCTCCAAAATCATAGTGTCGGTTTTGAATCTCACTATCTCCCAAAGTACATGCCCATTATATCCCAATGATATTTTCCCAACTTGACGCTAGTGAAAGACGACAGATTCAATTCAAGGTGCTGCCCCTGAAAGATTACAAGTTGGTTTGCAAAAACCACTATCAAGTATAGTTTTGATATGGGGATTTCCGAAAGCGGGGGAGCCCCAAAACCATGGATTTCAATACTAAAATAGTCTAGTGATTTGGGATACCACCATTTTAGGAAATCTTCAGTGAGAATTATCATAAACCTTAAGTGATTTCAAATATCAACCACCCCGTTGTTGGATCCATATGCCACAATGATTGTGACCTTCGACAGGTAAGTGCAGCTCCATCAGCAAGAGCTTCTGCGGGAAACGCTACACCGCCTGCCCGGCGGATCACAGCTACTACACGCGCGGTGGAGATGAATGACCCGTCAAGAGTGGATCATCCCCTTGAATGGTAAGTGGAAATAGAATGTACAGCGGAACCGTTAGATAAGAACCGATTAAGAATTTTCCAGCCTACCCTGGGGTTCTTAAGTGCTATAGGTAAAAAATATGGGAATTATGAACAAATTGTTTAGCAATTCTTCTAACATTGTGTATAAGAATATTATAAATAGTGTTTCGGCCAGCAGCAAAGAGTGGAAGAAGAGAAGGACGACAAGAAGGCAGGGAGGGTTGGGCCTGGTTGGGACCCCAAAAGTTTATCCACATAATTCGACAGGCATCCCTCCAATCTAGGGTTTTTTCAAATACCACTTCGCAGTGCACTCCACAATCTCCCTAATTAGTGCCATCATTTAACATCATTTCTCAAGAATTCGCTCGACCACTCTCGCATTCGATCGAACTAATGGGTATGATGACTGTATGTNATCATTTCTCAAGAATTCGCTCGACCACTCTCGCATTCGATCGAACTAATGGGTATGATGACTGTATGTTGGGAGCCAAATTGCTGGGCCATATCATGCTGGCCCCTCTTTCCTGCTTCTCTCACGTGAGCCACCGTTCTGTGCCAGCGGCTGCTACCAGGTTATAGCCATAGCTCAACAAGTGCAGAAGGATATTTGANTGAAAATGGCGGGCTACGCCCTGAGACCACACAATCTTTCTTTTCCTCCTACGTATCCATTGCTGTGTTGGATTTACCGCCAAATAAAGAGAAAAGAAGAGGCAATCTCAGGGCGTATCTCAGAAACTCCCAGATCCAACCATCTTGATTTGAGCAGCGCCCCGGCCAGGTGGAAGAGAAGCTCCAGAAGAAGCAACGGCATCAATACTTAATATATACCGTTAAAGGGGAATAAGAACCAATAGCTAGAATCCAGGGTACCCTGGGGTTCTTATTTCAATTACCCGACAGAAAGGGCTAAATCCAGCAATCCAGCCCCTGAAGTTCTTATTGCAGTAGGTTCTTAAACAGTGGTTTCACTGTAATCGATATGGTTAATGGTGGTTAATGGTGGTTAATGATTCATACTGGGTTAAGAATGATTAATAGTTATGGTTGCTTGATGTATAATATATATATATAGATATGGAGGTGAATGATGGTTAGTGGTTAATGGTGGTTCCAACCGAGCCGATCTATCCCATGGTACGCGTATTGCAGAGAAAGCTGACCCAGGAAGTCTTGACGAGGATCAAAAAGCATGGGAATGCATTTACTTCAATGGATTGGTTGAAGGGAAAATCTATAGGAAACCATGGTTTTCCCCATCAGATATGGGGCTTTCCTGTAATTTTACCCTTAAGCCAATCCAGTGAATTTACTGGCACGGGGTTCAGTTCAGAAGAACATGATCCCATGCTAAGAAGGATTGCCGTGAACTTCCTGAAATGCCCAGTGAGAAAGAAAAGGTCCGTACAATCCTGACAGATAGTTGCAGTTTAGAGCCAGAAATCAGATCTATTTTGATATGTGAATAGTGATTAGGAGTGATTTATAATGGTTAATAGTGATTGATATTGATGAATAATGATTGATAATTAATAGTGGGTTAATAGTGATTAATCATGGTGAATACGGAGGCTTCCGAAGTCATGGTTGTACCCCCAAATCATCCAAGTCATTAGACCATTTTAGTATTGCAACATATGGTTGCTTCGGGATCCCCCATTTTCAAGAAACCCAAACATGTATGAACTTTTCAAGTGGGTGAATGATGATGATATGATAATTGATCCAGAAAACATGGATTTATGTAAACATATATAAACCAGTTTTTTTCCTCAAAAAATGAGACTTAACAATCAAGACTGGGATTATACTTTGTAATCGATTTGTCCTCGGATTTCCGGAACAGCTGCGCCAAATCAGCGTCTCACATGAGCCCACAGCTGCAGCTGGAAAAAAAGGCTGCGGCGGGTGTGTCGTGGCAAGCCACCACGTGAGCCATGAACAAAATTCTGTATTATTGGTTGAGCCACCAAAAATACCATGGTTGATCATTGTAAGGACTTATACTACTTAATTTACTGGGGATGATGATAAACCATTAGGGAAACCTATCAACCAAGTAGTAGAACGAGCTGGCATAAGGGGTATTTTTCATGGCTCAATTGATGATGAAGAGGGGGGTTGTACTACCCTTTTTTGGGGATTCTGAGTCCCAGGCACACCAAGCAGATGGACTGTTCTTGGGTCGTACGCTTATACGCTATGCCTTCAAGTGACATGGCAATTTGAAGAGGGACAATTCGGATCAATAATTCTGGGGATAACATAAGTGGGGTTATGATTATGAGAATCAGGCATCACTGCATCACCATCTCAAATAGTTTGGGGTATATCCTATTCATCTCAAATGTTGATAGGAAACCATTTGAGAATTGTCAATTTGTTCCTACCACATTCCATTCTGACACAGTATTGGATTTGCTTTCGATTCACCACTCATTTTAGCATCACGCTGTGCCCAGACCTTGCAGCAACTAAGCTTTCAGCAGGGGATCAAATGTATACCACTCTTAGGAAAAGGGGTTTGTTCAAATCGTAATTTGTTAAAAATGATGATGAAATCTCTCAATTTCAGGGTCTAAAATTTTCGGACAAAGCCATACAGATTCGCTCCCCCCATGGGGATATGACAGGACATGTCCAGAGAGTGCAAGGTTTTGCCACAGAATTCCCCCAGATACTGTGGATGGGTGCGCACTTGGTAGCTATGGGGATTCCTATGAAACACTGAAATTAATGGGATAACGCATCTCGCAACCATCCACAGATAGGTAAGTACTTTGGCAGTCTTTTCGTAGAATTGCGCATTGTAGGTCAGTACTTTTCTATACCTCCGGTAATCAAACATAGCAATGATTAGCAATGGGAAATTCACCGCCCATTTATATAGATGATCGGGATTTTTCCTGCCAGCCATGTTTGATTATCCTACCAGTAGTACCGCACAAGGCGGTGGCGGAAGTTTCAAGAATAGCAAACTATAGGAAAGGTGAGTTGCTGTGAATGATGGATGGCAGAGCGAACCCNGACAGTTTTTAACACTTTTTACTTCCAAACGTGCTTCGCGCCACAACGGCGTGCAATTTTTCATCTCTCATCTCCCCAGATGTCTCCGCACCCGCCGCTTTAGCGAGCCTACTGTTCGACCCTCCGGAGNAGCCACAAAACATTGGAAAAACACAGTGTTTCGCGACTTTCCTACCTTTTCGCGCACCTGCATCTCTTCTCTTCTGACTTTCTCATCTCTTGTCTTCTCACTTCTGACTTTCTCATCTCTGATCTTCTCACTTCTGACTTTTCTCACCTCTGCTTTTCAACTGTCCATATTGTCGGAAGTTTCACTTCTAANTTCTCATCTCTGATCTTCTCACTTCTGACTTTTCTCACCTCTGCTTTTCAACTGTCCATATTGTCGGAAGTTTCACTTCTAAACTTCCTTCGATGATATTCCCATGAACTCCCATGAATTTCCATGAAATCCAACCATTTGTTGATTGTTAAACAGTTAAACCTCCATTTTCCCATGCTTTTCCCATGGTCTTCCCACGGTTTTCCCTTGGTTTTCCCATGGTTTAGGCAGCGACGTTTGACGAAAAGTCCAGGTACATACTGGCCGGCTGGTCGAGGCCCTCAGCTCTCATAGGCGGAATCGGAGGATGGTGGAAGATCATGTGAAGGACTTTTGAAGATACCCTCTGGAAAATCACCATTTACAATGGTTAGTAGTGGTTTTCTAGTGGTCAATAACAATGGTGAAATCACCAATCTTGATGATTAATCTACCCTCTGGTTATTCAACGGTTCGCCATGTAAAATCACCATTTATGATAGGTAAATCACTATAAATCATCCATAAATGGTTTGTTACCCTCTGGTAAATGTTTACATAACTATGGAAAATCACATTAATTTTAATGGGAAAATCCACTATTTCGACTAGGCCATTTTCAATAGCTATATAAACGTTTACCAGAAGGTACACATGATCCTTGGATAGGTTTCCAACATGAAAATGGAGGTATTTCAGTAGCTGGATGGTTTAGTTTAAGGTTATCAAAGGGTTTATACAGGGATGTTCCAACTAGGGTTTTTCACATGGCTTGGGGGGAAACCTTTGTGGACAGTGATTGATCATGATTTGTATATATTGGTTAATAGTGGGTTCATAGCGATAATGGTGAACATGGCGGTTTCCATAGTCATGGAGATACCCCAATAGCTGGATGGTTTATACTGGAAAATCCGAAAATAAAATGGATGATTTGGGGGTACCACCATGACTTAGGAAACCTCGAAATAGTTTTGAAGGTAAACAAGTACAAATAGATATAGACATATATAGACTAATTCATATATGACGTAAAGACATAACGTGCTTTGATACTTGTATAGTACTATTTCTTGTCGTTGAATTTTGAGTATATATATATGATGTACAAACCACATAGGCATAGTTCATCAAACCAACTCTTCAGTTTTTCGAAGTACACCGGCACGACTCAAGCTGTTCAACGAATCGCGCCATTCGGGTGAGCATCGAATCCCGTGGTTTATCATCGGTGTCCCCTTCATGAGGGTATACCACATTTTCAGACATGCCCTAATATCATATCCCAGGTTATCTATTCAATGTGACATAACTAATGTTTGAATATGTTGGTATACTTCTGTCACTAGTTATTCTCACTCGTTATAGTTGGATAATGTATTTATATTCCCAACAAGCACTAACATGTTGGGGATTAGTAAGAACTCATATTCACAGTTGGCTCGTAATATTTACCCACCATCAGATCATCCATATTCCATTAGTTATTTTCAAGGCCGTGTCATATTCTCACATTGCCATATGTTGGGAATTGTCCCATTATTAGAACCACGATTTATCATATTCCCATCATTCTTGTTGTTATTAGTTATGGTCTTTAAATTAGTTATATGATACGCTATACATGATTAGATGTTATGGGATTATATACCCTCTGGTAAATTAAAACAGATCCTGGCAGATAGGGATTGGAAGATTAGTTTCCACTCAAAATGAATTGCTTTTCACTTATTGTTGAGGTCTATGTTAATTGAGCAGAGGGTAAGTATACTTTTTGTCATTAGTTATTGTCATTAATTATTGTCATTAATTATTGCCATTCATCAGTGATACATTATACATTCTTAGTTGTTATGGGATTATGTAAGTACATACCCTCTCGTAAACATTTACATAGCTATGGAACATCACCATTTTTTAATGGGAAAATCAACTATTTCTATGGCCATTTTCAATAGCTATGTAACAAATTACCAGAGGGTACCAACAAGAGATTGGGGTTTATCAACATTCTTTTCCCATACATTGTACATTATTAGTTGCAATGGGATTATATAAGTACATATCAGTATTCTTTCCCCGCTTCATCAGCCGCAGGTTTTTTCGTCCTCCTAAGCATCTCTTTGGCGCCTGTGCTGAAGGTTGACGGCAGCCGTTTTCCGGGCGCAACGCTTGGGATTTCTATGGTTGAATCAATGGATCGTTTGAAATGAATGGCAGTCTGAACCTCAGGTTTTTTCCAGAGGAAAATTGGATGTCACCATCAAATAATGGTGATTTAAACACGAAACATGGTAATTTCACCACGAAAAAAAAAAGCTTGCGAAAACGGGTGATTCAATCATGGAACATAGGAATTTGTTTATTTCACTTCCAGACAATTGGATTCTACCAAGAAAAAAAGTCGGATTTTGCCAGCAAACATGGGGGACTTTGGCCGAAGATCATAACTTTAGCAAGAAAACTGTGGATAGCAAGTCTGGCCCACTATCTCAGCCGATGATGGGTGGATAAACCAGAGCCAGATTTGTGTTTCATTGACCCAGATGGATTATTTCATCCCAGGCAGAACCCTCAAATTTTTCAATAGATGGGCCATTTAGTTCGATGATCGTCCTTAAACATGGTGATTTTGAATAGGAGACTGTTATAGTTTACCATGGTAGGGATTACCCTCTGGTAAACTAACATAGCTATTGACAATTGCCATTTTTAATGGGAACATCCACTATCAATGGCAATGGTCAATAGCTATGTTAGTTTACCAGAGGGTAAAGGCAGCTTCTCTTAGGCAGAAATGTGGCTGATTTGAGGGTCATTTGTTTGTGGATCCCTGATGTTAGATTGATGACCTCATCATAGACGGAAATTCATAGGGGTAACTAGGCCCAATATTAAGGTATGGGTTTGGATTAGGGGTGAATTGGGAATTCCTATAATTCATAGGATTCCAAATAATTAATAATTAATAGGATTCCTCATTTCAGGTTTGTGAATTCCTATAATTTACCCAGGATTGATGGAAGTGTCTGAATGATCAGAAAAGTGCAGGGACCCGAAGTGAATCCATTTCTGAATTCAAACCAGACAAAACCAAGGTTTCCCGGGCTGGTATTTATACTAAGTATAACGGATCACGCCACGGATCATGCCTGCTTGATAACACTGGTTGGTCCCCGATTTGTGGCTTATCCCATCTATAAATGGGTGTGGGTCATAATTGGGTGCCTCTAAAGATGGATGGCTAAAAAAAACCATCGGCTAAACTCTCTGGTCCCCTGAGGCTTCAATTTTGATCCATCCCCAAATGGATTATCGCATACAACTGTGATTAACCATTCACGACTCGTAAGATGATCCTCCAAGGTTTTGGGGGAATTACCCTGTGGCTATTTATCAGTTCGCCATGGAAAATCACCATGGTTTATAGGAAAATCACCACGTTTATCATCTATTTCTAGGGGCCATGGCTTCCATGGCTTTGTTGAATAACCACAGGTATATACATGGCATATGCATAAAATAGCAGCAGTTAATTTCGTTCGAGGACTTTCTGACCATGAAACAACATTTCAACCAGACAATACATGTTTCAGATCCCCATGGGTCAAAGTCAGATCGCAAGGCCATTGTGGTTTTTAAGATTAAACAACATTAAACAACCCATTTTTGTGTAAATCAAAAAGCGCGATTAAAAGCACAATATTGGTAATGTGCGTTTTAATTCCAAGAATGCTTGCCCTCTGGCAATCAAACATGGCAATGGAAGATTCCCCCATTTAGATCATTGGGACTTAATGAGATTTGATGGAATGGGACTTAATGGGACTTAATGAAACTTAATGAGATTTAATGGAATGGGACTTATATAATGGAAATTAATGGGATTTAATGGAAATTAGTGGGATAAAATGGAAATTATAATGCGAATAATAATCGGATAATCAAGCATGGCTGGCTGGAAAATTCCACGAACCAAATGAAGGATTATAGTCTCATTAAGTCCCATGCAGTCCCATTTGTTTCCACTAGTTAAACCTCCATTTCGCCATATGATGACCCGCACTGCGCTTTGTTTCGCCGTCGCTTCCCATTTCGCTAGGCCCCGGGATCGTAGGAAGCCCCAGACCGTGGGGGTTTTGGCCACGGGGCCGGGAGATTTCCAAGATGGAATGCTGGTTAGCTAATGGTGATTGAGAGTGATTAATAAGGGTTAATAGATGCGGGTGTGTCTGAAGATAGGGTATATCGGTATACCCGTGTACATCCCCAATTATAGCCATGTTTTTCGGGATAATGATCAGCAAAACCAATGGATTTGGGATACACCATTTTCAGACAAAGCCATGTGAATAGTACTAGGAGGTTCATACAAGGTGGTGCCCCCCTAGTTATAAGTTGGTTTATAAACCCCATCTATAGTTATAAGTACCATAAACCCTAGTGAAATTGGAGTTATGTTCACCAACTTAGCTAACGAACTGGGGCACCACCTTGTAGTGATGAATAGTGCTGAACATGGAGGCTTCCATCTGGCGGTGCACTGCCATGGTCAAATGGCTGTTGCTGCAGTGTGGACTCAGTATATGATTATAGATATATTATGTAGAATGTAAAGAATATTAATAAACATGCTTAGATATGATTAGACTTCTGTGATATGTATACATATATTATTTGATTAGTAAATACAAGTATATGTTAATATGTATATATATATATACTACAGTGATTATCCTACTGATGATATTATACTAATTTCAAAAATGCGGATGAATTTGCAATGGTTCTCCTTGTCGAGAACATGGAGGCACCACGCATCGCGAAGCAGAAGCATGATGACCCCCTGAAAAGATATACCAAGATGAAGACACTCCACAAATCTGCCAGGTGTGTCTATGCAGAGTGTTTTCTTCGCGGGTTTTGATTAATATGGGGGTGGGTCAAAACCTGTTCTTATCCATTTTAGTGGGATGAACATCCATGAATCCCAGCTATTTTGATGTTCACGAACGGTACCAGGGTTTTGACTTATAGCCATATGTGTTCATGAAAGAGAGATAGGGTAGCAATAGAATCGAATGGTGTATCATCAGTTTCCTAACTGGAACATCAAATCGCTGGACTGATATCTTGTTGCACCCTCTTTAAGGCCGTTTCTGACGCAGGTGCAAGCCTGCAGTTTTCTCTAAGAAATTGCACATTGCTTGAGGTTTTTCTTGCACATCTTCTGTCATTGGATTGGTTGAAGGGAAAATTGAAACCAGAAACCTCGATATTTCGTGGTAAAAACCATGGTTTCCTGTAGATTTTCCCTTGAACCGATCCAATGATTCTGTCTTTGACTTGTTTTGGTTCTTGTTCTTGAGCTTACGAACCTTCAGATCACGGCGGCACGGCTTCACTTTACGGCTGATGAGCTGCGTGCTAAGAGGTCAGAGATTCCATGGGACAATTTCGAAACATCATCTACAATTTTATTACAAGGTAGGGCCCCCTAGTTATAAGATGTTATAAGTTGGTTCTTAAACATCCCATTGACTATAGTTATATCTACAATAAACAACAATATATATATATATACTCATAGTTCTTGGAGTTATATATATATATATATAAACCAACTTAGCGAACTCGAACAGGGGCCCCAACTTGTATCAGATCGGAGCCGAGGCTTCCGGAGAGGTCGCGTTTCAAAGGCTTTCGCAGTGGGGGCGCCAGGGGCGGTTGGAGATGATGGGAAGCCACCAACAAATGGGGATTGAACCATCAATTACCCTCTGGTAATGAAACGTAGCTATTGAAAATGGCCTAGTCGAAATAGTGGATTTTCCCATTAATCGAAGGAAGTTTAGAAGTGAAACTTCCGACAATATGGACAGTTGAAAAGCAGAGGTGAGAAAAGTCAGACGTGAGAAGATCAGAGATGAGAAAGTCA
>BGPT01000743.1:226213-288986 GCA_003297045.1 Symbiodinium sp. clade C Y103
GTGGGTTCGCTCTGCCGTTCCTGCATCCCATCAACTCACCTCTCCTATAGTTTGCTATTCCTGAAACTTCCGCCACCGCCTTGTGCGGTACTACTGGTAGCATGGTGATTTCCCATGGTTATGTAACAGTTTACCAGAGGGTAACATACAGCGTGGGGGTTTTCAGGTACATGTTGGTTATTTGGTTTATAACACCTTAGTGACTTTATGAACTATAGGTATCAGATGTTGCAAGTACAAGCCATATCATCAGTCTGGATGAATTATGCTGTGACCTCACTGGAATGATGGGAATTGTAAGGGGAATCATCCCCAAATGGCCCTATGATAACAGCTATTTTCGTCGCAACCGAGATCATGCAGATTTTTGGTTCTCTGTTTACCTTCACATCCTCCACCATTCACTGGCATCGTGGGGGAACTCCCATTTCAATCCCATTTTTTCCGGGTGTGGTGCTCACAGATCACAAGTTTTTCCGGGTAAACTCTTGCATTTCATAGCAACTCGCTCATGGTAAAAATTAATTGCTGTGAGTTGAATCCCCATTGTTGCTGGCTTATTGATTAGCCATCATTTTTCTTCCTGCCAACACGTGCAACACTTTTCTTTTTGCGGCTTAGCTCCTGGTTGTCGCTTGTGTTTGTTGCAATTTTTCATGGCTTAACTCCACATCTTGCAATCCATCATTTATAGTCGATTTTTCCAGTTAGCCATGTTCGATACCAGAGGGTACCTCTCAGGTCGCGTTTCGGAGTGGGGTGGCGCAGTGCGACAGAAGAGAGGGCCATTGGGCTGTGAGACCAGTGCTTTTGAATGGGATTCAACCATGAATATCCATGAGGGCATGGGTCAAAATTAAAGACCTTGGGGACCACAGATTTTAGTCTGATTTTAAATATTAACCATCCAAGTATTGGGGTACCCAATTCTGACCCAGACCCACAATGAGCTGTAGATGTTTTATGGGACTTTATCTATCAAAAAATCTTGAAGATTGTATGGTGATATAGCTCCGGATAAAGTATAACGACCTCACTGCGACCTCACCAAAATGATGAGTTGTAGAGGTAAATATCCCGAAGTAACCTTAATTCAGGTGTGCGTGAATTATTCTATTCTACTCAATTGAATAAGGGATAAGTGAATAAACATGAAGATTGTTTACCTGAGGGTAAATGCTCTGAAGCATTTATTTGGGTTTGGCTTTGCCTGAAAATAGGCTATCACCCCAAATTCCAAGAGATTACCCTCTGGTAATTGAACATAGCCATGGCAAATCACCATGTTTAATAGGTCATCATCTACGAATGGGTGACTTTCCCAAGCTATATTAAATTACCAGAGGGTATCATCAATACACGCATACCAGTTATAAATGGAATTATAATTCCTACAACTAAGGTTATCTATCATGAAAAAAAGCCCATTTATGGCTGTTAAGGGACCCACAATTCCAAGATATTTTTGGTTAAAAGGTGCGCCGATAGAAAAAAAACTCTCGCTTTGAGGCCGATGAAATTGGTGGGGCTGACGCCGCAGGAGGCCGACAGCCGATCGAAACATGCGTACGGAGAGAAATGGTGCACTATAGTGTTCGTATAGGTAGCTATGTTGCTTTGTAACTACAAGTAATATAGTATGTAAATTATATTATCATAATATATCATATATTACGTATGATATATGAATAGATATTATATAACTAGTATGTATATATTACAACCAATACATGTACATATATATATATATACATATACAATGATAGCAATATAACATGATGAAACTGTTTAGTTCCATTATAGTAGATATATACTGATATATCGAACTAGTTAATGGGGTGAAACTAAACCAAGAAACACAACTGCGGGGGTACCACCTTGTAGAGTTTTGACATGTTTTTGCAGTACGATGTGGGCCCGCAACTTGTTTTAGATTTCTCTTGGTAACTCCAATAATTGATTCTTGAATTTATGGTGAATATAGAACCGCAATTGAAGTCCAACTGAAAACACTCTGGGCCCCTCCTTGTAAAAACGTGCGGTGTTTCAGCTGAACGAGTTGTTGACAACCTTGACCCAGTCGTAGCAACTGGTTTTCGGACGCCATGAATCCATGGAAAACATCCCACATAGAAGTGGCTTATATGATGGATATTACAATGTGGGCCCCTCTAGATAGTTAAGTTGGTCTATATCTCCAATAACTATGGTTTATGGTACTTATAACTATAGTTAATGGGGTTTATAAACCAACTTATAACTAGGGGGCCCCACATTGTACGGATATTACCCACTTACTGGAATGCACATCCAAGAAGACTGCTCCCTTTTCAATAGCGCAAGATGTTGGGAACTCCATGATGTCGAGAGACCACTTCAGCAGACATGAGCATAGTGATGATGTAGAAATATTTGAAGGCTTACGATGGTTTCAGAACGAACATGTTTTTTTGAGATTAAAACAACAAACAACCAAAATACATAGAATTATACTGTAGCCACCAGAAATTTGCATCTTGAAGGAACCTGAGTGAATATGAGAACAGTCTGATCTGCCCTGCAGTAAGCTGAGATAGTTATGGAAAAGCCGCGTGATGTGCATCTTTGGATCGAATTTGTCAATCTACCGGAAGTTTACCCTCTGGTAAACTAACAGTTTGCTATGGAAAATGGCCTAGTCGAAATAGTGGATTTTCCCATTAAAACTGGTGATTTCCCATAGTTATGTTAGTTTACCAGAGGGTAACATCCCCATTTATGCCATAAAATGCTTCAAAATTCATTGCAGTATCAGTTGGCTTGACCCGCAAGCCACTTGGATCCACGAACTTCGGGATCCCAACGCCCTGAATTTCTCCCAGGGCCTCTACTACGGAGTTCGATTTTCTGCACTGTGGGTACTTGGGCAGTCCGTGTGTGAAGACGCACACCAGGCGCCAGCCTTGGAACCAGGTGCTCTGCCGAAGCAGAAGAATCTACTGCGTCAATTTGCTGAGTTGGCACGGCAGAAGGAGGATGAGGAGCTTGCAGACGTGGTAAAGCCTCTCGGAAGCTATAAGCTGCTGCATAAGGTTTAGGGTTGAGGGTCATGTCTGCTTGCTTAATTAGCCTCGTGCACACGGGGTAAGCAGAAGTCGGGGTTTGAGGTCTAGGGTTGGGGACAAGGAGAAAGCTCTAGAGTAAAGGGTCATGTCTGCTTGCTCTATTAGCCTCGTGCACACGGGGTAAGCTAAGAATGGAGGTTTTAATGGAAATTAGCCATTTTCCATGGCTATGTTAGATAACCAGAGGGTATATGGTTGGTGAAATCCCCAATGTGTTTGGCTAAATCCCCATTCCATGGAAAATCACCAGGCTATGAATAGGTAAATTATCATTTCTATTCATTTCTATCATCTATAAAATGAGCCATTTTATACCATAGCTATGTTCTAGAAGCTCTATAGATGCAAGTTTGATTTCCACAGCTATAGATGAAACAGGGTGTTTATCCATCACTTGCAACTACATAGCTCTGTTATTACCATCTGGTTATTTAACATTGTTATAGAAAATCAATTATTTGTAGTTGATCTACCAAATTCACCTATTACACATGGTGATTTTCCAGTTCGCTACGTTAGGTAACCAGAGGGTACTAGGTTTTCACCTCAAAATCCCATGCAATCCTCATTAATTCCCCATCAAAAATCCGATTTAAATCCCATGAAATCACCATGACCGTCCCTTGAACAACTCCACCCATTGCTTGGTGCCCCTGGCTCGCCAGATCACGTGGGCCACGGAGATCCTGACGGACGAGCGCGAGCATCGGTCGGAGGTGGGCCACCGAGATGTTCTGGTTGCGTGGAAAAAAAAAGTTGAGTGGGAATTTCATGGGATTTTGATGGGAATTGAATGGGATTTAGTGGAATGGGATTTAGTAGGATTTAAAGTTAGCAAGTGACGAATTACCCTCTGGTAAACTAACAGTTTGCGACCTGGAAAGTCACCACTTTTATATAATAGGAAAATCAACTATTTCTATGGCCATTTTCAATAGCTATGTTAAATTACCAGAGGGTACCAGCAAGAGATTGGGGTTTATCAACATTCTTTTGCCAAGATGGTCAAGGGATGATTGGTTATGAAGGTTAGGATTACCCTCCAGATTAAGAGTTCGACCCTGGCACGAATTCGGGGATAGATTCATTGACTGGAGAATTCACCTAAAGAAAGCCAGATATTGACAATTAATAACTTCTATATCTTTTGGTCTAATCTTTAATCTTCAATCTTAATCTTATTTGTAGCCTTCTTTCACCTCACATTCTGGACCGTCGGATGTTGCCAAGATACGGAACGGAAATAAGATAGGAAATTACGGATTTTTTGGTTCCAAGACTAGAAAAGAAGCCCCAAATGCCGGTTTTTTATTATTAAAGAAAACCAAAAATAGAAATAGGAAATTATTGATTAAAAACCCGGCATTTCCAAGGAAATAATATCATATAAGACTTATTAATACAGAATTGTTATTTTATTATCTGCATCTATTGGTATTTTGGAAATCATTACTGCACCTTCAACAGACAGGGCATCCCAACAGCGAGTCATCGAAAACAAAATCAGCACCAACCCCAACTACCAAGGGAGGACAGGGGTCATTCACTTTCTTCTGCGGAGATTGCCGAGATCATTCAAGAGGGTCACATGTCCAGGGGTCTGTCCCTACAAGGTGGTGCCCCCACAGTTATAAGTTGGTTTATAAACCCCATTAACTATAGCTATTTGCGTACCATAAACCCTAGTTATTGGAGTTATAAACCAACTTCGCTAACTATGGGGCACCACCTTGCAGGGGTCTGTCCCTATGGGATTTCAACCATGCGAGGAATGATCAGTCAGACATCGCCCCCCGCACTCAAAATTGGTGCAGGGCTCAAATCGAATCCAATGCTCAATGGGTGATTTGATCGGGCAACCAACCCGAGAAGATGCAGATGCCCATCTGAGGAGTCAGCTGCAAGGAGAAGGAACCCAGAGTTTCTGCTATATTTTGATGCATCTGGCCGTGTACTACTGTACTTCCTGTACTCAAAGGCTTGCGCTTTCAACCCATCAGATGCTCACGAATTCGGGCTTGGAAGATTAGTGAAACCACTAAAAAATGGTATATATACGGGTTAATTTACCAGAGGGTATATATGGGTTTTTAACCATGAAAAATGGAGATAGAACATGAGATAACTGAACTACATCAATATGATAATATAGCAATCGATCACAATAGATCAAAATAGAATGGATAGCCATACGTCATGGGATTTAATGGGATTGTAATGGGATTTAAAGGAACACGACCTAGTAAAAATACTTCATGGGATTTGCAATGGTGATCGTTGGTCATTCCATTAACCTGAATGTGCAATTTACTTTAGTATATACAATGTAGGGCCCCCCCAGTTATAAGTTGGTTTATAAACCCCATTAACTATAGTTATTTGCGTACCATAAACCATAGTTATTGGAGTTATGTTCACCAACTTAGCTATCGAACGGGGGCCCCACAGTGTATATACATATTTCTATGTCTAAATTATAACGACCTCACTGTTCTCGCTCACTGGACTGGTTGGTAAAAGGAATGATACGTCTGTGAGCCGAACTTTTCGGGTTAGTGGATTATTGTCATTTAGCTATGGCGACCCAAATTATGGTACCAAAAATGGTCATTTTTAATGGTAGATTAATATAAACCAACCAATAATAGGGTCAATAATTTTGAGCCATAACCATTTACCCAGATGAATTCCACAGAGTCATGATAATATGGTAATTTAGCAATGGAATGGTCATGGAATAGTAATGGTAAGCTCTATCTTAATAGTAATTTTCCAGATCCTTTAGTAGTGATAATATGTCATAGTAATGGACAACTGCTAGTAATAGTAATAGGTATATATCCATAATTTCCTTCATCCCAATATGTTGATTGGTCCAGAACTAAGGACTCAGACTGCCTAATTATGTTTTATTGGGGATTTTGATAGTACGCACAATAGGAATTCATTGGATGTGACGGGAAAGAATGGAAATTCATGGATTTAACGGGATTTGATGGGAATTCACTGAGACTTAGATTACACATATAAGTAGTGGATAATAGCAATGGATACCCATAATATCCTTCATCCCTGGCCCAATATTGGGAGGATCGTTGAGCCATGAACGAAGTAAAATACCCTGCCGTAACCATCCACAGAGTAGTAAACTCCCAATCATAGTTATGGAAATCCATAGTATCCTTCATCCCCATATGAGTGGAGCCATCAAGAAAATCGCTTGGTTGATTGATTACTAAAGGGACTGAATTATACTACCCAATTTACTGGTGACTATGACAACCCATAGGATTGGGCAACCGTTTTCAACCAACTAGTATTTCATGAGATGGGATATCGCTATTTTGAATGGCTCGGTTGGGAAGTGCTATGGCCTGGCTTTGTCCTGGGTACACAGACTGATGCAGGGGATAGATTTTGCGGTGATTAGATGGGCTTCAAAAGCATCCAAGCACATTAGCCAATGGTTGATAGTGAAGATGCATAGATTAGTACCTGTTCACCAGTATGGTATAGCATGTTTGTATATTTTTGTCACGTGTGTTCAGATATTCTTGAAGGCCAACAATGTGCCCCTCATTGAACCATGTGAAACTGTTAGATCCATTTCCTGCCTGACCTGCGGTTGCAACTACCATGTACACCAGGGCCCTAGGGTTACCCTCCGCTGATCAAACCATGGCGTGCTGGAAAATCCACGAAGTTCGATGATTTTCCCATCAAAAAACCTCCATTTACAATGGCATTTTCCAGCCAGGTTGCCCAGCTATCTCCATTTTGAGGGGATTTCTCCAGCCAGGTTTTGGATCACACCAGAGGGTAAGGTTTTTTTTTGCCCCAATCGTGAAGGTCGTTGTGGCTTAAAAGTCCGTGGATGGTCAACTTTTCAAGGGTATCTAAGGTTGGTCATCATAGAAAATCATGTTGTAATGTCTCACAGACCATGTAGATATACATCTATGTATGATTACCTGTAAATATACAAGCTGGTGCCCCTATTTTTTTGTGTATATTTGTATATTATATACACGTATATACAAGTTGGGTTATAAACCCCGTTAACTAAAGTGGTTCGATATATCTACCGTAAACCCTAGTTAAGCTAGTTAGTTATACATCAACTTAATCTATAGATCATCACCTTTCAAACAACATGCCAAACAACATGCAAACAACTCCACTGGCTGGTGTTTTTTTCTTCATAATTTACATGTTCAACCATACCGGACGATGGTTCCCATTGACTCACGGAATATTTGATTCTTATGGTCTTGTTTGCCAGTCATATTTCATAAATGGGATGTACTGTGGGAATATCATGAACATATTTTGTTCAAGGAAATTCAATTAAACTCATTGACATTAGTAAGCATATAGTATGTCTGGATTCCAGAATACACTTACTGTATATTCATCCCATTGTATATGCAACTATATCCCCTCATTGGTTCCCAAGTGGGCATATATGAAATACTTTGGTAAATAGCTGAAACTGTCAAAGCAACTTGAGGCTTTGTCTATTCGACGTGGACCAAGATTGATTCATATATGCCATGATCAAAACAAGGATTGTACACTCATATTGGGGGATGATCATGAATCCATTAATCATTACCCTCTGGTAAACGTTTGCATAACCATGGAAAATCCCTTTATTCTTTTTTGGAACACCCCCTATTTCAATGGCCATTTTCCAGTTCGCAAACTGTAAACGTTTACCAGAGGGTCATAGTTTTTTTTCTTTTTTAATATACTCACTGGATTGATTTATGGGACAATTTACAGGAAACCATGGGATTTTCCTATGAAATATCGGGGTTTCCGGTTTCAATTTTCCCTTAACCCAATCCAGTGATACACATTATACTGATTCGTATTGTGGGATGACCACCATGAATCTTCCGGTTTCACCATGGCGGCAGCCGCAGGCGCAATTGGAGCAAGAAGGCCCAAGAGCAGGCGCTTTAGGCCTTTTTGATATCGTGGTGAACGCATCCGAATGGACTGATTCATCATGAAGATTGGTGATTTCACCACAAAGATTGGTGATTTCACCATCAACGTTGGTGATTTAAGAATCAAAACTAGTGAAAGATACAGTAGTGATGTGACAATCAAATGTCGTGAAGACATGGTGATTTAGGCATCAAGAACTATTACTTCATAATCAAACCTTGGTTGACCATTTGTTGGGGGTTGAAGCCAATATGGGCGTGCACACCCCGAAATTGGAATTGTTATACAACCATTGAAAAAACAGAGGATATCCTCTGCAATGGTAAACTGACAGTTTGCCATGGAAAAAACACATCTTTACTAGGTAAATCATCTATAAATGGGTAATGTCCATGCATGTTCCATAGCTTTGTTAGTTTACTGAAGTGTATTCACGCATATTTCAGCACCAAACTCAAACTGACACGGTAATTTGATCCGCCAGTGGAATCACCATAGGTTTGATGAGTTGTGGGCCAGTATTGGGAAGCCATCCAGAATGGTTTTGAATCATGTTGGTGATTCATTGTACCCTCCGGTGTCCTCATGGCTGGGAAATCCTCCGTAAAACATGGGCATCTTTTTGTTTTATATGGAGGTTTCCTAAAATGGGGGTACCCCCAAATCATCCACTTGAATAGGATTTTCCATTTTAAACCATCCATTTTAGGGTACCCCCATTTATGGAAACCTCCATATGGGAGCCCACTTCTCATGTATGGGTGTGGGTCAAGATCGGATGTCCCAAAATTTGGAAAAATTGATGCTCACTGGGTGGTTCATCCCACAAATCGTCAGTAGCTTAGTTCACCCTGGTGATTTCGATGGGCTAGCGGCTGAGGATTGGTTCAGTTATCTAACTGGAGTTATAACTCACGATTCCTGGGGTGAACCACCAAGTAGCACATTAAAACGTTACCAAAATGGGTGGTTCCTAAGGTCCTAAAAATGACACAAACAATGCCATGGTACTAGGGAAAATGGATGAACACGATGTTTGATTCATAATTTTAAATCCGTTGGAATTTTGGGGTACACCATTTTTAGACAAACCGAGTATGTTGAGAGGTTTGCATTTCTTGCACCTCCTATAAACACCTTAGAAATGATCCTCACTAGCCAAATGCTCCACGAGTGGTAGGCGAATGTGTCTAACATTTGACCCAAAAAGGAAAACTAGGAACTTTTTTTTGGCTAGATATACCATGCATGGAAGCATAAGGGACATATACATTTATATGTTTATATATTGTAAACCATTGCTTAGAAACATTTTCCCTAGTCATATTGCCATTCATTGGTGGCAACTATATGTCCTGGATCATCCTGTGGGTTTGTTATCCACATGTTTCGGTTTGTCACAAAATAAGCCTATCATCATGTTCGATCATTTTCCCGAATAGACATGCCATAGATTCACCATGTTTCCATCATCTGGTAAACTAACATAGCTATGGAAAATGGCCATTTGTAGTGGATTTTCCCATTAAAAATGGTGATTTTCCATAGTTATGTTAGTTTACCAGAGGGTAGTGATTCCGTTGCTTCCATTTTGTCCATCATTTTCCATTTTTCTGTCGCAATTTTGACGAAGCAATGCTTGGTTTTTAGACACCCCCCTGAAACGCGGCAGGTCTGAGCGAGCTTCGCAAATTGCAGGAAGTGGTTGAGGTCCGGACGTGCAGCACCATTTACTGTTTAAAGTGGATGGCTGGCTGCCCTCCGGTGTCGTCAAAGATGAGCCATGCACAAAATAGCCTGATTGATTGGTACGGTTATGAAGTTAGGGAAGCAACTATAGCTCACAATCCCGAATAACCATCAATCATAGGGATTTAGTGGGATTTTAGTGGGATTTTACGGGGAACAGCAAGTATCAAGAATAGCCTAGTCGATAGGTTATTATAAGGAGTTATACTACGTGGTTATCCATAACTGGGCCATTTTCATCCATTTCCCATAGCTATAGCAGCTATGTGAAATGGCCAGGGGGTATCTTTTCCCAGCAAGTGCTGCACACCGAGGCAGACGATGTCGACGCGTTACCTGCCGCCATCCGTGCAGCAGAGGCAGCTGTGGAGACACTGGGCGCGGCGGCTCTGCAATGGTCAGACTGTGAGATACCCTCCGGTAAACTAACAGTTTGCTATGGAAAATCACCATTTTTAATGGGAAGATCCGCTATAAATGGCCCTTTTATTGGGACTTGAATGGGAACGATTACCCTCTGGTAAACTAACATAAATATGGAATGCCTTTTATAAATGTTAATGGGATGAACATCCATGAATCCCAGCTATTTTGGGGTGAACAGAAGGTAGCAGGGTTTTTGACTCACAGCCACATAACTATGGAACATCACCATTTTTAACGGGAAAATCCACTATAAATGGCCATTTTATGGGACTTCAATGGGATACGATTACCCTCTGGTAAACTATATAACATAAATATGGAATGGGTCAATACCTGTTATTATAAATGTTAATGGGATGAACATCCATGAATCCCAGCTATTTTGGGGTGAACAGAAGGTAGCAGGGTTTTGACTCACAGCCTCATAACTATGGAACATCACCATTTTGCATGGGTAACTTAACCATAAATGGCCATTTTCAATAGCTATGTAACAAATTACCAGAGGGTAGGATATGATAGAATTCGATTGCGTTAGATTCCGTCTATTACTCATGACTCCTTGATCATGCGGCCGATGAAGCCTTTGAGTTGATGCAGCGGCCAGAGAGGCCCACCATCGCGTGGCTGGCGCCAAGAGACCTGGACCTACAGATGGGCTACAGCCAGGAGCAGGCGAACATCCACGCCACCGGAGCCGGGAGCTGCGCTGTACATTCAAGGCTTGGTACGGATCAACAAAAAGACCATCATCCATGCCACTACAGTGACATGCATCGAGCACAACACCTGAAAGATCGATGATACGACAGGTTTCCTGCGGTGGTTCATTCCAAGAATCGTAAGTGGATTAGTCCACCCCAGGTAGAAGTGAACATGGCCCCTACTTAGCCCATTTATGACCGGGGTTACAACCTACCAAGTCGGATGAACCACCAAGTAACATATAGAAGTAGCATGATATTATGCCCTCCGCAAACGTGGCACGTGGCTGGAAAATCCAAAAATCAACAGATGATTTTCCCAGCAATGTTTTTCCCGGATTGGCCTGGCCCTAAGTTCGGAGCCTCCGAACTTGGGAGTTTTCATCGGAAAAAAAAACAACTATCGGCATATTCGATGGTTTCCCAAATGATGAACTTGGTGAAACTCAATCTTGATGACTCCTGTATCTTTTGGTTGAATCAAACCTGCGTCAGAATTTCGTAGCTGAGATTCCCAACGTTTTTGGCCTGAACATTGGGAACTAATGACATGCACCCATTTCGACAGCAGATCAAAAAGCCACTTTTCTTGATATTTCCACAGATCTTTCAGTTTCTAGCATTTTCCTTGGGCAAACACCATCGAAATGCCGTTTTTTTAAACTTGTGACACCGCTTTCCCAACATGTTCCAACTATTTCCCATGTCTTCGAAGAATCGCCTAGTTCAATTCGTCACGTCTCCAACTGTCCATCCCCTATGATTTCCTCATTCAGCTAGTTCCACTCACTTTCCCATAATTTTACCAGGTTTTTCCAGCATTTTCCCAGGCTCATTCTGTATCCCTTTCTTTATTGGGGCCTTCCCCCGCCGTTCCGCGTTCCGTCGTGGAACCACGTCGTGGAACCACGTCGTTGCAGGTGGCGGGCGTGGAATTGTCGGAGCTGCGCTTCGCCAAAGCGGTGCTCCAGCAGCGGCTGGAACTGCGGCAAAGCCATGCCAAGGAGGCCCGCAGTTCGGAACTCATGACGATTCATACAAGGTGGTGCCCCCAAGATAGCTAAGTTGGTGAACATAACTCCAATAACGTTTGGTTTTATGGTAGATATATCTATAGTTACTATGGTTTATAACCCAACTTATAACTCAAAACCTTGGTTGGTGGATGATTATAGGGGATTATACTACCCAATATTCTGGTGATTACAATAATCCAATAGGGGAATCTATATTAAACAACCAGTATAATGGAATAACAGAGGGATTTTGAACACGGCTCATACGGTGATCCATTGGTTAATCCTCATAATCCCCATTAAATGGCTATAATTAATTGGGGGTATACCCTATTTTCAGACAAAGCTATGTGAATGACACCTGGGTGTGTCTGAAAATGGGGTTTACACCAAAATAGTCCTTTTAAATGGGAAAATGATCATAAACCACTGGATTTTGGGGTACCTTACTTTTAGACAAAGCCATATGGTGATTTTTCTGTACGAGTTTTTCGTGGTGAAATTCTGGTGAATAGAATGCGATTTATTCTGGTAAAGCCAAGAATAGTCATAGAATATAGTGATAAAATATTCGTTAGTGGGGATTTGATTATTGATTGATACAGTTATTTAATGTTATGTATAGTGATTGATATTTGGTTAATCATTAATTAAATATATGGTGAATATAGTATATTGTCATGGCGATTCATAGCCACCGTGATATACACGTATAGATCAGATATCAACTGCAACTCAACTGAGGGACTTCAATCCCAACCCGAACCAAAATCTGCAGTTCAAGCGGATCTGGTCACAGGTCCTTCAGCGATTAGTGGCTCATCAAGGCTGCCTGGCGCCGCGTGGTGGGGTGGTTTCGCTGGACCGGTCCAAGAATAAGCCTGGAAACTAATATGGAGAAAATATGGAAAACTAAAATCTGAAATAGTACAATCACATACATTACCATATCATAACTTAATTAAATGAATATCTATGTGTGTGTGTGTGTCTTAAATCATCGTTCTTCAACGTCCTTTACATTCAGACACATATTGATTTTGACGACCTGAAAATGGAGACGGAAAAGCGATTGAACCCACGGTGATTGCACATTTAAATACATTTAAGCAAAAAAATGAGAGTTGGCACTCAACACTGAGATGTAAAATGATTTCACAAATAAACATGTGAATCTTTCCATTTGATATTTTTTTGTTTGGACTAGTTTTTTTGTTTGGACTATGTGGTGGGAAATGGATCAATTGATGTGGATTTTCCCGACGAACCATGTTTACCCAAGGCTATGCGTGCTTGAAACTCCTTCGTTTCTAGTTGTTGGTTTCAATGTATCACATATTCTTTGTTTTATTTTGTACAGTTTTGTTGCTTAAGATCCCTTGCTACAAAAAACAATGGGGAAACCTATGATTATGAGAAGCCAAGCGTGCTTTTTTTGGTGCCATTGAAAGAGTTGCAAAATTGAAATCCGAAAATCCGAAAAAACAAATCCGAAAAAACAAAAACTCCTAAATTGAAACCCAAAATTTAAAGAGTTGCAACACAACTCGGTTTGTCTAGGGCTCAACCAACTTATGATCCCCACAGGGATCCCCTGGGATTCCTCAGGCGATTCGAGGGACCTGGTGAAGCTCCGTGCCTCCGTGTTGCTGGCGCGCGCCTACGGTGTTCGCTAGGGCCGCAGATCGGGGTACCGTGGAGGGTGAAGCAGTGACTCTTGGAGACTGGAAGGGTACCCTCTGGTAATTTGTTACATAGCTATACATATTGAAGCCATGGCCCATAGAAATAGTGGATTTACCCATTAAAAATGGTGATTTTCCATAGTCCTGTTAGTTTACCAGAGGGTCATCGAATCTGTGATGTTACCCTCTAACTGACATATGAAAACCGTTGAAAAACATTGAAAAACGAAATTTTTATAGATGTGAAAAGGACAATTTGACATGACGGAAACACGTAAGTAATTAATATACATCGTTTTGTGGAAAGTATCGGAGCGTAAAATTCAGCAATGCGATCTAAATTACAATTGAACGAATCATTAATTTTGTTATTGACATTCGAAGATCATCTGTAGGCTGATTTTCCAGCCAAACATGTTTGAATACTGTTGCAGGATACCCACCGTGACGGTCATTCTTTGGGGGAGATGTGAAGATTGAAGACCGCCAGTCTGGGTAATCATTAGGATTATTAGGGGCATGGGATTAAGTATGATTAACCTCCACGTTTGATAGTTGAGTTCCTGTTGATGGTTTCATACCTGTAAAATCCCTATAACTCCCCCATACATCCGGTAAACAAACAGTGTGCGAACTGGGAAATGACCACAATTGGTAAATCAACTATTTCTATGGGCCATGGTTTCAATAGCTATGTTAAATTACCAGAGTAAAACATGAAAGGTGAACACCACCAATGCTCGAATTTTCCACTCATCTCGGTGTCCGAATCTGAGACGACCACGACCGTCAAGCGGCGGAAGATTTGTTGAAGTGCCGTCTCTTGGCTCCGCCATGGGGTGGGCTCCCATAGGCATCCAAGGCCGAGTAAGGAGGAAACATGGGTGATTTTGGCAGGGTGTATGCTGATCATAGCTATAGTTTAATGGGTTATGAATCAACTTGAAACAACTTGTAACATTTGAAACCTTCAGAATCGCTCAATTGGTTGAAATAACTAACATAACTGCTGGGTCTATGATAGATTTCTCGAACTAGTTCATGGGGTACGTCGGGTGGATGGTAGGGCGGGGTGTTCATGGCTTTGGCGGAATACTCAATCAAGTCTCGTTGATTGACTGTAACTTTGATACTCCATGTGGCTGGGAGAATGTCAACCCTGGATTAATAAACCCCAAACGGCTGTTTAATTGGGGGGGGGGTACCATTTAAGTATTAGATTTCATGACTATTGGGGGAGTACCCCCCCAATTTAATCAACCATGGTTTATGTAAATCAGGGGTCGACATTATTGGAATCTAGTGGAGTTTTAGTCGTGATCCGACTGGTTTAATGCATGTGTTTAAAGGATCTAAGCAACCACGATCCAGAGAAAATGGGGATAGAATTAGGGATCTGACCAATCCCCAAAGAGATAAGATGCTCCATGGTGCATGGAATAGTTGGCAACATTTACCCCAGAAAAGACCTGGTCTTCTAGGTACATGTACTGTACATGGAGCATATGGGTACCATAAGTTATAAACCCAAGAGTTATGTAGGTGATTTGAAGCAAGAAACAGCGATGAATCGCTCACTGGAGCACCATCTTGCAGCTGATACATGTGCTTTTCCTATTTGGCTACATCAATGTATGTAGCTTGGATAGTTTTGTATACAACCAAACCCTCTAGTGCAACAATTACCGTAACCAACAATTTGGGGGCTGGTTGTACTATGTTGTACTATTATAAAGTATCCTCAGTAGCCGAGTCCCCTCAGTCATGAGATGTTATGAGTTCCTTTATAACCCCCATAAAGTACAGTTACATCCCTTATCAGACCAAGTGAGGGTTTAATTATGTGAGTCAACTTAGCTATCGCTACCACAGGGGCCTCACATTGCAAGTATCAAAATGGCTGATTTGGGGTTTCATAAAGCCAGAAAAGCCAATTTAGCCACTAAAGATGCCATTGTTGATTGGTCATTGCACAGGCTTATTTTTTAACTGGTTTAATTGGTGGGGATCATAATAACATATGACAGCCATATTAGGGATAGCGTATCGACCAACATCAGCCAGCTATAGTCTTCAATGGGTACTTAATGAAGCGAGAAAACCCAATTCAGCCAGAAATATCATATATATATATATATTATCTTTTATTGAGCTGTGTTTTCACACGTTATCATCTTAGTGGATTACAACCCCAGTTATTTCAGTGAACATTGCCCCTACATAGCCCGCCCATTTTTCAATCACCAGGCTTATAACTTACAATTCGTGGGGAGTTCACCACCAAGTAATTCGAATCACGCCATAAAACCCGGGGATTGGCAGGGAACACAATTCCAAGGAGAAGCTGAAGCCCGGCGAGCCTTGCCCAGCGCGCTGAAGGCGCGGCTCGCAACGGTGACGCCAAGGGGATCCAACTGGTGGGACTGAACACAACGGGAACTTGTTTTCTTGTACCCTCCAAAACGAACTAATATGGAGGTTTCCTAAAATGGGGGTACCAAAAAATGGATGGTTTGTAATGGAAAATCCGATCTAGAAATGGATGATTTGGGGGTACCTCTATTTTAGGAAACCTCCATATGGGATTTACCCTCTGGTTATTTAACATAGCCATGGAAACTGACGAATTTTGGATGATTCTCCCAGCGAACGAAACCTCCATTTAGTTCGGGGATTTTTCCATGGCTATGTGAAATAACCAGAGGGTAATTGAATTTAATGGGGCTTATAGGCTTATACCATCTTATATCCCTAGAAAGTTATAAGTTGGTTGATTTACCCATACCTGAGCGTAGTTATTTCATGTTATTTCATGTTATTTCAGCACATTTCAGCACCCTAAACCCTACCTAGCTGGGAAATCCCCTACAAATGGAGGTTTATAACTGGAAATATCATCAAACTCAATGGTGGAATTTCTCTTCCCAGGTCTGATTACCAGACGGTAAAATATCTCAATCCTCCTTTTATTATCTCACCCAATGGTTCATATATGCAATGCTTATAACTTATAAGTTGGTTTTGCACTATTATGACTAAGTTAGATCGTACTAACAGTATAGTTGTAGATGTAGTTATAGTCATATACGAACAGTAGAATATACTAACAAAGTTGGTTTATGAACTATCATATATTCACACTATGCTTCGTGGTTCATCCCACTTAGTAAGTAGGTTATTGATAGTAGATTATAACCTTGGTTTTGTTAGTGGGGTAAGTAGGGCTAATCCACTTCTCACTGGGGTGAACTAGGCCACGGATCCGATTCCTGGCTAGTTCACCACCAAGTAATGAAAGATGAAGTTGGTTTATATAGCCAATTACCCATAGTATCCCATAGTTATAACTTAACTTATAAGTGTACAAGGTGGTACCCCATAGTTAGCTAAGTTGGTGAACATAACTCCAATAACTAAGTTTTATGGTAGATATATCTATACTTACTACGGTTTATAAACCAACTTACAACTAGGGGGGCACCACCTTCTATATCAACAGCTCCCTGGCTCCCCAGTCACCACGGGACAGGCAAAGCACCAGGGGTCGAAAGCCCTGCCAGGTGCGTGCAACGATGGGGGGTTGAAGCCATACCTGGGCCATGGTCAAATAGCGATTTTCCATGATCAAGTAGTGAGTTTACCAGAGGGGAATCACTTTATGGTGATAATTCGTTGGATTTAAGCACTAAAAGTGGTGATTTCATGGATTTTTTCAAGGGAAATGAGACAATTGTGATTTGTATGGTGATTTTTATGGTGATTATGGATTTTTGTGATATTCATCGACGAGTAAATGGGAAATGAAGGGAATATTCATGGGATATATTGTAATTAACCAACAATATGGACATATTTGGATGGATTATCTTGACCATTTAGAATCGTGATTCGATGGGATTTTAATGGGAGTATCATGGGAATTCATGGGATATAAATCCAACTAATGCAATAATTGAATAATGTAATATACCAATTCATTGAGGGATGGGAATATATAATCAATCCATTTCCATAGGGATTGAATTACCAATTTTAGAAGGATCATTGGATTGGTTCATGGGAAAATTTACGGGTTTCCAGTTTTGATTTTCCCTTCAACCAATCCAGTGATATAAGGAATCTCCAAGAATTGTGGGATGACCGCTATGACATGATCCACGACTGTTCTTGCTCAATTTTATTGGTCAAGTTCCCGAACGGCCCGGAGTTTGGCCCCCCGAAAAGTCACAGCGCCAATGTGCTCTGTGTACTCGGCAGTGTCCGGTGAAAGACTGGCTGTGGTGGATGACTATGAAGGCAAAGCTGCCAAGGAAGTGAAACGATCTTTGGAAATCAGATTGGCATCCCCAGATTTCGGCAGAGGTTTTGGTCTGAAGATTGGTCTCACGAAATTCAAGATGACGTTGCTTTTGCCGAGCAAACCAAAATCCAGCTTGTATTGTCTGAATTTTGGCCGCCAGAAATTGAAGAAGATCAAAGGATGATTACTGCATCGAGGAACAATGACTGGAGGGCACTCGAAAAATTACTTCACTGCCCTCGCAGTCCCAATGTGAGGGATGCACGTGGCAGAACGCCTTTGCACCATGCGGCTCGGAATGGACATCTTCAAGCCATGCAGCTCTTAATCGAGGCAGGTGCCGAGATAGATGTTCGAGACACAACTCCTAAGCGGCAGACGCCATTGCTTCTAGCAGCTTTGTTTGGCCATGTGGACTGTGTTCGTTTCTTGCTTGAAAGTGGATCTCATGCGGATCTGACCGCGCTTCAACGTGGTGCAGCTCCCTTGCACCTTGCAGCTCAGAATGGCCATGTCCAAGTTATTCAGTTGTTGATTGCAGCAGGTGCTGACAGGAATAAGGCCTCCACAGACATTGGAGCGACAGCCTTGTTCATCGCAGCTCAGAATGGCCATGTGGAAGTTGTACGCTTGCTGATTGAGGCTGGAGTGGATTATGACAAAGCCACAACTGACGATGGAAAAACACCCCTGCACATTGCAGCTGAAAGTGGCCATGCGGAAGTTGTACGCTTGCTGATTGAGGCTGGAGTGGATTATGACCAAGCCACAAGAGACAATGGAGCAACAGCCTTGCACTTTGCAGCTGAGCAGGGCCATGTCGAACTTGTTCGCTTGTTGATTGAGGCTGGAGGTGACATTGACAAAGCCACAATGGACACTGGAGAAATACCCCTGGCCCTGTGGATGACTGCGCAGAAGAACTATGTAGAGGTTGTCCGAAAGTTGATTGAGAGCCGTGTTGACTTTGACAAAGCCAGAAGTGACCATAGACTAACACCGTTGTATATAGCGGCGCAAAATGGGCATGTGGAAATTGTAAGATTGCTGAGGAAGGCGGGGGCCACCGTGCCACCTATGCCGACACTGTGCCACCAAAACAACTGAGGATCAAAATAACTGAGGAGCCTTCAGAGTGTATTTTCTGAGGTCACTTTCCAAGCATACATACGTGATTGTACAATAGTTTCGAGATTTGTTGGTTTTTGAATGCCTTTCTGTCAGGTATTGCTCACTGCATGTGCCACCTAAGGCAATGGGATTCAGTAGAGACACAGGTGTAGTAGATAAGTTTGCTGGTCATGGTGCATATACCTTCAAATTGCTATGTTGAGGGGGGCAATGATGATGATTCAACCCTTCAAAAAGACCAACGGTTTGGGTTCATGAATTCAGGGTTGACAGTACTGTCTGGGAAGGGTAAACCTCCATGAATTTCATGGGCAAATTACGTAACTTCTCATCGGTAGATCCCTTGATATCCCGGTTTGTAGATGATTTTCCGGCTTTTGCACCCATTCTTAAACCCATCATAACTATAGATCAACTTACCTCAAGACCCAATATACAACCAACTAAAAACCCATTCACCCACTATGAAGCAGATTGATTTCATTATAAATACCCATTCTATTCCCCCAAATAAAAACGAACGACTTTCCAGACACTTTATGACGAACAACGCGCCAGGTGAACGACGCTTGCGCTTCGCGTCCGAGGCTCCCGTGGGTTTCATGTTTCTCATGGATTTTCATGGGATTTCAGTAGGATTTCAATGGGATTTGAGTGGGATTTTCCATGGCTATGTTATAACTAATTGGGGGTTTCCTAAAATGGAGGTACCCAATAGCTGGATGGTTGATTTCATGGAAAATCCGGATTGAAAATGGATGACTTGGAGGTACCCCCATTTTAGGAAACCCCCAATTCTTACCCTCTGGTAATTTGTTACAGTTCGCTATTGAAGCCATGGCCTAGTCGATTTATAGTTGATTTTCCCATGAAACACGGTGATTTTCCACTTCGCAAACTGTAAACGTTTACCAGTAATTGCTCACTTACTAACTTTAAATCCTACTAAATGCCATCAAAATCCCATTCAATTCCCATCAAAATCCCATTCAATTCCCATTCAAGTCTGACCATTGCAGAGGGTACTACTTGGTGAGCTACCCAGGACTCGGATCTCTAGGTTAGTTCACTGCAGTTTTTTCAGTGAAGCAAAGCTACTTAGCCCATCGAAATCACCTGGGTTCAGGGTTACAAGTTGCTAAGTGGGATGAAGCACCAACTAAAATATCTGGAACGATTTAGATGGTGTTTAATAATGTTGAATATTAGGGGGATGAGATTGCAGCCAACACATGTGGATTTCAAGATGAAAACTGTGGATTTACCACGAGGTGAGGAAGGAAAAATCGAAGAAAAATCCCCCAGACGAACAGTTTTTGATTCCGGGAATTGGCGAGTTTTAGAGGAAAGATAAGCTGTTTTCCAACCCCCTTTGGAAATAAATATAGCCAACTGTCGCATTTCCACAATTTTTTCGACTTTCCAAAAGATGAATGATAATAGATACTCAAACAGCCAGAGGATGAACCACATGGGTGTCCAAATTTTTACGAAAAAAACATTGAAAAAAGGCAGGTCAAACATTTTTAAAAGCAATGGTAGCTCGGTCAAGTTTTGTGAATGATACATCGAGGGCTCCTCTTTTAGTTTTTCTTGGTGGAAAACGGATGATACCCTCTGGTAAACTAACATAACTATGGAAAATCACCATTTTTAATGGGAAAATCAACTATAAATGGCCATTTTCAATAGCTATGTTAAATTACCAGAGGGTATATATTTAAGCCTAGGTAGCAACTTTGGCAGGTCTATCAACGATTTAGATGTCAGGCCAACTGCTCCCATGTAGAACATTGGCAGGATTTTGGAAGATCAGTGACCCGTTGATCTTATTTTTCATATAGATTGCACATGATGTTAAGTAACTTCTGGTACAGGCTTGGTTTAAAGCCATCACAACTTGTTTTCTAAGCATCAAAGAAATGATTTAGAAAAGGATTTACTAGCAGCAAGCATGAATTACCATGATTTGTCCATCAATATGCAATCAGATTTGATGATGTAAACAAGAATGACTTCTGCAGAATGGCTATGCAGTCGCAATTCGATCCCTGTCCTTCTACCTACCCAGGGAGAATATCACTGTGTCAACGGAAGGATGGCTAGTTTCTCATACTTTACAAGATGTTGCATTCTTTTGGCAAACATTGGGATATGTAGAAATATATACACTTACAATCACTTACATGTAAATATGAATATTACATAGATATATTAGTACATCATTATATAATGTATAGATTATACATATCAAACATAAATGCTAGCCAGCAAACAAAAAACGTGCAAGATATCTAATATGACCCCTTGGGTCAGCCAGCTATGGTTGCTTCCCTGAAGCGTCGGCCATGGCCCTCGGGGCGGCAGGCTGAAAGAGTCTTCTTCACCACGTAGGCGCCAGCCTGATTTCTTAGGTTACCCTCGAGTAATCCAACAGTTTGCGAACTGGAACATCACCCATTTTGAGTGGGTAAATCAACTATTTGTATGGTCATTTTCAATAGCTGTGTAACACATTACCAGAGATTCGCTTTTGTACAGGGTACCAATACGATCGGCCATGTTTTACAAGGTGGTGCCCCATAGTTAGCTAAGTTGATTTATAACTCCAATAACTAGGGTTTATGGTACTTATAACTATAGTTAATGGGGTTTATAAACCAACTTATAACTGGGGGGCAACACCTTGTACCAATACGATCGGCCATGTTTTAGAAGTTCATTTCTTTCAGTATGGACGATCACCATTTGCCGGCCAGAATCACCATGAATCATCAGTTGCGTGGTAACTTCCCAGTGTTGTTTCGAGGTGACCATCCCCCGAAACACAGTTCGACCCTCAAAATACCCTCTGGTAAACGAACATCACTATGGAAAATCACCATTTTTGATAGTTCAACTATAAATGGCCATTTTCAATAGCGCTGTGACTTTACCGGAGAGTAACCATCTTTTTAGTAGAAACTCATCTTCCAACCCCCGAATTTGGCGGGGGTCGATATTGATGCGCTGCGACTGTCTGACCTCACCATACATGACATCACCGGGTATCCCATGGAGGGGCTTGGAAATTTGCCAGCTCAGGCGGAAACTTGCCAGAATTTGTACGGAATCTCCATCGCCGAGTACGAAATGGGGTGTCGCCCGCCCCTGAGACCGAAGGCGCCCACGCCACGTTGCTACCATGGTTTCTGACCTCCGTTCCACCACGGACGCCAAGACCACTTCATTCAAGATCGTGTTCAAGCTCGTTGTCCACTCTCATCGCATGATTGCACCATGATTGCCCCATGATTGCATCATGACTTAATTTTTGTCAAGTTTTGGAAGGATGAAGCAGCGATCTTTAACTACTGATGATTTGAAGGTGATTGAATGGTTTTGAATGGCGATTTAATGGTGATTTAATGATTTAATGGATTCAATGGTTTTTAGTGAGATTGAAGGGTGGTTTACCCTCTGGATATTTGGTACACAGCTATAGTACAGAAGACCCATAGACATAGAGGACAAAAAATATGGCTTACCCATTATTTGAATGGTGATTTTCCAGTTTGCTACGCTACACTACCAGACAGTATTACTTCATGTTTGCATGTGCATACCACTTGGGAACTCGAATAGCATCCATATGCCATTTATTCATGTATGTGTGTGTGATACCATGGTTATTGATCACCTACGAGTCCTGAATGCACACCCAAGTACCATCTGGTTGTATATTTGTTCTTGTTGGGTTTAAGAAGCAACCATTTGCTGGGTCATCCTTTGTGTTTGACTTGGTCGGTGGGCTACAATGTGGGCCCCCTCAGTTGTATGTTGATTTATGTTCCCCATTAACTATACTTATAATTATCATCAACCATAGTTGTTGGAGTTATGTTCACCAACTCGGCTATCGTAAACGGGGGCCCCAGGTTGTATTTTTTTCCATGGGCAAAATCTCATCTGATTCGACCACCCCTGTTGCTGAAGGGTTGTTCCCTGCAACTCCTGTCCGCTGCGTTACATTCCTGGGCAACTAGATGACCCTGAACCTGCAACAAAAATCATGTTTGGCTGTTTGCATCTATCAAGTTCACAATGCAATCATTGGTATATATGTTGATTGACATATGTATATATATATATATATACATAATATATACAATTCTCCCCATGTTTGATGGTGATACTCCTTTGATCTTACACCACTATGATCTTTATGTATTCCTATGAGAATTGAAAATCAGGTCCCCCCAAATCCAGCCTGGATTTGGTGTTGATGGTTTGCTTTTTCTCCCACAAAGGTTAATCCACCATGACTGGGGAATCTACTGGGATTACTACAATGTGGGGCCCCCAAACGATAGTTCAGTTGGCGAACATAGCTCCAATTTCACTATGGTTTATGGTACTTATAAGTATAGGATTCATGGGGTGAAACTAAACCAATTTACAACTGGGGGGGCCCACATTGTATATGTTTTGTTGGGGTTTCTCTTCAGCAAATCCAAGAAATCCAGAGATGAATCACCATCATTTTTTTGGTTGATTGATATGTGGATAGTGGCCTTCATATCCCGTGTCCCCTTTTTCACACACATAAACAAAATGATGCTGGTAACATATCCCATTGTATCCCCATAAACAAGATAACTACATAATATAGAACACACTTTTCTTATACCAAATCAAAAAAATCCATTGAAACGCCACATCCAAATCCAATGTTCATCAAAGCCATTACAATCACAATTGTTGTAGATCAAATCTCCATGAAACTGATACAACATCAGTGTTATTGTACTAGTATATTTCATGAAATATCCCATGAGATATCACCATTTTAAGTGGGCAAAATCCCTCAAAATCCCCATCCCTCCTCCCAAAATCCCCATCCCCGCTTTCCTGCAGGTCCGAGCTCAGCCCTCATGCTGGTGACACAACGGTGATCCTCCGACAGTGTTCCGGGGAGTGATCCATCGAAGAATTTGTGATTGGTAGGCAACCACAGAATTTATGGGGAGATACCCTCTGGTGAACGTTTACATAACTATGGAAAATCACCATTTTTTATGGTAAATCAACTGTTTCTATGGCCATTTTCAATAGCTATGTTAGATTACCAGAGGGTAATGGGGAGATAAAGGAACAAGAGTGGGGATAGAAGCAGTGAATAATGGATATGAATTATATGGAGATTTCCTAGTTTAGGGGGATGTCCAAAGTCACCATGGGTTTCAATAGTAAGTCATTGTCTAATGACTGGCTGATTTGGGGGTACCCTCATTTCAGGAAAGCTTCATATTCACCACTATTACTGTAATCACTATTAACCCACTATTCACCACTATTAATCACCATTACCCCACTATTCACCATTATGAATCGCTATTCATCGCTATAAATCACCATCAACCAGCAAACATCTCAGGGATCCATGCAAAATCCTTGAACATCTGTGTCAACCTTCGATCAGTTGGCTGGATAGTTGTTTTGTTCATCAGAAATGGTGGATTTAATTCTGATTCGAGTACCATGTGTACTTCATTCAGCTAAAATCATTCTTTAGCTATAGTCCATGTGTTTTCTGCGAGGCTAAAATCAATTCGTCAATATACTATGGAAAAACAGCTGGATGTTTTATCAGTGGCCATTTCAGGAACCTGAATTGCAGATGCCTACGATGCCTACCATATATTCTTGGTCTATGTAATGGCAATTTCCAGGGCTATGTCAGGGATTGCATCCCGAAAATATGGCTTTGTATGGCTTTGTATGGCTTTATATGATACCCTCTGGTAAACTAACAGTTTGCTCTGGAAAATGGCCATAGAAATAATGGATTTTCCCATTAATAGCATGGTGATTTCCCATAGTTATGTAAACGTTTACCAGAGGGTACAGTGCCTTTTCATATTCATTGCAGGGTTGCCCAAGCCGTGCCTCGTTTCTCATCCCATCCCCCCCTTCGTGTCCTCAGCATGGCGGGCCACTGGGAAATGGAGCACTGATGGATGGTCTGAACCAGAAGTGTAACGACATCATGGGCAAACCTCACCCAAAAAACCTATAATGTTGGTAAACCAACAATAAACCATCCCCAAAATCACCATACATAGGTGGTATAAACCATCAAAATCTAGGTGGTTTATTAGTGTTTTACCCACATTAACAGATTTTGCAAAGGGACCCCATCTCTATGACTTTTTCGATTTGTTTTGCAACATGACCGGGTTTCAAAATTGCAACCCATCCTTTTTTGCTGGAAAGGCTTAGGGGCTAAAGATCTGATCCATTGAAACGCCATGGCCTGTCTGATAAAAGTTGGAGGAAATTCAGGAAATCGAAAGTCACTCCCTTGGCGGACAGCACTGTTGAGATGGCGAACACAGGCAGATGATAGCAGCGAGCAGTGTCACATGATCACTCCTTAGCTACTTAAGATTGGTCTGAAAATAAGGTGCCGCAGAATTCAGTAATTCATCATGATTTTCTGATTAAAATATCGCCGAGTTCCCCAGTATACCCCTTTTTTCAGACACATCCACTTGAGATCTTGTTTGGTGAAACCACCCCAACTATGAGTCGAGTTTTAAAGGTTTGAAGATACCACAGCACCATGGAGTGCACGGTCTTTCTCAGCCGTTGCCACTGCCTGACCCTTTCGCCGGACCTGACTGCGTCGACTGCGTCAGATGTCCCGGCCGCTCTTTCCAAACGGCTCTTGACGAAGGGAGCGGAGCTATGAGGTATACAGAGGACCCACAGGCCTTTCAGGTTTATGACTTAGCCGACAAGAATCGTAATTTAACCCGCAAGAATTGGGATTCTACCAGCAAACCATTGGTATTTTTAACCAGGAAACTATCCTGATTCAACCATCAGAAAAACGGTGATTTAACCAGGAAAGCATTGGAGTTCACTGGCAAAATCAATCATTAATGAATATTTAGCAAACAAAAAAATATAATTAATCAAGAAATCGGAAAAAATACATGGCTTTACCACCAAATTTGTTTTCATTCGCCAACAAGTTGATTATTGACCGACGTTTTGTCGTTGATAAAACTACACCCTGCTACTGCCAGGAGCTCAGCTGTTCCCCGGGACTTGGATACCAAATCTGATTGGTTGGTAACTTGCTTCACTGTTGCGTTGATAACAGGCATACAACTATAGGTACCCTGGGGTTATGACTAACATAGCCATGGAATAGCTGGCGAATTTTGGATGATTTTCCCAACGAAACCTCCATTTAGTTCGGGGATTTTCTATGGCTATGTTAGTCATAACCAGATGGTAATTGGCTGTAGAAACCAACTTTATATTTCATTACTTCTTGGTTCATCCCGGGAATCGTAGGTGGGGCAATGTTTACTCCGGACATTGCCCCCACCTAGCTGAAATAACAACCTACTTACTTAGTGGGATGCACCAGTAAGTAAGAATGATGCGGCAGAATTCAGAGGTTTGAATTCTTGAACGTATCTGTTCTTTTTGTACATGATGAATGTTAACATGCAATGATGATCAGAAGTGACGAGCATATGGAATGGTTTGAAACTTTCGGACTAGAAAATGTGCCAAGAAGCTATGAAAATGGAACAGCCTCATGAAGCGAACTTATCCAACCTTCATCATACTCGTAGGGTTTGAAAGATGAAGGTCCTCCCGGAAAAGAACTTTTTTTGGGGGGGTTCCCAGTTTTTCAGGTCTGTACATTTTTTGCGATGTTCAAAAGCAATTTGGCTCCTCCTGTCTTTTCCTACCCTGCAGTACATCAACATCGATATGGAAAGCTGGCCCAGAAGATGCGACAAACGTTTCTTCTGAAGGCTGTGGGGCCGCTCCGTACTGCCGGGCCGTTGCATTAAAAAGCTTCTGATGAACCAAGAAAGTGGCCAGGGGATGAAACCTGGCAGCAACTTGTAGCAGTAGTTAGGTTCTACGGTAACCCGGACCCTGACTATAAATGGGCCAAGTAGGGTTAGTCAACTTAGGTTTAGAACCACCGAGTACATTTACTAACTGGGATGAACCAACAAGTACTGCCAAGTAGACTGTTTTGTTGATTTTCTTTGGTAAAGGTTGGTAAATATGTCCAAAAAACATTAAAGCACTATGCTTTATGGTTGTTTTCAGCTATTGTCAAGTAAGTGAGTGAATTATCACGATTCAGCCTGATTTGTTGATATTTGTTGACTTTTGGCCTACATGATGATACACATAGACGTATGCTAATCAGCTAAACAAATTGTCCGAACCATTATATCATTCTGATTGCGGGAAAGATATGCAACAAATCAGAACGCGACCTCTTTGCAGATTAACCCCCGAAAATACATAAATCATCATAAATCTAAATCTAGATCTATATTAACATCTATCTATCTAGCGATCTAATCTATTAATCTATCTATCTAATCTATTGATCTATCTATTAATCTATCTATCTACCTATCTATCCATCTATCTATTTATCTATCTATCTACCTACCTAAATATTTGTAAATGATAGTTATCATTGGACTAAATTTTCATTTTCATCACCCCACCAGCCCACGTCACGGTAAGTAAGTTCTGCACACCCCTATACTAGTAGCCGATATTGAAATTCATGGCTTAAAAAGCCCTAGCCAGAAGCATATTGGGGTATTTGCAGAATTCACCTGATGACAATAACTATACTTACTATATTAAGACTTAGAACCACAAATCGATATCCCAATAATTAGCTTAATTAATCGCCCCTATATAGGTGTTGTATCCTAAGAAATAATTCAGGGGCCTTATTTGTTTGCGCTGCTACCTGACTCAGTTGCTGGGCTTGGGCCATCCGTCCTCGTTGCTGGTTGATAACTCTGGCGATTGTGATTCCCCTAACAGTCCTAACATGTTTATCGCATTTACCCTCTGGCAGTCAAACGTGGCAATGGAAAATAGCTAATTTGTTGATGGTTTTCCCGCTAAACCTTCCATGTGTAGGTAATTTGCCATTGCCACGTTTGATTACAAGAGGATACTGTAATACAAACCATTTACTAAGTGGGATGATACTCCAAGTGTATGTTCAAAGTATTTTGGAATAGTACATTTTGCATGACCGACTTGGTTCATTGGAAGCGCCCTTTTAGGATTTGTACATACAGCACTTTCAGTGGGACACCGGCCGACTTGTGACAGCCATCTTGTGCTATGTTTGTACACTTTTGATGTGTATTTTTTGCTCACATCACCTGATTGTTTACATTCTTATATGAATTATGACCTCCCCAATCGGAAACAAAAATCTTCCCCCCAAATTGATGGGGTTCCAAGTTAAAGTTAGGGGTGGTCACACCTCCGGTAACCAAAGCATTTGCAATATCGCCAGCCCAGGGTTTTGAGGGCGAGTCGATCATGACACCGTGTTTGCGTAACGCCATGGCTGATAGTCCCATGCTTCCTGGTGATACGAAAATGGTAGTTTAATGAATTTTAACGAAAGACACTGAAATGTGGAGTTTAAAGTATTAACTCTAGAGTTCAGTGTTTCTTTCTTTTTATAACCAACAAGAACAACGATTTCATGGTATTTGTTGGGATTTGAGGCCAATCTTTACATTTGCTATGGTCAAGTCGATCCTTTTTTTTTGGGGATTTGCATACGCATTGCGAGGATTTCCCAATATAGACTAGAGGTTTCCTGAAATGGGGGTACCTCTAAATCATCCATTTTAGTAAGGGTTTCCCTTATAAACCATCAATTTTGGGGTATCCCCATTTAATTTATGGAAACCTCCATATGGGACAGATGACCATACCCCTATACTGTGTTTTGACCTTGGCACATACACCATCAGGGAATTGAATATAGCTATGTCATAGATAGACCATTTCTAACTGATGTCCCTATCATACATGGTAATTGTCCATATCTATGTTGAATTTGAAAGTTGGCGATATCCATGAAGTTACTTTCCTTAGTTTTTTTGTGACTATCTTTTTCTGGTTGGTTTCATTCTCCAACCAATCTACCGAGGGTGACCAGGAGGCAAGTGGATGACCCACGATTCAAGGGCCATCCTTGGGGGAATGTTGTGTCTTTCTCTACTTGGTGGCTCATCCCACTTAGTAAGTGGGTTATAACCCCAGATATAAATGGGATAAGTAGGGTTAGTCCACTTTCAACTAGGGTTATAAGCCACTTACTAAGTGGGATGAGCCACCAAGTGCCCTTGTTCTTATCGATTGTTTCCCCTTCTATTTGGAGAGTTGGGAGCAACACACATGGGGCGTTGGGAATCTGATTCGGCAAGACGGCAAGACCGTTCCCACTCAGGGCGCGCGGCAGGCTGTGTGTGTTTGGAGTATCAGCGAAAAGCGTAGCAGTGACAATTCCTGGCTCAACCTGGTTTATAAGCCCCATTAACTATAGATATATCTACCATAAACCATAGTAAATCTAGTTATAAACCAACTTAGCTATCTAGGGGGCCCCACATTGTAGGTTTGAAGATGTTCTGTAGTGTTCGTGAAGCAATAGGGGTCCACCATCCCACCGTCCCCAATTTTACCAATTTTATGGGTGCCCCCAAAAAACATCAAAACATGGGTGGTTTATGACATTGCTTTACGCACATTCACGTGGATCCTGCGACAAAGAGTCATATGCTGCAGAAAGTTGTGAAAAGAACTTCCAAAGAACTTTGTTTGTCAAAGTAAATACCCTCTGGTAAACTAACATAACTATGGAAAATCAACATTTCTTATAGGTAAATCATCTATAAATGGTCATTTTCAATAGCTATGTTAGTTTACCAGTGGATATAGTGAGTTGATTGTGATTTTGCTGGGTGAGAGCCCCAAATTTCCTGTCAGATCTCGCGGCTGATTCTCCAAGAGGGGTGTAGTGCACACGCCGCAGCCATTTGCTCGCCCTGTGCAAGGGATTGGGACCTTTCCAGCATGAGATCATAGAGCCTTGAAATATGCAGAGAGATAGAGGATGGTCATCCTACCTGCAAGGCGGTGCCCTGCGTGGAGTTTTGTTGAATAAATCCCATGAACTGTGGATACATCTAGAAAAAAATCCCAGCCGACATGTAAATAGGCGAGCTTTGCTAACGAACTGCGGCATCGCCTTGTGAAAGGGTAATCCGATCCCCTCCCAAAAAAGACCACCCACCACATGGTAAACTTGGGTGCATTGGTCTGGACCTGTTTATTTTGCTGCAAGCTGAACAGTGGTAGCCAGTACTAAAGCATATTTGGGAGGTTACGCCATGGATAATCCTAGATTCAAAATGGCCCCCCGGGATGTTTGTTGGTTTATAAGCACAAGTCACTGTAGATATATCTATCAGAAACCCAACAGGTATGTTAGAAGCAAATGAACTTAGCGGCTTGGCATGTCCGAACGGGGGTACTCTAAGACATTGGAAGATATAAGGTGAAGATGATTTGGGTGGGGTATGGGTCGAAATTGTGTATGCAACAAATGGGATGATACAACACTTTACACGGCAAACATGTCGGAATTGAATTTAGAGTGCCTTGGATTTGAAGCCTTGTTCAACTATCAGAACTGGCAGTTCAATTTCTCACAGGTTGACATGAGTCCAAATCAGAATGTCAAACAACGTATCAATATGATGATTGTGTCCAATAATAATCCAAGGATAATGAAGGCAAATAAGTCAACTTAGCTATCGTAAATGGGAGCCCCATCTATGAAAAAATAACCATTTTAAGGTTAAACATCATCATATACTGACTGTGCTATGCCACGGCAAACTGTGAACAATTACCGGACCAGGTTAGTCGCATCCCAAGGATTGTCCCAATTGAGCAGTGTCACCCATTGGTTTATTGTCAATATTGGGTTCCACTAATCTATTTTCACAGGATCGTGAAAAAAGATGTTACAATCCAATTCGGAAGAGCTATAAACAACATAGTAGAAACAGTTCGCAACCAGGTTTTTGAAGATGATCAAGATGATCCCAACAATAGAGTATTACCCTATAATCATCCCAAGCCTATTCATGACAGCTGCGTAATTCTCTAATCAGAAGTTGCAATGGACAATCACCCATTCGGTGGTGTCTTAGTATGGGGAATCCCCAAAACCATAGTCGAAGTTTGGATAATTTTGGCTACCACTATTTTTGGAAACTTCCATTTAATCATTTATAGATGAAATCCATTTCTAGATGAATTCCATGAAAACCTCCATGTCTTGGTCCCTATTGGACTCAATGAACTCCAATGAAATCCTGTGGTTCCTCCGAAGAGCCATGTTGGAAGGGCAGCCTTGACCTTTCCCTTGCTGCATTTGAAGGGCATCGAGTTGAGAGTTACACAGTCAAGAGACCTGGTCCAATGCTGAGAATTTGTGAAGTTAGGAACATTTTTTTGGCCCAAAGGGAGAGACAAATAACATCTGACTAAAGTTAATTCTGGCAAACATGTTGTTAGCATTCTGTTTGTCTTTTTGGGGCTTACTATGAGTCGTATGGCTGTGTTTCGTAAATGGATTCAGTTGAGGGATACACTAAGCTATGGCCATTTCAGTGGCGAGAGGGGGTGGACATGTAGACATGTCAGACATGGGTAGTTTATTTTCAATGAGATATACTGCAATCTAGTCATAGCATTTATAGAAACAGTAGGATTTGAGTCAATGCAATAGGATCTCGAGCTGATTTTCATCCCATTGTATTGAAGTGTGACAGTGGAGGCCTTTAAAAGAGTTTGGAGCTGTGTCAAAGGTGTGAGGATCAGGTGCTGCTGTGTGCTCATTGCAAAATTCTAATTCGTTCTTTGATTTCCTCAGAAATTCACTGGAATTTCTAATGCAGTCCCGAAATCTACGAGTTCACCACTGACATGGCAATAGAATATCCCTATCGTCAACATGTCTAGGAGATTTTCTTTACCAGCCATTTCTATATTTTCCGGGAATTGCATGGCTGAAGATGCTCCACCATGAAGGAGCGTCAGCCGCATGCCGTGGAGCATCACCGCCGCTGGGGATGGAATCTTCCGTTCTGCCTACGCTACCTGGCGGCTGAAATCCGATCGGCGGCAGGCGGGGACTTCTTGCGCGCCCGTGCGCGCAGAGTCTTAACGCCTTGTCTGGCGAGAGTCGGAAGTTGAACACAGAGTATTATGCATAATGCAAAGTCGGAAGGATCTTACTGTGGGCTAGTGATAATCTATACTACAATGTGTGTATATATACATCTTCATACAATACGTTATAAGAACTAAACATCATTATACAAACAATACAATCACAATTATATAATATCATATATTATTATGTAATTCTCTATAAATATATATATATATATACGACGTATTATAATACAGTATAGGCAAACAGTATATATAGTATGATTGTGAACCATGAACCGCAACAGATCAAAGCCTTGCGCATTCTGACAGTTTGGATCCTATAATGTGATTGATTTAAAATCATGGACACAGATTTATCCCCCATATTTATACTCCCTGGTAATTTGACATATATGGAAAATCACCATGTTTAGTAGGTGAATTGTCTATTAATGGTCCATCTATACCATGGCTATGTGAAATATTAAGCCCTATGAACTTGGATTGAGATTTTCCATAGCTACGTTAAATATTACCCTGGGGTAAACAAACAAAGAGGTGGAAAATCCACAAGAAATGTAGATCATTTTCCTAGAGGAACCATTGGTTTTCCACATCTACCTAAACGTTTACCCTAGGGTAACTCCTATTAGTGTACTCAAAATTTCCATCTTCATAGGGGTAGTATTCAACATAGCTGTGGTCTAGATGGTCTATTAATGCCCATTAGATGATTCACTTATTAAACCTGTTTCAACATGGTGTTTTTCCATGGCCAAATCAAATCACCAGTGGGTAACACCTATGACCACCAAGTCAGCATGTTTGTTTGTCCCCGATTTTTCGATAGCTCAGGCCAAAATGCGCAGCTGCGAGACACTCCTGTTGATTTTATGGGGTTCTACTGTACCAACAAAATGCGGATTATCATTCTTAAATATCATGCTTCACCTCTGGTAATGAAACATAGCCTAGCTATGGAAAAACTGGAAAAAAACTACTTCGAAAACTGTGCTTGGAGGATATATTGGGGAAAGCTTGGAGTCCGCTAAGAGCCCCCTTGGCTGTGGCGAGATGTCATTTATTTTGGCAAATGTCCAAACAGACTAGATATTTTTTGGAAGTGGATGGATGAATTTGTCAGCATTGGATCTGAATGAATTAGATCATGACCTCAGGTCGTTTTCCGTCACTGGAATGATGGTTTTTTGATTCGGGGAATCATCCCCAAATGACCGAACATGTCAGCGATTTTCAGGTTACCCCCTGGTAAATTAACATAACTATGGGAAATCACCATGTTTTATGGGAAAATCCGCTATTTCTATGGCCATTTTCAATAGCTACGTTGAATTACCAGAGGGTAGTAATTTAATCTGATTCAGTTAGCTTATGGGTGAAACATTTTGACTCACCTACCCAGTGGATCCCAGTGGTCTAAGGGGTATCCATATTCCCTACAAAATGGGAGCCAAGAAGCTCCGAGTTGGGGAAACCCAACCACATGATAGTTGAATCACACAAAAAATGAATTTTATGGATTAAAAACGGGGGCTTTTACCCTAATGTTTGGTTTTATTTTGGGACATAAAATATTAGAATGGTGTCATTTTTTTGACCACCAACAAAATGTAGCCTTTGTAGCCATACGTTTCCATTTCCAGACTTTTTGTGATTAGATGGGTAAACGCATGTAAACGCTATAGGCTATATATATATATATATTCCATCAACAGTTAAAGTTAGCTGTAGCAGGGGATGAACAAACCACCCTGGTAAGTGACTATAGCATGGACTATGCCATCAATTTTTCCAGCCAGCTGTTAGGAGGTGAAAATTGGATGGACCAACCACAATACTTTCCGGTCATGCCCAAGTTCGTTCGCCAAGTTGGTTTAAAATAGTGTTACAAGTTACAAGTAGGGTTTATGCTAGATATATCTATAATTATCTACAGTATTATGCTATATTATATATATATATATCTATAGTACTTTAGAATTCTAAAGTTCATATTCATGGAGTCTATAAACCAACAATCCTGCCGGGATTTGTTGAAGAACAATGTCTGACTCTTCTACTGCATAAACATACATAAACCAACTTGAATAGACATTTTAGCACGATATGTATATATATAATATATATATATATGTATATATATATATATTAAATACATGTAGATATATATTTCTACCCCGTAATCTTTTGCTCTTTGTCATATTCATGAGGACATAAGAACCTAGCAGTTAGTATCTCAGTTTGGTCATGATCCGGCAATGTAAACATATCTGGGTCAAGGGTTTTAGCTGTATGTCAAATGTGAGCAAGTTATGTACCCAAGTCAACCTGAGCACGCCGGTGCCGCCCGCAAGCAGCCCTTAGATGATCGATCAGGGCGCAACCGTATAGCGAGCACAGCAGGTCCACATGGGCAGTGGATTCCCGAGCACAGTGAATGTGTGAATGTCACCCTCCAGTTTATTAATATAGACCCTGGCAGAAAGGGGGTGGAAGATTAGTTTCCACTAAATACTACACATGTGTGATTTTCAGGATCGATGTTCATTTTTCAGAGGCTAATTCTGGAATGAGATGTGTTTATATATCCCATATATATATAGATATTTCACATTGGCATGATTCGCAGGGACCTCAAGCTCAAGCAGAAAAGGCGACAGCGCGAGTGCCCGCTTGGTGTCTTTAGGGAAAGACATTCCATCTCCGCAATTGGTAGCGGAGCCACCCAACGTGGTGGCCCGCTGATGGGCAGCCGTTCCTCGGCAGGAGCTGCGTGCACGTGGCAGTGCTTTCAAAGCTTGCGATCCAGGTCGAGATCATCAATGTCTGGTCAAGGTTCAGACCAAGCTGGATCAGTGCGCTATTTCTCAGGAGAGACAGAAGATGGGAAGGAATACAAAAGATGGAAGACATGGTGCTGCAATAAACTGTTGACCCTAGACAAGCTCCCGAAGAGTGCCAGGGGTTCCTATATCTACACACTGCTGAGTGGCAAGGCCTTGGAGGCCATCGAGCATCTCGAGGCCGAGGCCTATCAGTGCGAGGGCGGTGATGAGAAGATTTGGAAGCTCTTGGACGAAAGATTTCCACAGAAGGAGAAGGTGGATGAACTTGGAGAGATACTGGGGGAGGTTTTTGCATTGCATGCGAAAGATGGTGAATCAATGAAGGCATGGACGGCAAGAAGTCAAGAGCTGTTTGATCGGTGTCATCGGCGAACCGGTGTGAGCTTTCCAGAACAAGCTCGAGGATGGTTGACCCTACATCGATCTGGGCTCTCAAATGAACAGAAGGCGGTGGTCATTGCCCGTGCTGGTGGTGACCTGACTCGAGAGTCCGTGGGAACAGCGCTCAGGTCCTGCTATCCTGAGTGGGTGAATCGGAAAAAGGCCGCTGCATCGGTCGAGGAAGTCCTGCCCGTAGAAGATGGCGATCATGATATCCAAGATGATGCAGAGTTTTCTGGTGTGACTGGATTTTTGCAAGATCATTTCCCTGGCGACCATGAGAATGAGGAAGATGTCCCCGAGACGGATGTGGCCGAGGTGCTAGCTGCAACATGGCGCGAAAAGAGACAGGAGCTCAACAAACTGCAAAAGGCGAGACAATTCGGTAAGGCCAAAGATGTCCGCAGGTCCTTCCGAGTTGAAGTTGAGGAGCTCAAATCAAGGACGACATGCCATAAGTGTGGAAAACGCGGCCACTGGGCTCGCGAGTGTACATCGGCGAAGAGTTCGGGGAAGGGATCAAAGCCTACTGGGAATTCGTCTGCGGCAAATGTTTCTGGAGCTGCTGTGGTGGTCAGTCAGCATGATTCATCGCTGGATTTCATTGCATCGGTAGCTTCATCCATGACAATGTTGGAACGTTTGCGTGACCGAAGCAAGGAGCTCACTGCAAGTATGCCTCACGTGGTGGGCTTGGTGTCTAGCCCGGGCTATGGAGTGTTGGACTCAGGGTGCGGTCGCACTATTATTGGGGCCAATACTTTGCGTGAGTTCGAGCGTCTGTGGAGTCAGAGTGGGATGCCTGCACCCGAGTTTGTGAGTGAAATGCACCAGTTCAAATATGGCAATGGGGAAGTCGAGACATCCACCAAAGTTGTGCTCATGCCTGTGACTTTGGCGGGCAAACGAGGTATCATCAGAGCCTCAATTGTTCAAGGTGACGCTCCCCTGCTGGTGTCGAGAACGGCTCTGAAGAAGTTGGATGCATCTCTGGACTTCGCACGAGACACGTTGAAGTTGTTCGGTCAAGAAGTTCCTCTTCAGGTCAATCTTGCAGGTCAGTACGTTGTGCACTTGATCGCCGAAGTGAGTGATTCGTTGAGTAGTTCTTTCGCTGAGGTGATGTCCGTTGATCGTCAGGTCGAGTGTGAAGCCATGCCCCATGTTCATGTGCCTGAGACTCAAGATGTTAGCACGTTGTCCGATCCGGCAGAGTCTTCGTCTGCAGAAGCCCCCATTGCTGCAGAGCCGAATGATCAGGACTCTCAGCCTGTGACAGTTTGCATCTGGGTTCAAGAGGATAGTGGGGTGAATAGGATCCCGAAATTATCTCAAGAGGGCCCCCAATGGGATAAAGTGGTTCGTAGGATTGTAAGATCAGCTTCTGACTTTAAAGTGGTGGCCGATCATTCGTTTGCATCCGGCATGTTGCAGAAGCATACGTTGCATCCGTTGCCTGAATCGAGCCAACATGTCATCACGGAGTTTCATTTTGTCGGTCCAGCTTCCTTTTCGTCTGCGTCCAGGAAATGTTCCGAGACTTCATCGTGGATGCCGACTTTGAAGCAGAGTCGACAATTGCAAGCACAAGCTAAGGTGACTCAGGAGGTTTGTGCCGCTCAGGGTGTGCCGGAGAGTGATCGTATTCGATTGATGGAAGTGTTTTCACCACCCAGGTTTGCTCCAATTGTAGAAGCTCAGGGATTTAAAGCAAAGTCCTACGACCTCAAAACAGGGTATGATCTGTCAACATCAAAGGATAGACGACACGTTGAAGATGACCTCATTCAGAATCGTCCTGATCTACTTGTTTTGAGCCCACCATGCACTCACGAAGGGGGTTGGTTCAATTTGAATAGTAGCAAAATGGAACGCTGGGAGTATCTGCAATTGAAAGCCCGCAGTCGAAGTTACATCCGTTGGTGTTGTAAACTGTATCGATTACAAGTTTCCCTCGGTGGAGAAGCAGTTTTTGAACATCCCACAGGAGCACATACATGGAGTTATCCCGAAGTTCAAACACTATGCAAACGATACACCACCGTGAAGCTTCATATGTGCAGGTTTGGTCTTCGTCTTCCACAGAGTGAGCGGCTGATCAGGAAGAGCACCAGACTTCTGGTGACAGATCCTGCAATGAAGGGCTTAGGTTTGCTGTGCCCAGGTTCCTCCGATCCCGCACATGCATCACATGATGTAGTCCAAGGAAGTGCACCAGGCATCCCCTCAGTTAGTCAGTACGTAGGTGCTTACACTCCTCAATTTGTGCATGCGGTGTTGGAGTACATCCCAAGATTTCGGAGTCAGCCGGTTTTGTGTGTACAGGAAGACTGCATGTGTTCACACCAATGGGAGCATGTTTTCGCTGTGGCCGAAACGAAGCCGACGAAGGAAGAACTCATTCCAGTGATCAAGAAACTTCATCAGAATTTGGGTCATCCTCCTAACACTGATTTAGTCCGTATCCTTCGTCATGCACAAGCCTCTGCAGAAGCGATCGAGATTGCCCGCCATTTTGAGTGTGATTTTTGCAAGAGCATGGTTAAACCCAAGGTGCCGCTTCCTGCACAACCAAATCGAGTTCATGAGTTCAATCACCAGATTGGCATAGATGTGAAGCACTTGAAAGGTTGGTTGCCGAATCAAAAAGTCAAGGCTTTGAATATAGTGGACACCGCCAGCAGTTTTCAAAGGGTCGTTCCTTTCTTTCAGCAGGAAACAGCATCGCTTTTGCGTAAGTTGTTGTCCGATCATTGGATCGCTTGGACTGGATCCCCAAAAGAAATAGTCCTAGACCCAGCGCAAACCAATCTGGGTGAAAACCTGGTCGGACCATGCGAGTTAGAGGGTTCTCAAATTCGACCTATTGCTGCGGGCGCACACTGGCAACTTGGAAAGACAGAATCGCATGGAGGTTGGTTCTCTCATGTCCTGGATAAACTGATTGAGGAACATCAGCCGAAGAATCAGGATGAGTGGCTTCAATGTGTGACGCATGCACATGTGAAAAATCAGATGATTCAAGTTCATGGCTATTCACCTCATCAATTTGTTTTTGGTCGTGGTGTTCATGTTCCCGATGACCTACTTAGTGAACCTTTGTCAATTGTTCCTGCAACTGCATCTCTCACGGAGGAGAGCCTTGCCAAAAGTCAGGCCATGCGCACCACAGCACGGATTGCGTTAGCACGACTTCAAGATGATCGTGCCATGCGAGTTGCACTCTTGGCTCGTCCCAGGAAACAATTTGATTTCAAACCTGGGGACTCTGTTGCGTATTGGCGATGTCAAAAGTGGATTCAAGGCAAACTTCAACAAGGTGGTCGTTGGTATGGCCCTGCAATTGTAGTAGGTACTGTGGGTAGAAACTTGATCTTGATTCGCAGGAAACAACTTCTTCGATGTGCACCAGAACAAGTTCGTCCATCAACCTCAGAGGAAAAGCAACTGGCTGCCACTCCTCAAACGGAGTTGTTGGGTATCAAATCGTTGATTGAACAAGGGAATCTACAGAGCCGCAATTACGTTGATTTGGTTCCAGAATCATATCCACCTATGCAGCCGGACTCAGAACGTAGTGATAGTCAAATGGGGTTGGAAATGCAAGATCAAGAGGCCAAGCCAGATCAGTTTTCATCAGTTCCTGATGCAGCAGTACCGCCGCCCTTGAGTCCAGAAAATGTGAATACACCGCCAGTGCCAGAACAATCTGCGTCTTCAGATCTGTCACAAGAACAGGTGCCGAGCGATGCCCCTCTGGGCGATGTTCCAGATCCAGCAGATAGCACAGCCAGTGCTCCATCTTCCAGAAGTGCAGCTCCATCGAGCACCAATAGTGGTCAGTACGGTCCCATTAGACGTAGAGTCACTGGTAAGGATGGCCCTATGGCTTTCTACAGACCCCCTGCTATGAAGCAAGATGACTTTGTTGAGGTGATGAAAGAGGTTGTTCCGCAGTTGATCGAACAAGCACTCCTTCCCGAAAGCAGTAGCCAGTCCTCTAGCAAGCGAACAGTTGCTGATGTCGAGCGTTCTTCAACCGAAGATGTTGAGCCAGCTAGTTCCAAGCCCAGGGTTAGTGAAGTTCTGAGCGTTCAGGATTGCACGGATTTACTTTCTTTGGTTGATCGAGTGCCTTCTGAAGTTTTCATGGCCGAGTACTTGAAAAAGAAAATGTCCAAAGAGTTGTCCCATAGCCGCAATCCTCCTGAACTTCAAAAGCTTGTCGACGAAGGTAAATTGCTGGAGTGGCAGACCTTGCTGTCAAAGCCGAATGCCGTGCGAGTGCATTACGGCAAAGCTGCCGAGCGGATCAAGAAAGACTTTGCACACAGGTTCATTGGTAGTCGCTTTGTTTTGACACGCAAGCCTGTTGAGGAAGGAAAGGAAGTAGATCCTCATGATATCAACACGTTTTTGGTGAAGGGTCGCTGGTGTCTTCAAGGTCATCTTGATCCTGATTTGGAAGCGAAAGCCGAGTCCGGTCTTCTCAAATCACCAACATTAGGACAGTTGAGTCGTACGTTGTTGATGCAAATCATTGCTTCGAAGAAATGGGATCTGCAGCTTGGTGACATTAAGGGTGCCTTTTTGGAGGCCGGACCATTAGATCCAAAGTTCAAGCCACTCTACGCTCACCAACCGCCGGGAGGAATCCCGGGGATGCCATCTGACGCAGTGATCGAGGTGTTAGGTAATGTGTATGGACAAAATGATGCCCCAGCAGCTTGGTTCAAAGAGTTTGACACAGTTGTACAATCCTTGGGATGGCATCAAAGCAAGTTGGATCCATGTTTGTACACGTTGCGTCATGACTCCAAACTTGTGGGTATTCTTGGTGTGCATGTTGACGATACTGCTCTAGGTGGTTCTGATCCCCTGTTCGAAGATTCCATCAAACAGTTGAGAGCTCGATTTCCTTATCGAAAATGGCGTCATCGTGAGGGAGAATTTTGTGGAGCATGGTATCGTCAGAACAATGATGGCAGTATCGGAATGTCCATGAAGGCTTTTGCAGATCGAATGAGACCCATAAATGTACCAAAGAACAGCCCACCGGAGGAGCCGCTGTCTGACTCCCAAATTCGAATCTTGCGAGCTGTCAATGGTAGCTTGAACTGGTTGTCTTCTCAAAGTAGGCCTGACTTAGCTGTGCAGACCAGTTTGAGTCAGCAGGCGTTCCCTAAACCAACAATTCAAGACTTCCGAAGAGCCAATCAAGCAGTTCGCAGAGCCAAATTGGAAAGTCAACTTGAAGTAGTTTTCAAACCAATCAATTTGGCTGATCTGACAGTTGTATGCCATTCAGATGCCGCATGGGCCAATGTAGGATCACACACACAAGCGGGGTACATCATTGGGTTTACTGAGAAAGATCTACAACATGGCAATTTGGCAACCTGGTGTCCAGCTGCTTGGCGTAGTTTTCGTTTGAGTCGAGCTGTTAGCAGCACATTGGCAGCAGAGGCACAAGCCTTATCCATTGCGTCGAGCACAGTGGAATGGCTTCTCCTGCTTTTGTCCGAGACCATCGATGGACCGCTGGAGATTGCAAAATGTCGTGATGTGTTGAGCAGGCGTCAGCCAATCTTAGTAACCGACTGTAAGTCCCTATATGACCATCTTCATAGCCCATCATCCCCCACCTCTATCGAAGATAGGAGGACTAGCATTGACGTTGTGATCATTCGTGAAAGCTGCCGGCTGATGAAAGCATTCGTGAGATGGGTACCGACAAACCGTATGCTAGCAGATGCATTTACTAAAGATGCGGGGGATCCCATGGACTTGCTTAGATCGTGTCTCAAGTGCAATCAATACCAGATCTCATCAGAACAAACGGTTTTGGAGAACCAGGCAAAAGAGAAACAGCAACGTTTACAGAGAAGAACAATAGCTGTTGCTGAGCTTCAGTCCAATTCAGTGCATAAGGAAGAGTAGTGATCTGGGTGTTTTTCGCAATACTGCTTGGGGATTGTGTGCAATCATCAGTTTGGCTTGTGTTGCAAATCTCACTTCACTTTTTCTCATCCGTTTGAGCCAGCTTTTTCCTGCGAGTGGGTAGTGCCAGTGCCTTTTTCGACACGTGCGATTTGTCTGATCGACCTTTGAGCCTTTGTATCATGGCCTCTCCTAGCCCCGCCATCTCGGCGATGTTGAAGGACCTCCTGCGCAATGCACGCGCAGAGGGCTCACTGAACATGGTAGTGGCAGAGCTCCTTGCCTCTGATGATGGAGGAGAATTTGAACTCATTCCTGGCGGTGAAGGATCAATGACGGATGCCTCCAAACGTCGCATGACGTCTCCGCCTGAGTCAGAGACCATGGTGTCCGGTCCTGACGGAACCAAAGGAATCACCGGAGAGTCACCCGCCGCTATGGGCACGAAGTTGCCGGAGGGCATCAAGGATGTGACTCACTGGGGCAAAACGATCCTCTCTGTGGGCAAGTATGAGCGTGCTGAGATGTCCTATGAGCAGATCTGGCAGAGCGATCGAAAGGAACACATGAGCTAATATTGCTCATGGATGCTTGCTCAGAAGCATCGAGTTGACCTGACTGCACCGATCAAGGATTTCATCCGCTACCTCTATGTGAAGGGCCTTTCCAGCTCACCGCCTGAGATGTTTTTCGAGGGAAGCACAGTTCATCGAAAGATGAAGGCCTAGGAATGCATAGGAAGTGTAGCAGCCGAGTGATTCTCCAGTGTAATGGCCGTGGTCTTTACCATAGATTTGTATAAATGCCGGAAGCATTGGATGGCCGCTTGGACATATCTTGTCCAATTTTTGAGATAGGTAGGAGTTTCATCTTCGATGGCTGCACGTGGCAGTCATTGGCATGATTCGCAGGGACCTCAAGCTCAAGCAGAAAAGGCGACAGCGCGAGTGCCCGCTTGGTGTCTTTAGGGAAAGACATTCCATCTCCGCAATATATATGTATGTAGATAGATGCATGCATATGTATATATATATATATACATACATATGTATTGTTCATTATATTTGTATGTTCAGTTTCTGATAGTATAATCTATTTTCTTATAGTATAGTATATAATGCAATTTTTTAGTGCATTATATTGTGTCATATCATATTTTATGATATTTGATTATATCATTTGGATATATATATATATATACTGTACTGTTGACAAAAAATGAGCATATCCGCCAACCAGATCAACCAGCTAACATATTTGAGATGTGCCACGTGGATCTTGCTGCAAAGTCCCAGGGCCTTGGGGCTCGTACAGTCCGCGGGTCGCAGTCGCAGAGAGCAGCGGAGCTGGGTAGAGCGCTGGGGGCTGGGGGAGACTGAACATGGGGTAAACCACTTACTAAGTGGCTCATCCCACGAACGGTAAGTGGGTTGGTTCACCCTAGTGATAGGTGGATTCACCTCACAAGAATCCCATTTATAACTTGGGTTATAACCCACTTGCCAAGTGGGATGATCCTCCAAGTACTAAGTGGAGGTACCCCAATAGCTGGATGGTTGATAATGGAAAATCCATCTAGAATTAAATGGATGACTTGGGGGTACCCCTATCTTATGAAACCCACAAATAAGAAACACCTCATGGGGTAAACCCAATGCCATAAACTCATAAAGCTACCTTTTGGGGATGGTTTCTAGAAACCATTAATGGGATATTTTACGGTGATTTTGGGGATGGTATGGGATGGTTTATTATTGGGTTTACCGTATTACTAATAGTGGCAAATGATTAAGCCGGATTTAAGTCGTAAATGAAGGACACACGATGATATTTGTATAAGGACACCCATATATTATGTAGACTATTATCTACATGTATCTGTAAACCACTTGCTGGTTGATTGATGGAGGCTTCTCCACATCCAAGAACCAATAGGTAAACGAGAACAAATACAGTAGTATACCAAACCGGCCCCTCCTTTTTCCAAAAAAGACAAGAACATGTTCTGAACATGGGGCATACCCCTGAAATGCCAAGCTGGTAGCATCGACCTTCAGCACCCAAAAACGGGAGTCAAACGATAGACAAAGGGAAGATTCAATCAGATGTACCCTGTTTAGATTGTTAAACATCACTTGAAATGGTGGTGAAAGATTGCTCATCCCCCCAAAAAATGGATATAGCAACCCTGAAAGGTCACAAGAAAAGTGGGACAGCTCGAAATATGAAGGAAATATCATCGAACTAACATACTGGTAGCTATACAGATCTATTTCCGCAACTGCAAGGTATATTGCAGGTGAAAGCGGTGGCCTTGATTCGTTTTTCTAGGTGCATCTCGATGATATTTACCCTCTGGTTACTTAACATAGCCATGGAAAATGGCCCACTTATAGATGATTTATCGTGATTTACCTAAAAGATGGTGGTTTTCCATGGCGAACTGTTAAATAACCAGAGGGTAGAGGGTAGATTTATTTTTTGGCATCCGCACTCCGCACTTTGAAAGCTCAAAATCTCTTGAGGTGGTTCTGAGATTAAACATGTCTAACTTGGGATTAAGTTTCGGACCCTCTGGTGTCATCAAACATAGCAAGCTGGGAAATCCCCGAACTAATAGAGGTTTCTAGCTGGGAAAATCATCTAAATGGTGGATTTTCCATGTCTAATCTCAGAAAGCCATTACACTAAGAATGGATTAGGGTCTACTTGGTTTGTTGCTTTTGCCTTTTCATGCAGCTGGATTCAGTGTGTATTTGAGTTCCAACCTCGGAATGGTGGTAGGGGACATCAATCTGAACATGGGCCAACCGCATTTAAATGGGGATGGGTCAAAACCTATGAATTTATCAATTTTAATGGGATGAACATCCACTTACCAGCTATGACTTGGGGTGAACAGAAGGTACCAGGGTGGAAGACCCATAGCCAAATGGTATAATTTAGATTGCTTTTCTATCATTTTTTTGCCGGATTATTGGTTTTTAACAGTAAGAACTTAGCAAAAAGAAGCCTTTGGGTTCGAATGCCATGTGGTGCCACCCCAGTTATGTTCGTTGGCTCACAGACCCATCGAACTAGAGATTCACCCTGGAGAACCTACTTCTAAACGAGCTTAGCAAAGTAGGGGGCGCCGTCATTACCCTCTGGTAAACTAACATAGCTATTGAAAATGGCCATTTATAGTGGATTTTCCCATTAAAAATGTGATTTTTCATACCTATGTTAGTTTACCAGAGGGTATTGTGTGTGTTTTTTTTGAAAGAGAAAGTTTGGGTAGCTGCTTACTCAGTGCGACTGAGTCACCGCAACATTCCAGGATGCACTGAACGAATCGTGCGTCCACAAATCGAATTATCACACCGGGCGGCTCTTTGGGCCTTTGGCTGGCAGACACGATACTTTGAGCAGGGAGCAATGCAATGCATTTCAGGATTATCGAAGCATGGCATTTCATGTGTTCTCGGGTACAGGTGACCCAGAATCTTCGTCATTTTCAGGATCTAGACCCATCCTAAAGTCCTGGGTATGCTGAATGCTGAGTCGGGAAAATAGACAGACACCAGCCAAAAGCCATATCCCAAGCATAAAATAGATCTGGAAAATCCTTAATGTCGCCATTGGAACATATCAGGAGGAAATCTAAGATCCATAGCTTGCCAACGGCATGGTCGACAAAGTACCACCCCAGTTCGCTAGGCTAAGTTAGTTTATAACTAGGCGAACAATTGGATTTATGGTAGATATCTCGAAGTACCCTCCTGTAAACTAACAGTTTGCCGTGCAAAATGACCATGTTTAATAGGTAAATCATCTATAGATGTTCCATTTTCAATCCCTATCTTAAATTGAGGGTAGTTTTTGTTTTTTAATGGGTGAAACCAAACCAACGAACGTTTCATTGGGGGGCAGCAGCTTGTAGAGGCCATGTCAATCATATTTCCACCATACATCCATCAATTAGCCAAATCAGGAACATAAAGTAATACACATAATATCCAGCATAAAGTTATGCATTATATATATATAATTATATATATAATATATATATATAATTATATATATAATATATATATATTATTATATATATATATTGTACTTAATAATTGCATGTATATGTATATATATATACTGTATATATATCCACCATAAAGCAACAGACACCTACCTAGTCTAGGGGGGGGCCCGTGCTTTGTCACTGCTGATCCGAAGAGGAAGGTCGTTTTTCACCTTCTAGCAGGCTCTATGTTGGGGATATACTTCCCCGAAAAAATCTGGGTCAATCCCCATGTTTTTGTGCATAAATCTCCTTTTGTGGATGGAATTTTACCCCCCCTAAGAGTTAAACCAACTTAGCAGAAGAGCGAGAAACAGCTAAGTTAAACTGCAATTTTGGCAATTAAGGTCATGGCTCATATGTTTTTTTTTCCCGAAATGAGCAGTCTCAAAATCTTTTGCGGTGCTTGGTGATAGGAAAGAGGGTGGCAAAGTGCATGGTCTGGTTGAACATGTTACTGTAGGATATCCTCCGGTAGTTTAACATATAGCTATGGAAAATGGCCATCTATATAGAGATGATCTACCTAATCTTCCTATTAACAATGGTGATTTTCTATAGCTAAGTGGAATGACCAGAGAATAAAAAATATGCATATCTTATGCCATGAAAGTCGCTTCGTGCTTCCGCAGCTACCGTGTCTGTTTCAGTCACGGCGGAACCGGCTTCCCGATGGCAATCCCGCAGCTGGAGAACTGACAGCGAGACTGGTTGGTGGTTTCAGGCATGGTCCATTAAACGATTGGTTAACAATGAAAGTTTACCCTCCGGTACCCGGTAACCAAACGTGGAAATGGAAACTCCACTGTTGATAGATGAATTTCCCATTGAAACCTCATAACACCTCCATTTATAGGGGATTTCCAATTGCCATGTTTGATTACCGGAGGGTAACCATCAACAAAATGGGATTTGATAAGATTTAATGGGAATCAATGGTGACGACAGTGGGATCATAATAGGGCTATGGATGGATTTACCCTTCAATCATCAAACATGGCTGGGAGATTCCCGCACGAAATGGAAATTTGATAGGAAAATGATCGAACTAAATGGTGGATTTTCCATTGCCACGTTTGATTCTCGAAGGGTCGAAGGGTATATGATTTGGAGCTGGGGCTTGTTTGATATACAGTTTCTTTTCCATGGTATCTCAGTTGAAAAATTGGACACAATATCCATTTGCCAATCAGAACAGGTCTTAAATTGCGTTCATTCCTATGTTTTTCCATTCTTATCAGGTGTACGTTTCATGGCCTGAATACCACTTCAGCTTATAGCACCAGTTGTTGTAATCTCGGATTATCCCTGTCGCAAAATGTGAAGGCGATCTCTCCAATTAGGTGAAGTTATATCTCCGGTCACAGCGAAAAAAACTCAGATTGGATCAAATTGGTCCAGTTCACTTCATGCTTTCTAGTTGTTGGTGAAGTCTTAATTATCTGGGCAAATTATGACGACCTCACTGTTCTCCCTCACTGGAGATTGTGGTTAGGGCAATCATCCCCAAATGGGCTTAAGTTTCAGGTTCGCGAATGATTATATTTTGCCCAGAATTTATCGCCGTAACTTGACCTTTTTTCTTTTTTTTCTTGAATGGAGTCCAGGTCGAAGGTTTGAACTGGTGTATCATTGCTGGGAACCTCGAACCAGGGGGGTAATTTCAAAGCCCACCATGAATGCTGCATAAAAGAACCCGAGGAAAAACGGCCGTTTGAGAGATGGGGATTTGTGCTGTGCATGGCGCATGGAGTTAGTATAGATCCCGTGTTTTACCTGTTGTTTCATGGGGTATAGAAGCGATATTTCTATAATTTTCTATTTATATTTCTTATTTGGGATACCATATGCGATCCAATGGGATACGTAAGCAATGTGATTTTAGGCGTCTAAAAGTTGGGGATGCCCCTACAATGGCCATCTTGATACGGAAGATGATCAAAAAACTATTGAGATTTTGGGGTACCCGAAAATCTCAGGTACCCGAAAATCTCAGTTAATCCGAGTAGTTCTGTCTTTGAAGCCGTTACCTCCAAATTTCTTTCAGGATGAAGCCGGAAATTGACGACTGTGATTCCTTGGGTTGAGGTTTCACATCAGTTTTTGTTGCTTTCGGATGATCATATCTAGTTGGATAGATAGCTAAGCTGGTTTTTAACCGTAGTAGGTGAAGTAGGGTTTATGGTGATTGCAACTATATTCAGTTGGGTTAAATACATATCATATTAATACACAAAGAAACAGAACTGGGGGGCATCACCTTGTAATCATGTGTCATGGACTGCATCTGCAAATTGTGGCTATATTATTTCTGCCATGGTCAAATGTTGGATTCGATTAACCCCTGACCGAATTATTGGGCAGGGTAATGCCACTATGGTAATTGTCGGGATTATAAATGCCAATAAAAAAAAAACTGTTCCCAATGAAGGTGGGTTGGCTATAACCCATCTACCATGTTTTAACCATGATACGTTCACACAAAGCAACCATTGCAAGGATAGATCACCAGAGTTCTCCATGGTTTCCCCTCCAGTAAACTAACATCGAGAATTCTGGAATTCATGGTTTTCAGTTCGGAAATGATCTACATATATCATCATATATCTACATTCATGTTTGATTTTCCATAGCTATATGGTCTAATTAGAAGGTAACCCCGGTTCAAATCTCTACTTGTAACAAACATCCCATTTACCAAATTTCCTGGAGTTTCATACAAAATTCCATCGAATCCCATGAAACCTCCATGTTCCGATGTTTTTTCACCATGGTTTTTCCCCATTTTCGGATCCCCATTTCGGTGGGTCCCCACCACCGTCCGACCGTCCGTGATCTTTGGCTGCAGCGGGGACGGCGAAACTCGCAGCATGGCGGCACCGGGCTTCCAATCGCTTCCACAAGGCGATGGGGGAGATTTAGAGGATCCCAGGATGGATCCTTCATTGGATTGGTTTAAGGGAAAATTTTACCGGAAACCCATGGGATTTTCCCATCAAATATATAGGTTTCCGGTTAAAATTTTCCTATTCACCAATCCAATGAAGGATTCATGTGAATGACAACTATACCCTCTGGTATATTAACAGTTCGACCCTGAGAATAGCATAGAATTTAGCTATTTGTTCAGAGGATGTTAATATGTTAGTAGATGTTAGTAGTGATTACTAGGATGAACCCCCATCTATAATTATTAGTATACTGATTGATATCGTGATTAATATCGTGACAATGGTGATTAATACAATATGCCAATGAATAGTGATTAGTAGTGATTAATAGTGGTTACTAGTAATGAACAGTGATTTCATTAATTTCATAGTGATTCACTATAGTGATTGATATCGGGATAAATTTCATAGAGAGACTAATAGTGTTTAATAGACATTAGTATAGTGATTAGCAGCGGTGAGTAATGATCAATGGTGATTAGTAGTAATTCAGCGTGATTTCATAGCAATTGTGGGACCCCCAAACGAGAAATGACAAGAAAGACCACCAAGAACAACAACAACATATATAATCATATATACATATATATACATAGGATGGGGCCCACTAGTTAGCTAAGTTGACATATAAGTGGCTCAACTATAGTTTATGATAGATGTAACTGTAATTAGTGGGGTTTATAAACCAACTTATAAATGGTGGGCACCATCCTGTACTGTACACTGACAGAGATGTGGAAGATCCACCATTTGTAAATAATTAATCTTCCTAGGAACTAAGTTAAGCTAAGTGGGGCCCCTGTTTATAGCTAACTTTGTTGAACATGACTCCCTTGTACTATCTTATAGCATCTTATAGCTATAGTTAATGATGGTAATACCAACGCTTGTACTGTCTTATAGCTATATGAATATATATATATATATACGCTAACCAACGCTAATATACGCTAATAGACGTTAATGTGGGGTAAACGTTAACCTTTAAACCTTCCATATTTTGATATGTAATGGTATGAACCCACATAGGTCCCTGGGTGGTCCCACATTGTGGGAAACGTTGGAGGATCTAACCACAGGATGCAACTGGGATGTTATCACTGGGAATAAACTGATCTCATACTGAAAGAGCGCCAACAGACCAATATGAATGACAAAAAACACCAACAAACCAAGGCAACCATTACCAGTTGGGGATATTATGTGTTTTATTTTTTTTCAAACATACAGACAAAAGGGATGATTGGTCGAGATGCCTAATGTTCATTTGGGCGATAGGTCCGATAGGTCAAAACTACCGCCAGATGACCAGCGCCATTTTGCTGGAATACAATGGGATAGAACGAGGATATCATTGGACATTTAACCAACAATATGATTTTTGGTACCCTCTGGTAATCAAACATAGCAATGGAAAATCCACCATTTATAGAAAATTTCCCATAAAACCCTCCATTTATCGAGGATTTCCAATTGCCACGTTTGATTACCGGAAGGTATATTTGAAAATGGCTGGTTGAATCAACAAATCTAGACAGTGGGGCCCCCGTTTAGGATACTCCATTCTCATTGTCCTCATCAATATCATCACAATGGGATAATGGGATAATGGGATAGTAATACATAGCAATGATATTATATGGTTCAATAGGGAAAATAATTGAATAATGATAATGTTATTATCCTTCATTATCCGATTATTATCCTTTGATTATCATCCTATAATTATCTCATTATGATCCCACTATTATCCCTATCATATCCATGATTATCCCATTATTCTCCCACGTTTATCCCATGATATCCCATTATTGTCCCTATACTACCAGAGGGTACACGCTGTGGCCCACACTTATGTAAGTTGGCTTAGATTCACCCCGCTAAAAAAAAATATATCCACCATACTCGGTAGTTATGTATACGGTATACCTATGTTAGTTATGCTCACCAACTTCGCATCATCATAAATCACTTAGAGTTAGAGCATACATCCCAAATTGTTGCTGCTGAAGTCCCCAGTTTGGTTGGTTTTTTCTTCAGCCTTCTGTACTTTGAGGATTCACTTTGTAAATGGTTTAACCATGGTTAGTACCCTCTGGTAATCAAACATAGCAATTGGAAATCCCCTATAAATGGAGGTTTTAAAGGGAAAATCCCTTATAAATGGTGGATTTTCCATTGCCACGTTTGATTACCAGAGGGTAAGTCCCCATCAGTTGACTACTGTATCCCATTTTGAAAGAGATTCTAGCTAACGCTACCAACCACTTCCCAGTCGTGGAATGATCACTATGAATCACTACTAACTCCTATCAATAATAATAGTAGTAATGATAATAATGATGATAATAATAATACTAATGATAATATATAACAATAGTCATAGTGATAATAATAATAACAATAATTAATAATTAATAATAATAATAGTAATAATAATAACAATAATAATGATAATAGTAATAATAATAATAATAAATAATAATAATATGTATATATATATATGATACATGTATACACAATACTATTAATCACTGTATGAATCATGAAGGATTCCTAAGTGATGGGGGTACCCCGAATCATCCAAGACCATGACCCAACGTCAAAACCCATAGTGACGTGGGGATCTCAATTTTGAGAACACCCCATACTAATCACCCAATCACTACTAATCACTACTAACCACTACTAACCATTATCAATCACTACTACTAAACACTGCTAACCACTATTAAACACTATTTAAAACGATTGTATTTTCATTATATCAGTATATGTATATATACATACATCAAAAATCTCCCATAATCACCCCATTCCGCAGCAGTTTGTAGCGGAGGTGAGGATGATGTGTCAGAGGAGCCTGCCATCCCGGTGCCGGAGGTGCCTTGTTGGAAAACCTGGTGGTTTTCCTGGTTGAAACGTTTAAATAACCAAGAAAAACGGGAACTTCATCAGCAATAAATGGTGTTTTAGATTGATTTATGCGAGTTTCATGGGATTTGATCGTGATTAATGAGGAGTTAGCCAACAAAGATAATGATTAACAATGATTAACAGAAGCTACTCGTGATAGGATCAAAAAATATAAATATACTCTCTGCGAATTGAACATAAGCTATGGTATAGATGGCGTTCGAATCTCTACAATTTGCAATGATTTACAGTCATTTTGCCTATTAACATGATTGGTGTTCCATGGCAAAGTGCTCCAGTACCTTTTATGGTAATTTAACATAGCTATTGAAAATGGCCATAGAAAGATATAATCGGTTTTCCAATTAAACATGGTTATTTTCCATAGCAAACTGTTAGTTTACCAGAGGATACCTTTATGGGTGGCTAGAAATGGGGTCTCTGTGGGTGTGGTCATATTGCATGGGATTAGCATGGTAAAAAATCAGGGGGTGCATGGGGTAACCAACCATGATAACATATTAGGGAAAAATACAATAGATATAGAATCATAGTTATATATAGTCATAGATTTATATAATCATATAGATACATAATCATAGATATACAATGCTAGATGAAGGGTTGGGAAGGGATCCACATCACTGCGGTTTGCGAACCTGAAGACCGATGGGTTCACTGGCATGAAGTGGCGCTGGATGTTTACGCAAGCGATGCACGCCTTCATGCCGCCGAGCCTGGCGACGTCGCACGGGCATGGCCGTGTCGAACTTCGTTCCGTTTCGGGCCGTGCAGAAGTTGATTGGGCGGACTGGGCCCACGTTGCAAGAGCGATCGTCGCTGAGACCGCTGCCGCTGACACAGCGCAAAAAGCGTTCTATCGCCTACAGGCACTGGCACAAGCTTTAGCTAGCCTCTGGTTCATGATAATCATAGATAGATAATAGTATATACGACAAATGGATGATTCTTTTTGCCCGGCGAGGGCTTCTACCCATCAACCAGGACACGGTTCACCAGCAACCATGAGAAATTCAGGGAATGATAAACTGGATTACCCTCCGAAATTGGGCATGTTACGAAACACTCTAAAGACGCAGTATAAAGCGTTATTTGTCCAACACAATGCAAAGAGTTCCGTGCAAACTCGTAGTGCTGCCCGTAAATTAACAACAAGAAAAAATACAAAAATATCATAGTCAGCTTCCGGACATGATCTACAAGCTGTGGGTCTTCCATATCGATCACTGGCTAGAATCGTATTTTCAGTGGACTAAATTTGTTAAAATCCAGTTTGTGTTATTTGAGTCCATATGTTTTGCGGGTTTAAATACCCACTCGTTGTTTTTTTCCATAGCAAGGTAATGTCACATTCCCTGGTGAAATCCGTTCTGCGTCAGCGAAACCCAGTGGCGAAATGACATGACAGAAATGATGAAATGAGGAATTTAAGCATCACAAAATGGGGGAGAGAGACAATATTAAGGGGTTTCCTACAATGGGGGTCCACGAAAATGGATGGTTCATAATGGACAGTCCTACTAGATGATTTTGGGGTTCCCCTATTTTAGGAAACCCCCATGTGTGCCGTGGTCACAAGACGGTGTGTTCTAAATTGAATGGGGATGGCCGTAACTCCATAAATAGGGCTGCATTTGCGCATTGAAAGAATTTCCAGTACGGACTGGGTGACCGCACCACATACACTGTACCATGTTTTGACCATGGCGCATACCCTCTGGTTATTTCACATAGCTACTGAAAATGGCCAATTGTAGATGATTTTCCCATTGAAATCACCATTTATGATCATTTATAGGGCATTTTCCATAGCTATGTTAAAGAACCAGAGGGTATATTCAACCACTGGCACTGGCATGTCTTGGTAAAGGAGATGCCAGGGATGGGGCCATGCGACTTCCACTATCCAGGTCTTGTGCGACCTCACTGTGACGTCACTGGAATGATGGGCTTTTTGGGGAATCATCCCCAAACTATTGTGATATATTGTGATTCAGCTAGATTTCACCATTTTCCAGATCTTTGATGATCTTTGGATTTTTGTTGATGCGTTTTTTTCTGTCGACAAATCTAAAAATATGCCAACAATCTTCGAGGCGCATGAGGATCCCCCTCTAGGCGCGGCTGGCGTTGGGAGTGGAAGTTTGGTACAAAGTGGGGGGCTCCCCAGGTGGTGAACACAACTCCATTGACTACGGTTCATGATATTTATAACTACCCTCCGGTAAATTAACATCTATGTTAATTTACTGGAGGGTATAGTTGATGGGGTTTAAACCAACATGTAGCTCGGAGGGCCCCACATTGTAATATACCTGGACTATTCAAATGGTTTAATGGGGATATTTCAGGCTTTGTTGATGCTTAATGGTGGCTCAAGAACGATCTAGCATGTTTCTATTATAATGCAAGGTGGCCCACCCAAACGACAACTGATTGTTGGTTTATAACTGGCTTAACTAGGGTTTATGGGGTATATATTGTTCTTGGGCAAAATGATGATTTAAGAGTGGGTGGAATGGGGGTTTCTTTAAGAGTTCAGACAAACCCATGATGGGAGATTCAACCAGCGAAATTGAGAATATAGTGGGAAGACAATGAGGATGTGCTGAGATTACAACGGTTTCATCGGAATTGGAATGGTCTTCTGGTGGTTACTGTAATACCAACCCACAAACATGGTGATTCTTGTTTGTTGTAGAATTGGGGATTCATGTTCGTGGATATTCATTTTCAAAAATGGCGAACTAATAGGATAAAGTTTACCCTCTGGTAAACTAACATAGCTACTGAAAATTGCCATTTAGAGTTGATTTTCCCATTAAAAAAGGTGATTATCCATAGCAAACAGTTAGTTTACCAGAAGGTATATGATACAATTCTATGGTGATATAGTTCCAAACTTGAGTGTTGAACTGTTGAACCCGCCAAACACAGCAGTACAAACAACTACCATGATATGATAATTGGGGATATGATATGGGATACAATCACTGGATTGGTTGAAGGGAAATTTTACAGGAAACCCCTATATTTCATGGGAAAAAAACATAGTTTCCTGTAGATTTTCTCTTCAATCAATCCAGTGATACAATCAACAATCTTATTTTGGGTGTGTCTGAAAATGGGATATACTCCAAAATGGCAACTTTAAGGGGGACCATGATGATAAACCGATAGACTTTTGCACCAGTAAACTGACATCAAGTGACATAGCTATGCAAAAATTCCCCTTGTGAATAGGTAAATCATGATTTTCCATTATATACCATCCATTTTTGGGTACTCCCATGACTTAGAAAACCCCCATGGTAAATCTATCATCCATCAATGGGCCACCTATACCATGGCGGGTGACATGACATATTCCCAGGCATCCAGAGCAGTGTCCCGGTGGTTTATAGCATTTATATGCATTTATAACAGTCATATAGTTTTGTTTTAAATATCTCATATATGGAATATGTACCATATATATCCACTCATATATATCATATATATATATATATATTATACATACACATATTTACCACATGATTATGCAACGAATCGAACAACTTTGGACTGCTCATTTCGCTTTACAAAAAGCACGGTTATGAATCAGACCCCGGAAAATCAGGAATACGTCAAATCAAAGCGATCTATTTAGGATTGGGATGCATTGCAGGAGTGGATGTACCTTCATCAGTCAAAACAGCTGCCAAAGCAGGATTCTCAACTAGCATCAATCCTGACTCTGATGAGTTCAGAATACAGACTATGAGAGGATATTTACGTTCAGAGATGGTCACTTTGACATTTCCAGGGGAGTGTTACTCTTGGTACACAGCTCTGGCTGCTCTTCGGACTTTGAGAGGAGTGCGGCTGAACGATGAACTCAAACTCAAAACATATGCTGCATTTTTGTTTGCTCCTCGGAGTGTTGGTGGGTTTGGATGGCCTGTCAAATCAGAAAGTTTTACTTCCTCATTGGCTTCAGGGCTTTCTGAATTTTTGTATTCTATCCAATTTGTGGCTGAAAAAGAACCCAAAGTCGCAGACCTCATTCGAATTGTTCTCAAGAATTTACACAAATAGCGAGCTCCATTTGTGGCTTTGAAGGGAGCCTACGATTTGCTATGCAATATTCCTTCAGGGGGATTGCCTGAAATTGAGTCTGAATGCTGGAGAAGGTTGAGAGAAGTATTCGCATCTGGTGAAGTTGCAGAAGACTGGCGAGGATTTGCAACTTTATCTCCCAGAATTAGGGAAACTCTACAGGACCCCGGTCCTCCCAAAACATGTTTTCCGGTCATGGCTTCCATGATCTTCCATGCACGCAGAATATGGACATTTCAAACTTATTCTGGTGATGGAAATATCATGATCATTACCCTCTGGTAAACTCACATAACTATGAAAAATCACCATTTTTAATGGGCAAATCAACTATAAATGGTCATTTTCAATAGCTATGTTGGTTTACCAGAGGGTATGATATAAAATCATCTAAACTATGATTCTGGAAAGTAATATTGCCAATGTCTATTGAAAAAGAAACATGGTGGACTAAAATTGGAACATCGTTGAACTTTCCATATTCTAGCTACTTCAGGATGATTCTGGTTACTAGTCGGCCTTATTTCCCCAGATAACGATCATGATATTTACCCTCTGATAGACATTTAGTTTTCCCATTTCAGTGCCCATTTTGGTTCAGGATTTCCGAGCTAGGCATGTTTGCTCACCAGAGGGTAAGTCCATCAATATCATCATTATTCGATTACTATCCATCTTGAACCATACAAATATAATGTCATTATTATCCAGTTTTGTCCTTGTCAGATTACGTCCAACGATCCCTACTATTGTCCCTCATTATCCGATTATTATCGATTATTGTCCCTATCATATCCATTAATATCCCATTATCTGGGGATTACGAGAGGGTACAACGTGGGACCCTCCGTTGGTTTAGATTCATCCCACAAATGATATAGCTACAAACATCTATAAACTGTAAATATCAGAAACCATAGTGAAATTGGAGTTATAAACCATCAAATCCCATGATTGTCCCATTATTTTCCCATTATTATCCCATTGTTTTCCCCATATCATTGCATGTTCGATTAACTTACTAAATGGGATGATCCAGTCATCGAAAGATTCGAAGTGTTCCATGATTCATTGGATTGGTTTAAGGGAAAATTTACAGGAAATCATGGCTTTTCCTATGAAATATGGGGCTTTCCTGTAAATTTTCCCATTAACCAATCCATTGAATGATTTTCCCGGTGGATTTTCCCAGCGAAACCCCGGCCAGGTGCTGGTCGCACGTGCTCCAGAACGACGCAGGCAGGGCCAACAAAAACTGCAGGACCCGGCTCGAAAGGATTGGTAGAAATACCAACAAAAAATGCCCAAGAAGCATCAGTTTTAGGGATTTCATGGGATTTTTAGTGCGATTGAAGATTTTGAGGGAATAGCCAAAAATAGCCTGGCTATTGAAAGAAGGATTTGTATGTGGAATTTCAACCATAGTGAAATATGACATGATAAAGCTGAAAAAAATATTGGTTGATTTGGTCATGTTGTTGGGACTTATACTTTTCTACACCGTATATCCTTTTTTTCCAGCGTTATGATAGCCCATAGTAGGGAAATCTATCAACCAACTAGTGTGTAATGAGATGGGATAGGGATGGATAGGGGTATTTTCAATGGCTCGGTGATCCATGGAATTCTGCGCAGTAATATGAAGGAGATTGGACACTACATAATATTCCATAACTTCTCATTTATTCCAGTTATAATGATAAGGTATGAATGGAATATCTAGTGTAAGATTGAGCTATGGATAAGATATTCCCAGCTATTATATTGGATCAATTCGTGCGCCATTGTAACCATGGAAATCCATTGGTTCGGAAATGATATATGGATTGTCCATATGTTAGTTTACCGGAGGGTCCAAGGTTGCTAAAAAGAGGGGTACCACCACGGTACCATTTTTTCACAAGGTGGGCCGCCCCCAGCCATCCTGTGCTGACGTTTGTGGAGAAGCATGGGGCGAAGAGCCCAGAGTTCAGTTCGGACAGAAAAGGTGCCAACAACTGCTTGGACAAGGGGCGACACAGATGCGGCCAGATGCCTAGGCTCGGCCATGTGGAGGTCTAAGAGAATCAAGATGAACCCCCGAAGGTGTGGAGTTTGACCCTGAAGAAAGCCCCCTTTGACGCGTGGCTATGGTCCGGAGAGTCTGTCCAGAGCCCTGATGATGGGGAGATCATTCTGACAGAGTTCCTTGCTGGAAGTTGGTGTATAAACCCCATATTCCTGTAGCTATAGCTACACCCTCCATAATCCCAGTTAACCACAATACATATCTTTTTGCCAAACCCTTTAGGGGATAACCCTCTGATAATCAACAGACTTGGCATTCCTCGGTTTTATCCATGAAGCTAATCAGAGGGGTTGAACGGTTGAATATGGACCCAGAGGAGGGACGATAGGGGTCTGTCCAGACATGATTTTTCTTTTGGGGGGGTGTGTACTCTCTGGTGTCATCAAACGTGGCTCCGAACTAAATGGAGGTTTACAGTTGGGAAAATCACCGAACTAAATGGGGAATGTTCAAATGCCACGTTTCATGACTGGAGAGTGAGTATCTCAAAGTAGAGCGAATGTGATGGTTCAATGATACGCCTTTCCACCATTGGATTTTTGGCTAACCCTAGGCCATCGCAGTTTCAACTCGCCATAGATTAATGGTTGGGATGGGGTGAACTATTCCCCACATGGCTGAACCTCGATAAATTTTCTAAGTTTGAAGACATTCTTTGCGAAAATAAAGGAACCTAACTAGCCCCAACATGCCCAAACACTCCAGGCATGATATATCATTTTTTTAGGAGCTTCCCATCATTTTCCCATATTTTTCCCAGCTTAGTGTTGTGTTTGTTTCCCTTTTTTGGTTCAACCATCGAAGTGGGATGTCTTTCTCACCCACGGCTACTTAGAGGTGGGCCCCGGACTGGAAAATCTTTGAAGTTTTTATGGTTCAAAAAGCTGGAAAAATCATCCAACAAAATGAGCCATGTATACATTGTATACCATAACTATATGTTTTTTATAACCAGAGGGTACTAATTCATGACAAACCCTCAAAAAAAAACAGCCCAAGTTTCTGCGCGGAACGCTTTGCGACTTGTTGGTAGTATCTCAAACCTCCGCCAAGAGAAAAGTCCATGGAATGCGCAGTGATATCTCCCTTTGTGACCAAGTTTCTGTCATGGTATTTCCCTCCCAAAAAAAGGGTTTATTACAGAGGGTTATACTATCTTTTAAAGATATATTCGCCAGTTGCAAACTGGCTCGCGCAGTTGACCATACCATAAGCCATATGCCCCGTGTAAATGTAGTATAATATCTACCCTACAAAACAGGGGCATTCATTTTTGTAAAAGGTTGTAAATATTCTGTACATGGAGCATATGGCTCAAGTTTTGCTTCGCCATATCATAACATGTATAAATGGGCCAAGTATACCATAGCTAGGTGAACGTCCACCATAGGATCAAAGCAAGGGACCCTACCGGTGGACCCTACCGGACCCCCCTTGTTGTCTCTCGTCAGGTCGATGAATCTTGTGGGGGAGCTCAGCTGAGATTCCACCGGAAAATGGATGACATGGAGATCGGATGGTCATCATATGCCACGATTTCTATTGGGATGTAGATGGGGATGGGTCAAGTTGCCAATAACATTACCATATGACTTGGGGGGGGGAATGGGGAATAAAGTTGAATAAACATCCATTGGCCAGCTTGTTTAGGGTATACCATCCGCGCCAAGCGGCTAGCAAGGTTTTGACTTGTAACTTGCAAGATTGCAGCATATACCCTTGATGTTTGGATGATTTTGGATTCCTGGTATTTTGGATGACCATTCCATATCCCGTCAAGTCCCGACTTGACTTGAGACCCGGCGATCTGGCTCCAGTACAGATCTACATTCATGGTAGGGAAGGTGGCACATCTAACGTTTCCCCTCCAGGATGGGGCCCCGAAGATAAGTGGCTTAAGTATGGTTTATGGATGTTTATGGCAGATATAACTATAGTTAATGGAGTTTATAAACCAACTTATAACTGGGGGGCACCATCCTGTAGGGTAGCTATTGAATGTGATGAAGGGACACTTTGCTTGAGATATGGCTGTGAAACAACGCCTGATCAGTATTGTGGTGAAGATGAAAAGAACTAGGATTACCCTCTGGTTATTTAACATATCCATGGAAAATGGCTAATTTTGGATGATTTTCCCAGTAAAACCTCCATTTAGTTCGGGGATTTTCCATGGCTATGTTGGATAACCAAAGGGTACAAGGTGGTGCCCCCCAGTTATAAGTTGGTTTATAAACCCCATTAATTATAGTTATAAGTACCATAAAGCATAGTTATTGGAGTTATAAACCAACTTAGCTAACTATGGGGCACCACCTTGTATATGTCTGTTCATTTCCCAAATATGCTCTCTGAGTACTCCTCCCCTGAGTTTCTCGTTTCTTGAAGCCTCCGCGTGAAAGAGTGAGTGGTACAGATGGTGGTGCCTCCCTGCGCTAAGTTACGTTGGACATTTCACCGGGGAAAATGTGGGTTTAGAATCTTCATATATCTGGGTAAATTATAGTAATTCACTAATTTGAATTAAGGCCATTTGGGGATGATTCCCTATACTAACCATATATTCCAGTGAGGTCGTAGTGAGGTCGTTATAATTTACCCAGATATATGTTTATAGTTTATGGTGATGAAATATCTATGGTTCATGAAGCAACAAAGATCAAAAGAAGGGCCAGAAGGACACCTTCTTGTAGATGCAAATCCAGGTACATAAATATGTATATATATATATGTATCTCAGGGTTGCTCCAAGATATTCCAGGCAATTGATAGCCACAAAAACGGGACAGAAATGTGTAAATTGAATTAAATTGACCTTTTACCTGGGGTGTTAGGAGCAACTCTAGTATATAAATCCGTAAATGATCGTGAATCTGCACAAGAACCAGTATTATCAATCATGAACAGGCATCATTACCCATCCAGGACCAGCATTGTATTATCATATGAACAAGAAAAATGGGGTGTTTGGACATTATCTAATGGATCCACCACTGTATGTTAACAATGTGTATATTCCCATTGAATAACACAAACAACCATCATGTAAGCACTAAATATAGTGAATGTACACCTTATAACCATCAATCAACACCGTAAAAAACGAAAACACCATCTAACCACCAAAGCAGTGAAATGGTTAGATGGTTAGAAAATGTTAGATAGTGGTTTCATTTTCTCCCCATGTTTATTGTAACCACAATCCATTTACCACAATGTGGGGCCCCCAAGATAGCTAAGTTGGTGAACAAACTCCAACAACTATGGTATATAACATGGTTTAAAGTGTAGATATAACTAACTATACTTTTCATGGGGTGAAACTAAACCAACTTAGCTATCGAACGGGTGCCCCACCTTGCAGCGGCTACGTAACGCCATAGAGCCCTCCACCGTGAACGACCTCGGCCTAGCCGAGTTCACTCCGCCGAGGCTTTACCCTACGCTGGAAGATCTCGTTGTTGACCCTGGGCGCGCTGCTCTTGGGACTCCTGGGAACGTCTGGGCCCAGGATCTCTGGAGGAAAATCGGTGGGTTGTGATTTTTTTTGTGTCAAAAAATAAAACATGGGGTTATTTTGTTTGAAACCACTATCTAAGATTATCTATTTTTTTAAAAATCATTTACATGTTGGATTTTTGGGAATACCTGGTGATCAATACTTGATGGTGAACTACCCCGGAATGGTAAGTAGGTTAGTTCACCCCAGTTGTAAGTGAACATTGCCCCTGCTTAGCCCATTTGTAACCAGGGTTAATAAACGAGTCACGATTTGTGGGATGAACCACCAACTAGTTGGCTGTGGCTAGTGTAAGGAGTAATACTGCCTTGTTATTGGGGATGATTATTACATATTATAACCACTAAAACCCATATTATGGAAACCTATCATCCAACTAGCATAATGAGATCGGATAGGGGTATTTTTGGTGGCTCAACTGGGAAAATCAAATTAATTTGTTGGGGAATACCTTGTCATCAATACAGTGATTCATACAGTGATTCATATAGTGGTGAATATAGTGGTTACTTAAGAATGGTTAACAGTGATTCACATAGTGATCAATACTGAGTAATGGCCCTATAGTTTTTTTTGGAGCATTTTGTGAAAATTGGAATATGACGTCTGGATTTAGTGGGATATAGGATTACTGTAATGGGATTATAATCCATTTAACGCGATATAATACCCTCTGGTACTCCAACAGTCTGCTATGGAGAGGCGCCATGTTTCACAGATAAATCCAATACAAATAGGCAATCTATGCTATATCTATGTCAAATGCATGACGGTACTATACATCAACCAGGTATACGATCATTAAACACTATTAAACACTATTAAACACTATTAAACACTATTAAACACTATTAAACACTATTAAACACTATTAAACACTATTAAACACTATTAAATATATACCTCAAATGAAAAGATTTGACTCCCAGGTTTGGGGTTGAACATGGACGAAATGGGATGATGGGAAGAAAGCACAGAAGCCATGACTGGTTGGTGACGTGTCTGCTGATGCGGATTTTTGCCTGTGAGGTCTCAGCGACCCAGGATTTCGATCTCTGGCACGAGGCACTGTCTTACAGAAGGCAGCTAGTAGAACGAATCAAAGCTGCAGGCAGCAACCGGATGCTACCGATAAAACGGCTTCTTGATACGGTCAGGGACGAGGTCTTCATAGTCAGGCTTGGTGTTCACTATGAGATTGTGACCAGCTTGAGGGGCTGTCCATTTTCATCCGTCGGCGCTTCCGCACCGAATGAGCGCGCGCCAGCACCCCAGAGTTTGAGTGATTCAAAGGGTTTTCTGCGAAGCAGCAGGTTGGACTCGACACATAAGCCACTTGGCAAAAATCTATATGTATATATTTATATATAATACATTATGATATAATTCTCGATCACATATCCAGTAGTTCTGCATGTTACCAACTGATAGCGCGATCGAATCCGGGCGCCAGTTTCCCTTTATGGTTCCCTCAGCCTGGGACAGAAACTGATCCAGCCCAACATGGATCCGAACTTCCAAGCCGATCAGGAAGTTCTTACTTGTGCTTAGTAGGGAATGGGGGTTGCTGGGATGATTGTTAATGGTTATTATAGGTCATTCCCCCATTCCCTACTAAGCACAAGTAAGAGTTACAGTTACACTTTCTCTATCCACATCATTTTTTTGGGGGAAGCTTGTGGTATATATATATAATATAAGGAGGGCTATTTTTTTTGGGAATTTTTTTTGTTTTTTTTTGGGAATTTTTTTTGTTTTCCAGTCTGGCTTCTTGGCTTTTGTGGCTTTTGTGGCTTT
>BGPT01000743.1:296919-308492 GCA_003297045.1 Symbiodinium sp. clade C Y103
TGACATTCTATCTGGCATTCTATCTGGCATTCTATCTGGCATTCTATCTGACATTCTATCTGCCCACTGCATCCGGACCTCGCAGTTGAGGTCCAGCGTTGCCCACTCAGATCTGGCACTCGCGGTTGGGGTCCGGCGTTGCCCACCGGGCTCGGGAGCTCGCCGTTGAGGTCCAGCGTTGCCCACTGGAATCTGGAACTCGCCGTTGAGGTCCGGCGTTGCCCACTGGGATCTGGAACTCGCCGTTGAGGTCCGGCGTTGCCCACTGGGATCTGGAACTCGCGGTTGAGGTCCGGCGTTGCCCACTGGGATCTGGAACTCGCGGTTGAGGTCCGGCGTTGCCCACTGCGCTCGGGAGCTCGCAGTTGAGATCCGACGTTGCCCACTGGGATCTGGAGCTCGCAGAGAAGCCCGGCATTGCCCACTGCAATCTGGAGCTCGCAGTTGAGTCTGGCAGTGCCTCCTGCAATCTGCCGCTTGCCAGGAGGAGGCGGGAGGCCAGGAGGAGGCGGGAGGAGGAAGAGGAGGAGGAGGAGGATGATGTTGTCCACCCCAGCGCGCGCGCACCCCCCCCCGCGCAACTCTGATAAAATCTAATAACCCTCACCTGGCAGGTGGGGAAAAACATCCATCAATAATGGATTTTCCAACTTCATTGCTTGATTACTGGAGGGAATATATATATCCCATTAACATCCCATTAAACCTCCATTTATCCCATGAATCCCGGCAATAGTTCCACGAATAAACGGGTTATACAACCATAGTTGTAAGGGTTACATCATGTTGCATCCCAACTTATGGAGGTGAAGTTTTCACCACCCCTGCCATGACCTCCCCAGGTTCCAAGCCGCCGTGGGCGCTTTCGAAGCCATCGATCGGCACCGGCAAGCGCTGGAGCCGCAGTCAGAGCCCGAAGCGGCGTAGAGGACGGCGGAAAAAGATCATGGGCGGCACGACGGGAAAGGCGCCCCAAGGGAGGAAATGATATGGGAAAATAGCCATCATATGTATCCAATGGGCATCTACCACCAAAATTTGGGATCAAAGTAACCAGAGTTATGGACATAGTGGGGATGTAATGCGGTATAATTAGTTAAAGATGTGGTGTTTGGGTGTGCCTGAAAACATGTTGTACCTCCAGTTTAAGGCAAATTACAATGGGTAAGTTGATGATCAATCAATGAATTTTGGGGCACATGGGAGCATAGCTAGTAGTGATGGGTGTGATTGAAAATGGCATCTACCATCATCTACCCCCAAAAATGGCCTTTGAGCATGTTTATTGAGAGAAATACTGTGGAGTACATAGTTTTTTGGACAAACCCAGATCTTAAGCACTACAAATGTCCAAAATGGCATTCTAACTTTCTGTCCGTTGGTATACCCAAACGCGCTACTAACTACTTTGGATTGGTGTGATTTCATTATATATTTTATTATATGTCATTCATTCCTCAATTTGGTTGTTGCATGTTTTTATCAGCTCGATACTTTTTTGGTCTAGATGCATCTACACCGCATGTACCATTTTTTCCCACTAAAGGCGATGGTTCAATCGTCCCGTCGCACCGCTTCAGTGCTCACTGCGGGGTCGCGGCCCACCCGAGACCTGCCCCGATCTGAAAGATCGCCCCGCCGAGCCTCATGGAGTTGGTACAGGTGGCACTGTGGGGATGATGGGATATGGGGGGTTTCCAATCCATGGGGGTACCCAAAAATGGATGGTTTATAATGGAAAATCCGGATTTAAAATGGATGATTTGGGGGTACCCCTATTTCAGGAAACCTCCATATAGAAAATTATACGATATGTTTCAGGTTTATGGAATAACAAAGGTTTAACCAACCAAAATGTGCAAGTTCAGTGAATATCATGGCAAGTTACCACCAAACAAATGGAGATTCAACTAAGCAGTATGTGAATGATGGCTAATGGAATAAGTTTCACACATGCCATAAACCTCCACTCTGGGGTTGGAATCTTACCCAATGATGGCAATGGAATGGGTAGCTAATCGGTTATGGGATTATGTAATCCAAAAAAGTGATTGCTGGGTCTGGCTGAAAATGTGTGAGCATGTGAGATACGCCAAGGTAAAACAATTTAATCAGGAAAATGAATGAACATGATTAAACCATCGAATTCGGGTGCCCAGTGCAGACGGGTACTTGTTAGTGGTCATCGGGTTTCCAATGTGGCCACGGTTTTTCCGGATCCATGACCGTCTTTCTAACAAAAACAATACCCTTTTTGAATTCGGGCTTGACCAGCAAGGAATGTTGGTTGCACTTCTTGAATGTTTTGCTCAGCTGAGTGATGTTTAACACCCGCATCAATGGACGCTCACACCCCGACATGGGAAAATCAAAGCGTTTTACCCATCCCCAAATATGTTGTTTGCTGATTGACCCGAGATGCCTAAAGTGACCCAGTATCCCCCAGTAACATCCTGAAATGCGCAGACGTTTTCAGGATGATGTTGCAGTCCGAAACTGAGAAAAGTCGAAATCGAAACTGATGGGTCTTGGGTTCCACAGCAGGAGTCCCAGATGAAAGGAAAATCCAGAGGAATTGACGGGAAACCCTATCGTTTCCTGAAAATGTTCTTCTACATGTACCGAGCCAGTTGGATCTGCCAGTTTGAAACCTGTCCGAGTTAATCAAAATATTCTTGGAAAAAAGTTGAATGGATGAGGTATCGCACTTCAAATTTGGTGATATATCCATTTTTGTATTATTCTGATTGCACTTATTTGGGGTTCAACACACCAAAAACAATCAAAGTGTGGCTACTGTTTGGTTGGTTCCGCCTCCTTCATGGCTTGCACAAGCAGTGTCCAACTTCCTAAAATTGCCCTCAGGTTGCAACGCTGGCTGACCTGGAGGCGGGGTGTTTTCTCTCACCTCAAGAGTTAGAGACGGATTTGACCATGAAAAAATGGAGGCTCGTTGGTGATTTAGTATATGGTTTTATATCTGGTTTGATAGGGGCAAGGGAATAGAATTTTAATATATTTTAATGGCTTATAACCTCCAGTAATCAAACATGGCTAGTTGGGAAATCAACTATAAATGGAGGTTCATAGCCGGAAAGATCAGCTATAAATGGGTGATTTTCCATTGCCACTTTTGAGTACCGGAGGGTATGCTGTTGGATGTGCTCGGATTTTGTGACATAACCCACCCATTAAAGTAACTGCAAACAATAGATATGATGCTTAAATATATTTGAGACCAACGAATTTCAGTTTTTCTTGAAATTGGGCAACCAGCACAACCAGAGTTTGCCATTCTAAAGTGACATTTATTTTTGGTTGACATCCACATAGTTTTCAGCTATCCATCACGTGGCTGGCTGGAAAATCCCCGGACCAAATGGAGGCGTCGTTCCTTGGGCGAGCCGCATTTGATAACGAGCACCAGTCATTGCCAGGTTGTGCTGAACGGCACGTGCCAGGCAGAGGGCGTAGGGAATGGAGGAGAATTGAAGCAGATCTGGGAGGTGCATCCGAGTCCGTAAGCGAATACTTACTGCAACAAGATATTCTACTGTAGTCTACTGTATATATTGTGACTGCGGAAAACTATCACATGAATGAATGGGTGAGAACCAGTACGGCAAGCAATGCGACATGGGTCTAGCCAAAAACTTTGTGTTTTTGTTGGATTTGGGGATTCCTTGGTATCTTGGTGTTTGTTATGGTATACCCATAGTAATTATGAGATACCCATATTCGGTGTTTACTCTACAGTAAACGAACATAACTATGGAAATCCATGGATTTCTCTTGGAAATCTTCCCGGAATGGTGGAGTTCCCACATCTATGTTAGGTTCCTGGATGGTATATTCTTCATTGTCGGGTGTGTGTATTCGAAGGTTCTGAGTGGGCAAGAGCGACTGAAGAGATGTCATGCCTCCCATCACAAATAGCTCTTGATATATATAACCTAATAATGCGTTTTTCCGCATATTGTGTCCCCTTATATGTCATTATGATTAATGTCAAAAATAAGTAACTTCAACTCCTAAATGAAAAAAGCCTCTGATTTCAAGGATCATCCAATCAGGTATTTCCCAGAAAATGGACGACGGGCTTCAATACTGAAATAGGCTAATGTTGGATGCTTCGAGAATATCCCCATGTTCGGGATCGTTCAATTAGACACGAAGTCGCTGCTAGTTCTTGCAGGCTACAAGATCAAAGTCTAAGACCCGCCGGGCATCCGTAGTGTTTGGGTAAATGTAGTATCAATCATCCAATTTCTTGTACTCTTAGTCCGTGGATCAGCTCATTATTCTTGTTCATAAATGTGGTGCTCAAGACAAGTTACAACACATACACACAAAGAAGCAACCATAAAAAAAAAGATATCTTCAAAACGGAACACCCACGCAATACCCATCCCCGTTTTTATGGTTGAACCATCTTTTTTCTAACAAATAGCCAACAAATGATGGGTCCCAACAGGCCACCATCCTGGAGAATTTGAAATCGTGGTGTGGGTCTGCCCACCCACCTGATGCGCCGGAGGCTGGGAGATTCTTTTTGGGGATTTTAAGGGGATATACCTGACACGAGGTGGGGGTTGGAAGATTGGTTTCCATTAAAAACTGGTGACTTTCATCTATTGTCAGGGTCTTCCAGTAATATACTGGAGGGTACTGTTAGGATAAAATCCAGCTGTCAGTTGCAAACAATACTAACATCAACTGTTCTTGGGATTCACCAACAGTATGATGCTATCCGGAGGTAGATCGAGGGGGGCAGCTGTGGCTGATAACAGATTACCTATTGAAAGGGGAGCCGAAAAACTACCACTTGAGTTTCCCAATCACCTGATCGTCTTATGCACTTGAAGGGATGGGTAAAGAAGGTACACGTTCATTTTCGAAGTCTGTTTGCGAACCACTGTGAATTAATTTGTTGATGTTGCCATCACCACTGGATCCAACATTGGACTGTGACACTTCTTCCCGCCTCAAAATAGATGGAGTCGCATCACCCGAAAATAGGATGCGACATACAACTGACACGAGGGTAGTGATTTGCATTTTGTAAACCTCTAGCGCTGTAAATCCCGCAGCGTCCCCGACACATTTGACTTGGCGCCGCTATTCTTGCTCTCACAACATATGGGTGAAAATGTTCAGATTCCCTGCAAAACAGATCGAGTCGCCTGTATGAGATGGTCCTGACCCTCCCATTACGCGCAGGTCCTATCGCAGGAAGCCCTGCAGAAGTTGCAGAACTTGCTCTTGGAGGTGGGTGATCCCTACTACGATACCAACCATCTGAAAATGGTGGATTTGACTTGAAGAGCTTCAACAGCTTGAGAACCAAGTTATAGCCTAGCCAATTGTGCCTTATCCATTTCCTCATGAGATTTGTCTGAGAAATGTACAGAAAACTATTAAATCCCCTGGCTTATCATCAGGTCCTTTACCAAAACGGCCATTTGGGTGGTATACGGTATACACCACTTTCAGACACAATCAAGCCCATATCCTGATGTTTGTTGCTCAGCTGACCATTTGAACCCATCATTTTTGCAAGGTTTCCCGCAATTTTGAAGCCTAAATCAATCAAGCCCTACCTTTTTTGATGGGTAAAGCCCATATTTCATGGTGATACCCCCGCAAGTCCCCCGTGGGATGGCAGGCGGTGCGCCGCAGCGCATGGGATGATGCGTTGCTGGCAGCCTGTGCTGGGGATCCCGTGGCAAGTGGCAAGAATCCCATGGGCTCGGGGGGATGATGAATGATTGAATCGCGGTTTGACCATGTTTGACCATCATTCTTGGGGGATTTAAATATCTAAAATATGTGGAAAATATGGGATGATATATTGATATTGTAATATTTCATGATGGTGACTACAGTATTTTCATCCTGTTTTTTTCCAGTTGTTTTATGGAAACAATATGAAACGTTCAGAATGCACAAATCTAGATTTATTGAAATAACAATGATTTGCTTGATTCAAACAAGGCTTCAATCCAAGTCTTATGTAGTTGTATCCCATCTTTTTGAAGCAAATGCATGCTGATTGATTTTTGATATTGGTGATTTGAACCTGGATTCATCCCAGTTTTAGTAAAATGCTCCACCACTTTGAGGAGCTATGAAATGATCGCTGAAGAGAAAGTTGTCCATTCAGAAAATCCAGAAATATCTAGGCATCGCGATATCTCATGGGTGGCAATCCTCTCTACTTTAGCTGATTCCTGTCACATCAAAGGAACAGTAAAATCATCCTGGAAACCCCCTGATCTCAGGCTGAAAGCAGAATCGTTTCAGGTCTGTATGGGCAACCCTTCACTTCGAAACAACGCTGGTACTCCATGTTTGATTTCAGCAGGTGTATCCATAGCAGATCTCCCTCTTCTTGGCTAGTTACAAAGTAGTTACTGCGGCCAGTTGATGGTTTCAACTCAAGCTCAGGGATTTCAAACCATCATCCTAGATGACCATCATCCTCTAGTTGCAATCAACTGCTACCCATCCTGTTCCACAACCACCAAGCAGTTCCACTCCTAGGCCTTGGAGGCATGCTGCAACCTGGACTCAGGCCGCTGCAACCGCAGGTTGATTCATGGAGGTATAAATGGAAATACTGGGATGTGTAAGTCGACAATATGATGGATTCTGATGTATTGATGGGTCAATACAAATTGATAAACTGGTGGTAAAATCTATGAATAACATGTTTGATTGTTCAAAGAACATGTTGGAGCGAATCCGGTGAATTCTATAAGATCTATCAATAAAATCGGACAAAAATCTTTGGTGGATTTTCCAGCACGCCAGAATAGACTACAGTGATTGCAGGAAAGCAAAGGGAAATATTGTCACCCTTCGAAAGCCCTTTTTCAGCCACTCGGTTGTTCAATTCGCAGCAATTGCCTGCCAGATCATTGAAAACACCAGACTTGATACTTTCTGGAAATGTGAACTAGCCTTGGAAAATCCCATGCTTTGATTAGGGAAAATTTAGAGAAATCAATGTAAGATTTTGGATGGGAGAAAAAATCCCACAAATCATCGGCATTTCTTTCACCAAAGGGCTCCCTTTGAATCCACTCATTTCCTGGTTAAAATCCATTGATGAATAGTCAGAGGGGTAGGACGAGCTGAAGATCGACGAAAAAAACAGTATGGGTAATACGCGAATTCTATCAAAATTACCGAGTTGTGGACTTGTTGGAGTTGACCTTAGATATCAGTATATGCCGGGCCACTTTGTGGTTGATAGAGACTCCAAAATGCCCTTATATTTTTGCCTTTTAAAAGGGCGATTTTGCCTGGTAAAAGATGCTTCCCGGAGTTAACCCGCGCCAGGTCTGGTTTGGACGGTGGTTGAAATAGTTATTCATTTTGCCAGCGGCGTAATTGCCAGTAATTCTCGCGGAAATTTTTAGTACACTTTTCTTCATTTTGTTGTTTCGACATGCATCTATAGATCGGGCATTTTTTGAATTCCTCCGGCGCTTTTGCAAAATTCCGGCGATTTTACAAGTTTCCGGCGTAAATCCAACAAAATTTGGCCTCCGGTAAAAATTTCTGTCGATAGGTTTAAACAATTGATAATAATTGATAATAATTGTATATCGATATATGGCTGGTTTTGACCACTTTGTTGGTCCATCCTCCCATGGCATCTGGGCGCAAGCCAGGCATCTTGACGACCTTCCAGGCTGGGTGTTTTCCGATGGCCACTTGGGTGTGGCTCAGTTGTGATGGGCCCCAGTTTCCCCCATCATGGCCATGGAAGATGGAGCTAATAAGAATCCTGAATGGAAGATCTTGTACCAAAAATCTGCCAAGTTGGACCTTGACCATAAATTTATAGGCAGGTCGTTCCACCAAATGTGATCCTACTTTTTGCCTAAGTTGTTTCGTGAATTTTGGATCTGTTTGGTGGCTACCAAGAAATCACTCCATTCCATCCTCCTTGTCCGCATGCGCCTGGCATGATTTTTAGTGTGGCTCTGATGCTGGTGATATCTGCAGCATGAGCCAAGACAGAAGAAACCCTAACTGATCAGGGGAACCCCCACCCCGCAAAAAATAAATGCCGCTCAAATGGAAGCCATCAAAGAAGCAGCCATGGGGTGAATCATCCGGACTCAATTTCCAAGATGATGATTTGTTACATGATGTTACATCCCTAAAACATAGTCCTTGTAGGGTAGATTGATGTCCACATGATTCTCCTAGTGACTGGGTTGACATCAATGTTAATTGGGTCAGCGCCATTTGATGGTTCCCATTGTATGAAGGAAATTCTACACCTCTCTTGATGAAACTGTCACGAATAATGTGTTTTGCAGGAGGTACCCCAAGCCATCGATGTATCCTTGAAACACTAACCTGTCGTGAAATTCAGAGCCAAGTACTGGGGGACCATGATTGATCCATGTTGTTCAATTGACATCCACTCGCATCAATGGGATCAACGACACGGATAAATCACCTGTGTAAACCTTCGTTTCCCCCAGGGATTGTTATTTCCCTCACTTTGATGGAGAAATATAGCTCATGTTCTAGAACTTAACCTTTCTAAGTTGGGGTGCCATCGAAGTGAAATCATATCAAGACCAAATCAAATACCATTGTTCGGGAGAGTGAACACGGGCAGCTCCTTGGCCAGCAGGCAGATTTTTCCAAAATGGCTCCGCTGAGAACTCAGCGGTGGCAAGCGGGAGGATGGCAGTTCACCACTTCCAAAATGGTTGGAGACTAACCAACAAAATATGGTGGTAACAATCAAGAATTGGAGCCATCTTTGGTCTGCTGGTCTCATTCCCGGAATGGTTCGGAAATTTTACAGGAGACCCTTAGGTTCTCGATTTATGAAAGATCGAAACTCCGATGTTCAATGGTAAAAAAACGATGGTTTCCTTTAAAGTATAGTCCTTAAGATAAACCATTGAGACTTGGTTCTTGGGTCAACGGAGAATCCGACTGAATGACGAGTTGATAGTACATCTCAATCTTTTGCGAAATAAAGTCCTAAGCCCAATCAGTCAAGGTCTTACATGTTTACAGGGGTCTTTATGACTGGCCATGGTCATAACCCATTCGTGTTTTGTGGTCGTTTTGTTTCAGATAGTGTAAATGCTTAGGATGAATTGGATAGATTTGGGGAACAAGGGGTGCCTGTTTCAGGGACTGGGTCATGTGTTTTTTTCCACTTCAATCCTGCAACATGTTTTTTTGGATGTTTCTTGGTGGTAACACTCAAGTCATTTTCCAGACAGATAGTGGTCAGTTACACACCCCTGTCAGCACGTCTTTTTTGCATACGTTCATGCATATAACAGGCATGAGAATCTATGGAAAATGGCTTGCTCTTTTGACAGAAAGATGCGTGTTTAGCTCTCCGAAGAACTGGAGTCACTTGTAGACCCCCTAAACTCGGGGTACCAGAACTCCTGGGTGCGATCACGATGGCGTGGTCAGCAAGTCGTCAGCAATTTCGTGAGTCACAGGGTCATACCATGTCATACCCCATTGGTACATTGCATAGCATTAGAACAGATATGATTTGTTGATTCAGGCCACAAGAATGACAGTGCCATAAGTTGGAAAGGCATATGATTAACAGTGATTTATCCATTTATCCATCAATAAATGGGATCAACCAATACCGAAAAGTGATACCAAATGAATGATGCAGATGGTTTCATCCCTCATGTTTTTCAATCTGGAATCAGAGCCTATCTAACTGCTTATCTACTTCGTTGTAGGCTCTCCTTTTCCCATCTCCTTGCAATGCAATTCCACAAAAAACACTGAGCGTTACGGCCATAATTGCAAGGTCATCACCCAACTTATGGGGGGTAAAACGAGCATGCACCCATCAAAATACCACCAACTCCACCCACGTACCAACTCTTGTATGGTTTTTAGGGATGGTTCTCCCATGAAATGACTTGATTTCCACTTCCAGTTGAGTATCTCTCGGGGGGTATCCAGCCCAACCCATCCAGGTTGCACCAGTCTCTGATGTTGGCCCTGAGTTCCTTCGGGGAGTTGGGATGCACAGAGGTGGATGATTCGTGGGGGGATTTTGAGCAACCAAACTTGGAATGTGAACAGACAACGATGATGAGTAAAGCCAACAAAAGGCATTAAAATGGGGATGAATATATGGATGAATATGGATTTAACCACCATAAATTGAGTAAAATCAGGTCTGAGCTGGGTAAAAATGGCTTGATAATTCAGTGAGGCTTTAACAACCCCAACCATGGCCATGGTCATTTAATCAACACAAACGGAGGTCGAAAGCTAACCACAGTTATATAATGTTATATAGATATATTGGGATACTATCGGATTCAAGCAAGCCTCCCTCAAGGTCAACCCCCAATGACAATAAGGATGCTGAAACATGTTTGTTTCGGTTTTGTTTTAAAGAAAACAAGAACAACGTCACCTGCAGGGTCACCTTAAGGGGGGGCCCGGAGTTGCCGTCCTGGTGACGGCTGAAAGTGGGCTGAAAATGTGGATCTCCTTTCTTAGTGTTTGGCAAGTTGAAGGTCAGATATCAGGGATGGTGAGACGTTTTCTGACAGCGAAAATTGATAGGATCGATTTCGAACACATGCTAACCCCTTATTCACAAACTTTGGGTTATTTGCTGAGTTTGATTTGAACCGCAAATCATCACTTTTGGGATCTATATTTGTCAGCCATATTTGTCAGGGAATCCTGAGGGTCGATCCTGATTGGTTTACAATGTTTTTTTGTGCATGATCTTTCAGAGCTGCTTTTTTGGAGTTCCATGTGGATTTTCAATTGGGAATCCCGTGTTGGTCCTTAAAACCTGCTTCTTTTGCCACGTAAACTCCCAATTGTTTATTCGGGTTAGTCTGAAAGTAGGGTACTGCATTCCACTGATTCATGGTTGATAAACTGATTAATCATAATTTTCCTTTCTTGAAATGGCTAATAAATTGATGGTATAGCACATGTTCAGACGCAGTCCTGTGGTTCACCTGCTTCGGCTGCACCGCATCCTGAGGATGCTGGAGGACATGATGGCGCCAGGCAGGGGATGTGCAAAAATGGGGCATTGTTTCGCATTGAAATCCCCAAGCATTTCTTGGGGTTGAAACCCCCATTTTTTGGAAAAACTGCTAAAATATCCATGAAATCTCCATTCTTGGTTATACTCGAATCAAAATATCATGATTTTCCCATGTCAAATCCTTGTTTTTTCTCATTGCTTGCTTCCCAAAGTCCCCTGGGTCGCTTCATACTTGGAGGATCATCCCACTTAGTAAGTGATTAATAACCCTACTTTAAGTCCAGATTCAGTTGGGTTATCCGCAGCTATGATCCGTGGGATGATCCTCCAAGTAGCACCCTGGCTGCTTTAGGCGTATCCTCTACCGCCTCCACCAAGTGCAGTTCTCCGGAAGAGCACGTGGAGCTGTGCCGCCAAACGTCGGAAGACCAAGTTCCATTGAGGTCGCAAAACGCGCGGTATTTGAAATTCAAAAAAGCAGCCACTTGCAGCCACTTGCAGCCACTCGAGTGGCCGCAAGTGGCCGCAAGTG
>BGPT01000743.1:313458-326616 GCA_003297045.1 Symbiodinium sp. clade C Y103
ATCTGTCTTGCCATGCTCGCCTAAGGAGTTGATGTCACACCTTCTTCAACTTTTGAAGAAACATCACGGTTAAACATCTTTTTCCAAAACAACTTAGTTGAAGGGGATTGGAAAACCACACGTGGAAGGCTAATTACAGTGGAAAAAGATGTGAAAACGCTATTCCCCTTGTCAGGGGTGTTTCAAAAGTCTGCAAATGNCACACGTGGAAGGCTAATTACAGTGGAAAAAGATGTGAAAACGCTATTCCCCTTGTCAGGGGTGTTTCAAAAGTCTGCAAATGCAGAAGAAGCTCGGCGTCTTGGAATTACGAACAAAAGGATATGCCTTCAATGCCGAATGCTCACTTTTTCTCACAGGCGGCTGTGAGCCGTGGACCTAGTTAGTTAGTTAGTTTGTCAGTTAGTCGGTTAGTCGGTTAGTCGGTTAGTCAGTTAGTCAGTTAGTCAGTGAGTCAGTTAGTTTGTTTGTTAGTTAGTTTGTTAGGTAGTTAGTTAGTTAGTTAGTTAGGCAGTCAGTCAGTCAGTCAGTCAGTCAGTCAGTTAGTCAGTTAGTCAGTCACCTTTTGATCCATCAGTGGATCTGCTCTGCCATCCATGACTCACAACAACGAACCTCTCCTATAGGTTTCCTATTCTGGGACTTCCGCCACCGCCTTGCGCGGTACTACTGGTAATATGGCTGGGTTAATACCCCATGAGTGGAAGATTTTTGCAAGGTGACCAGATGTAACCAGTATATAAGAAATGCGAGCTTGAAGCTTTAAAACTGGGGATTGACTTCTACTGTAAGTGATAGTTAATGAGTAGGGTGAAGAATCATCGCATGGGGGCCCAACTGGTTGGGAATTGGTCGATTTCTACTGTGGGGTTCAATGGTGAAGGATGAGAATCTGTATCACTTTCTTATCAATCTACCACTGTAGCCAAAAATCGATCTTGGAAAAACCCGCAATGCGACCAGAAAGGTTGTCACTAAAAAGTATTGGGGAGATAGGGGGCAATAAACCCTTGATACTTGTGTCCCAGTGATTTGGCCCCGTGTAGTGTCCTTCGACACTGCGTCGGGTCAAATTGCTGGGGTGGTATCAAGGGTTTATATCTATAAGCGGCAAATGGAACAGCAGGGGATGCTCGGAGTGGCGGGCCACACGCTCCGGGGATCCCCAAGACGGCGAAACACCAAAACATCCACTTGGCTTAAAAATCTTTTGGGGGGCCTGCGGCCCGCCCCCGCCCTCCGGGGACCCTTTGCGGGGTCCTCAGGGGGTTACCAGGATCAACGACAAGAGTAATAAACTTTGCCCAATTTTAGCATCGTAGTTGCCTTAGGGAGGGATGCTCGGAGCAGGTGGCCCTGTTCTAGGCGTCTTTCCTCTAGGCTTCTTGATGTGGAATGTCGACCATCGTTCGGGGTCCCTGTTGTTGGGAGGGCGCGCCCCACGTCGTCGTAATCTTAACCTGATTCGTCGGTTCTTCTCTTCTTTCCTCAATCTCGAAACTATGCCCGTTTTCTTGGCATGTTGTTTCGGTGTCAAATGACGGGGGTAACGTAAAAGACCCGAATTGAATGTTTGGTTCAACTGATAAAGGCGATGTTCGGTTTGCTACCGTTGTCTTCAAATGTGGTACTTATGTACACCATGGATCGATAAATCTAATTAGAAAAATGTTGTCACATGACACTCGGGTGCTACATTGCTGGACAAATGCTTGCATATCGCCGAGCGGCGGGTACCCCGAATTCTTGGCCTGGCTAAACACTTCGGGGCAAGAATCGCATGTGGTCAAGGATTGCAAACACAAAGAAAGCATTATATATCTGATAACCATTTCTTCAATGCGAGTGCAATGCCTTTGTCCAGCAATATCCAAATCCCCTGGGTCCAGCCAATACTACCCGGTCCTCGCTCGCTCCCTCCTGTTGCGGCCGAGCCGTGACGTGATTGTTCGGTGCACCAACCGTGGCACCGCAGCGCCATTCAGCATTAGTCTGCATTAGTCTGCATAATTCTTCGATGCGGCCTCTATCTTCGATGGCTTTTTCTATGTTATTGGCACTCTCCGATATTCTACATTATTCTCCATGCTGCTCGAGCCTGCAAGAATACGCATTGGTCTGCATAAGTCAAGCTGTCTCCATCGTTGCACCCCTTACTTTAATCATATGCAAAGCTTCTTGTGATGCAGCGGGAATATCGCAATTCCACCCCCTTGGCCAGGCATGTTGTTTAACGGCTCTCTTTTCTTCCCAACATTGCGTTACATTCCTGGACAGTTTTGGCCCATCGGCTCAGGTATCGGAGTGGTGTCTCTGGTCTGCATTCAACTCGGCTCCTCAGGTGCGCTCTGGAATCATTCTTTGACTCACGCCCCTCATCTTCTGGTGTAATAATTAGTGACCACCAACATGAACATCTATGCAGTGCATGCTGATGGTACAAAAACAACATTACCCCTTTTTTGCAAGTTGCCCGGCGCCTCCTTCAAACTTGAACGCTTCCGCCTGTTTTCAATTTGGGCCAGGTGCGTTCCATTCGAGAACATCGTCCCTGCTTTGCTCGTCATACTATATTCATGTCCGAACCTCAATGAGCTCCGGCCAATCGTCATCAGAACGTCACAGTGTTGCAACATCTGTGTTCTGCACGCATGCATGTCCCATGTGTTACTTGGCCGCAGCCGCTTTCAAGCATCAAACCTGCTTTGCTGTGCTTTTCTCTCTTTCGACTGTCTCGCCTTTGCCTGCGCCTCAGAAGCATGGGTCCCATAAGCAGGTCTATGTCCAGAACAATCTCTCTTCGCGTATCCAATCGGCCACACTCAGGCAATGACTTGCATTGGCGACATCACTTTGTTCAAGGGGCGCTGGGCGGACATTAGTCTGGAGGAGGCGTGGGTGCGTGAAGATCGGGGCCGTGATAGATAGTGGCTTGACCCGCTTGTTTCCGTGCCAGGACCCGGTTCCTCCCGAGGCGCGCTTGTTTGTTCTTTCAGCACGGCATGGCATGTATAGTGTGGCTGTTCATACTTCCTGACAGGACTATGTGCTGCTTAACCCAGCGCTCCTTGCGGAACTGCAAGAGGCGGTTGAGGCCCGACAGCTCAGACATGACATCCCCTCGAATCATGAGAAGAGGCGCGTGCATTTCTTGCTTCCTGTCAGGATCCGATTAAGGAGCTCACCGCCACGGTTTTTTTGAAGGACGACAAGAAGAAGGCGACGGTTTTCACAGCATGCGTCAACATGCATATACGCACAGCTAGGCAAGGCCTTCATGGTTGTGCAGGTACCGCGCCGTCGCCGTACTTTCTTCTTGCTCGGCGAAGATTGTCCTCGCGCCACTGCTGCAGCCTCAGTTTGCGTGCATTCTTTCACACACATGCGCACCTGCAGACACACCCATCTGACATCATCGCTGACCCCAGGGCCTCTCCGTGAATGAGAAACAGTGGCGCAACCAGCTGGCAAAGGGGCGTGTGAAGGCAGGGTCTACCACTCTGCTTGCTTTCTTGCTGTTGCGCCCGCCCACCCTTCTGTTCGAGGCGGCAAAGTTCCGCCCTTCCACGGCACCTTTCTCAGCACCGACGCTGTCGCCCCCGGTCGCTGCCTTGGGTTGGTGTTCAGCTCCTGTTTCTGATTCTGCTTTGCAAGCAACAACACGATGCACCTCAAGGCGAAGCGCGTCCATTGCCATGCGGTAGCGGTGCCTGCTGCGGGGCTCTCCTCCACGCTGGTCCAAAGCTCAGATGTCACCTTAACTCTCAACTTCTGTGTCTGTCTGTCTTGGTGTTGCTTCAGGATCGTGGAGTCGAGCGCCGCTTCATGAACCGCAATGCCCGCCAAGGAGCCACTTGCATACCTGTATGCTTGCTGTTCTCCTTTTCCTTTGTTTGCGTCGATATTCATTACAGGCCTCGCGGCGAAGAGCAACCGCCCGCCATCGCTGGCAACCTGGACGGCAGAGGGGAATGTCTGGGCCTGAGCCCGACGCTGTCCCACAAATGCTATTGTTTATCACGTCTAGTTGTCCAACACATTCATCACTCAGGCTGCGTTCCGCTATCAACCGAACTACCTCACGAACAAGGCTTGGATCGCCTTTTTCCGTATTGCTCATTTTTCCGCTGCTTCTCTTTCTTCTTGTCGCCGAGGAACGCAACCGCAAGGCGCATGCGGAGAATGGCAACACCGCAGCACCTTCGCGCTGTCCTCAGACCACAATGAACTCCACTGCAGAACCTTCCAATCCGTCAAAAAGATTTTTTCGCACATCCCCGCAAGCTAGGATCACCGTCGACAGAGCCTTCTTTGAAGCTCTGTGTGCTCCCGCAGAGCGGCCTGTCGATGGTGGGACCGACCTTCTGCTCAAGAAGGTCGGTCACAACCTGTTGACCGCGATCATGAGGCAAGGGCACGAGATGACCGCTTTTAGATTTGCATCCCTTCTGCTAAACTATTGACTGCAAGGCGGGACCCTGGGCTGTGCAAGACGCCGGCCCAGAAGAAGTTTTACAACTTCTTCTGCCACAAGCTCCTGCTGGAGGTCAGCCGCTCTTAAGTTGGACCGGGGGTGTCTTTCTTCTAACCTACAACGAACCCAAGCATACAACTTGCACAGGTTCAGGTGCGAGCCTTGGAGCAGATCGCGGTCTACATGTTTGATGAAAGCTGCGAAGGCGGGTCCCAATATCTCTCCATCCTTTTCAATCTTGTCAAAAGTTTCTGTCTACCCACATTTGACCAAGTGCCGCGCCATACAGCACACAAATGTCTTGACAGGTGCAGAGGTGGCAGCGGCGGCAGAAGAGGCGCCTGCAGCGGCAGAGGAGTTGAACGGTCCGCCGGCGGAGCTGGAAGCCGCAATGGACGCGCTCCAAGGAGAAGGCGGGGAGACACACTTGCATCACTTTAACCAACAAAATCACGCGCGAGTCAAAAGAAGTAGTTTCCGTGCCTCTGCACGCGGCTGCAGATGGCGATGGGCAAGAAGACGAGCCGCCGCTGCAGGATGATTGGTCAGTAGAAACACTGAGCACCCAGAATACCAGATACTTGCAGATCTAAAGCCCAGAGTAGAATATTCATGAATTTGGAGCCCACAACATCCGCCAATGACTTCGCGGTATCAGTTGGTAACATGGACGTTGTCCCATTGTTGGTTCCATTTTGGCTTCAACTTCAATTGTTCTGCACTCCTGGGAAGTTCTCTCCGTGTTTGGCACGACCTGAAAATTCTTGTTGGTCTGAATTTCTAGTGCTTCAAATCCCATTATCGCTTGCTTTTGAAGCACCCGCGGCTCTTGAAATCCCAGCTGGGTCTGAAAATCGTGTATACCCCCCCAAATGGTAGTTTTCATAGGCAAAATGATGGTTAACCAATGGATGCTCCTGCCGAGGCTCCAGGCACGTCGACGCTTGGTGGATCTGCTGAACAGCTTGTTGGAGGCGCGGCACCGGTGTCTCGGCGGAGGATGTACTGGAAAGGGATGAATCTGTGCTTAACGACCAAAATATGAATAAACTTCGTAAAACTGAATAAAGCCTATGAGATCCTATGAGGATTTCTCCATGGATGGGTTTGAAAATCGAGTACCCAAAGGTGATCATCCTTTTTCCGCCAATGCGGTTTCAGCTAAACGAAAGGTGAGGTCACAAAAAGCATATGGGTGTTGGCCGATGTCTAGATTGACCCTGAAATTGAATATATGCATCAGCCATGGAATTTATTTTCGATGCACAAGTCACGAACCGTCCCATGTGGATGACTTTGTAAGCAAGCCGCCAAGAATTGGCAGTTCCTACCAAGAACGGAAATATGTGTATAATATTTATGACGGTATTTTTCATTGCCAGCCATGCAACATGACATGTCCCCTGGTGGATCCTCAAATCCAGCGGCAAGGAAGCATCACAGCATCTGCGAGTACAGCAGGAGCTGGTTAAGGGACCTGGATTCTGCCACTATTGCCTTGGTTTATGATAGTTTTCATGTGCAGACCATAAGTAACAATGGACTTCTGACCCTAATCAGAGTTCAACAGCCCGTGAACGCTTGAGTAACCCAACATACTTGCAATTTTTCCACTCTATCATGGGGTGAATTGGTTCGTGCTCGCTATGACACTATGAATAGCGAAGTCACGGAACCTCCGGGTTTTTGGATTCAAAGCTACTGTGCATTAGTTCGACTCAGTTAAGATGGGACCCCAATTTTTGGGGGTCAGAAGTCAGAAGTGCATATCCCATCTTAAATCTTAGATCAATGTCCTCCTACTTGTGGATACGGGGAAATTGATCTGAAGTTTAAGATCTGCACTTCTTGCTGGGTGAATAGATTTGCCAATATCCGTTTTGATTGCCAGTTTTTCAGCCTAAGCCCCGATTTGTTGTTGGTCAAATCAGTGCCAAACTACCTTTTTCATTTACAGAGCGAGAATTCATAGTGCACACCAACCATATATTCAACAGCATCCCCAGACTTCGTTGGGTTAGAAAGATGTTTGTTGGCAACCACCCTCGTCAACCCACATGTTGATTGTTTATCAATCCACAATGCCAAATTTCTAGGTGCATAATCAATAAGTATCTGGATGGCTTGCTTTTCGATGCAACAAGAGCCGAGTTTTTGAAGTGGTTTTATTCTCGCTAATGTATATTAATGAGATAGTATCAGATAGTCCATAAAAGTGTTCCCTTCTACAAATGTACATTTACAGCTACAATATATTTGTCTATGCATCTACACAGCACTTAAATTTCTCAGAGTTGGAAGATGGGTTTTCCACTAACTTATTGCATATAGATATTTCAGCTATACACACAAGTAGCACAAATATTGAATAATATTGATACCTCATTCGTATTTTTTTCCCATAGATCTTCATCAAAGGAGCAACAGCTTCTGCTGCTGGAGCCTGGCGCTTCCCGTCTGGTGGAAACCCTCTGCCTGGCACGACCTGTCTGGAACCCTGGGGATTTTGTGGTGGGATCCAGTTCCATGGTGGGATAACCATATTTGGAGATTCCTCAGTCATGACGGTACCCCCAAAATCATCCAATTTAGACCATGACTTAGTATTGAAACTACCACACTGTTGGGGATTCCCCATGTTGAAAACCCCCCATGTGATATTTGGGTGCGTCCGAAAATGGGATATGCCACGCGCATGGTCATCTTTATCGGGAAATCCTGGATTCTGACATACCCTATGTTCAGACAACTCCAAATGGTGTTAACCAACACATACCGGGATATAGTCGACAAGAAATCGTACCCCATAAACATTGAGACAAAATCACGAAATAGAAATGGATTCAACTTCCGATATGTGGATTTTACCTTTCAGTAGTCTGAACTGACAATGAAAATCCAAATGTTGCAGATTTGTAATTGGGTTTCCCAGCCAGATTAGATTCAGGATTTGTGCAAGGAGTAAAGGTGCCACTAGATTGCCTGGCAAGGATATAACCCAAACTTTGGGTGATGCCAAAGGAAAATGGTATTGCCAGCTGTGGGGATTGCATAATACGACAAGAAATGGTGAGAGAACCAGAATGCAATTTTCTTCAGCATGCAACAATGAAAAAAACAAGAACGTTTGAGATGCAAGAGAGAACGTAGATCCTTGATGTTGGGGTCTTTCTTAACGTTGAAAATCCCCTTTTCGTATAATACTTACAATTTGGGGTCTCAAAGGCAGGGCCTACTGGATTGGGTTGACCAGGTCTTGGTGCTGTTTGCAGAGTTAGAAACCTTCAATGATTCGAGGCAGTATCCAAGAATATCCGCAGTTTTGGTTGGTGGCTGTTCGTGTTCCCATGTTCATTGGTTTGAACCTCACGTTTGTTGTTTCACTCACAGTATCTAGAGTTTTTGTTGGTGGAATGCCCGTTCACTGAGCACATGGTCAATACTACATTGATGAATATTTGTTTGGCCACTTCAAGGGAGGAAGACAAAAAATTGAGTTCTTACGAAATGGATGAAGAAATCTTCAAAGTTTGCCGTGCTATATGAACATTGGTGTTGATTCGCGCCCTGTGTGAGCAGTCCCCATGCAAGCAGTTGCAAGAAACCCAACGGGTCAATGCTTACGGGGTCATACAACCCCGTACATTCTCATAATCCATGAAACTGGGAATCCCGTTCTTACCCAACCAGTACTGTATATATGGCATGTTCCAATACAATCCTATGAACTCCTCTGATAAATGACTATGGTATCCCCAAATTTCTATTGGGAAATGGCGGCCAACTTCCCCGTCTGATCAGGAACCCAAGCTCCATGAGATGCTTCTCGAGACGAACCCTGGACGACAGAAATGGGGATTCTTTGAGAAGTTGGAAGCCCGTTTCATGGTTTAAAAAAGGTTAAGACATTTAAGATATCGTATAGCTCATTAATTCATGGAATAGTGGCCATAAAGTGATAAATTGCTATCCCCCATTGTGAAACAAACCAAGGTCAGGTTTTTTACCCATCAAAAATGTACTGTACTATACTTCCACACTGTGAGAACAGTCGTAGGAACCAGCAATTTAATTGTCATGGTTGCCCTCATTCAATAAGTGATGATGACAACAGGGAAACCAAAAAAAATGGACTTAAAACCAGGCTTGGAGTTGGGGGAGTTAGCTCCGTAGCAAACATGTGTGGCAGATGCTATACATAAAGGGGTGGTACCATGTGTGACTTGCTCGTGAGTTGCGATTAGTTGAATGGGTTGTATCCGAACTCTCAGATTTGGTTAGGATTACAACTATGAATAGCAGGTTTGCCTAGAAGTTTCTGAGTTGATTTGTTCGCTTCGGGCCACAATTCCAAGGTCCAACCAGGATTCGGGCCACGACTCACAAAAACGTGGCAAAACTCTAGGAATCGTATGCATTAAGCTAACGATGGCAGGGGTTTAGGGGCTTCATGGAACAGGAGACTTTTGTGAACAGTCTTGGGATTGCTTAAATGCAAACATGGGCCCAAGGAAAATGGCAAATATGACAGTGGAATAGATGGGGTACTTGGGGTACTTTGCCAATGGAATGATGGAATGTTTCGATGGAACAACCCCTAAACAAGCGAGATGCCTGTTTACCTCCCATTTCAGACCATGTTTGTTGGGAAGTTTCATGCACTAGTTAAAACCGCAGAGCTGTAGTGTGAAACAGAACCAGCTGGCTCTTCAGTGCAGATTCATCAGTGCGGCTGTACAAGCCCATGAACTCCCATGAAACGTATCTCAGCTTCGTGTTCGTCGCATACAACAAAGATATGTTACATGTTTGACTGCGGGCAGTTCTACACCAACCTCTTGAAGAAGAATGGGAGGTGTGACGCAGACAACAACGCGCTTGTCCACGACACAGACCACGGGTGCAGCATTGCATCATCGGCTCCTTACGACAGTGCATTGTCACACACATGCAGCAGCTGCAAATGCTACCATCGCCGCTGTTCCCTCACCCTGTTCGACGCGCATTTGACCTGACAGTAGATCCATTGTATATGTACACTAGGTATGTTGTTGCTTCTATCCCGATTGTAGTTGGAGACATACCAGCTCAATTGCTTGAAATCAGACAACTGCGATATTGTTATGGTAACGTACCCTTTTATGGTTGGCTCTATCCATGTTTGGTTTCTCATCCAGAACTAGTTCAGCAAGCCTCAGCAGAACCCCTGAGTTTCCATATCTCCGCCGAGGCTGTGGCGTGCCTTGCGGCGTCAGGATGACAGTTGCTTGGACTGGTGCGAATGGTGCTATGGGAAGAGATTGACAATAGGAGTGGGAAATGACCATGGTCACAATGATGATCTAGAATATGATGATAACCAAGATAATCATACTAGCAATAGGGATGTAGTGACGATAATGATCACTACCCGAATAAAGTTCCCCAACACCAAATTGGTGAAACCAACTGCTGTGTTTTGGTGCCCGAGTTTCGGTTCCTTGGTTCAACACTCAATCCCATGAAATCGGTTTGTCAGCATTTTCCCATCCCAAAATTGCAGCCCGTTAGGGAAAATGACGGAGGTCAATGATAAACTAACTTATTCGGTGTTGCTCCCCTATGGTTATGTTTGACATCCCCTCACTTCTTCTCTGCCTTTATCGAAAAATCGGGCACCCAAAAAAATCCAATCCTTTATCATCATGTCCCCCAACAACTGATATGGTATATCCCACTTAGGTATGTGGTTCTAACATCATTTTACCGTTTAACTATATGATTTTGGGGGTTAGACACACCCAGTTGTTAGTCCACCACTGTCATCGCACTGCCACCTTCCAATCTTCGGCCCAAGGCCAAGGGGCAGCGCAGGTGCGAGAGTTTGAGCTGCTGGAGGGTAGTAAGACACAAGATATACGGGTAATTCATGGCAATTAAGTAGACAAGGTTTGTAAACAAAATTGCAATTGTATATCTAGATGTAAATCTACATACATGAAATACGTGTATATATGTATATATATATATACAGATATAGAGAAGTCCTAATGGTTGAGAATGATATACATGGATGGGATATGTGTGGGATACATATCATATATGGGCACTGTGTGCGAAATCCATCAAAATTAGCGCCTGTTTGCACGGGCGAATCCCACCAAGAACTAACCAGCAAGAAGGCTGGTTTAATCACCAAGACTAAGGACATACGTAGTAAAGATGTGGGATTTAGCCAGCAAGTTTCTGTGAAGGATCTGAAGCATCACAGCCATGTATCATTTTGAACATCAAATGACCCCAGTTGTTGTGGTTCCTGGTGTTGACCAACCCATGTAACAAAAAATTAGTCAAACAAGAAAAATTGAGGATATGGACCAGCAAATAGTTGCTTTGACCAACAAAACAGGGATGTCAAGTCCGCCGAGCAATCCTTCCCAGGCACAGATGCACCAGTGATGTACCTGAGGATCTTTGGGCCACGTGCAGCACCTGGTTTTTGCCAAGGCTGTTAAAGCCGAGCATTTTGCAGATGACGAGATGGAGGACGATGAAGATGCCAAGATCTCTGCCGTCATTTCTCTTCCTATGTTACCCTGCAATGTTCGCCTCTTCAACGGCTTCAAAACCAAAGAGATATGTGGGATTCGGTGCCCGCTGCCCTTGCTGAGAAGAAAGCAAAGAAAACTGAGGGTTGAAACCAAGTTTTCTTGCTGATCTGCCAATTTTCGGTAGTGATGACGTGGCCCCCCACCATGAGTCGATAGTGAAGGTTGATAGGGATCAGCTGCTTGAAAAAGTGCTGATTGAAAACAGTGGGTGGCCATAAGCAATTCACACCTTTTGGGCAGTTAGGAACCCAAAGATATTCACTTGGAAAGAACATAGTTAAGTTCCTTCTGACACAAAGTGGTGCTTAGTATCCCAGAAGTCATATGAAAATCATGACGATCACCATGTTTCTTTAATGGTATTTTCATGGGTTGTTTAGTACCTCCCCTTTCAGCCGTGCTCCAAAAAAAAAAACGACGAAGTTCACTGCAGGGCTCCGCCTTGGCACTGCTGGGGGAGCTGTGTGGAGCACAGATGACGCAGCAGCTGCGACACCAGGCCCTGAAAAACACCACGTGAGCCATGAACAAGATACCATATCTATACACAACATCACAAGCCATGAACGGGGAATCCCTACCAACCAACAATGTATGATTGTTGATTGGTTGTGAAAGAAGGATGTATATTACCTAGTGATTGGGGACTACTACAACATAGTATAACGCAAACTAGGGAAACCCATGTACAATGGGATGGGATAGGGGGATTGGAATAGGGCTATTCTTCAGGGCTAGTATGGAAAGGAGATCTTTGATGAAGCTTTACCCTTCCAGTAATCAGACATGGCTAGCTGGAAAATCCCCTACAAATGGGGTTTCTAGCTGGGAAAATCCTGGAACTCAATGGTGATTTTTTTCAATTGCCGCGTTTGATTACAGGAGGGTTTGACCATCAATTTTTTGGATATAAACTGGGTCCATGGGAAAATCTGAGACATCTATGGGGAATGCCTGATTCATGAATACAAACTAAAGATTGAAATCCTAGCTTTGGGTTTGAACACGGATCCAGAGAATCCAGAAAGTTCTGGGATTGCTTTCATGGAAGTCAATGGGTTAATAACGTTTTTGAATAGTCATTTAAACATCAAGGAAATGAAAAGATCATCCGGAAATTATGGTTGGTTGATGAAAAATGTTGTAAACCAATCAATACTCCATTCCTTCTTGTAAGGTTAATATCTTATATAATCCCTTCCCCCTATTACTAAATCTCCCCCAAATACTAAAAATAAGGGTCCATCTCCAATTTTGGAAAATTTGTGGTTGGCCAATTTGACTTTTAACTGATCCCCTTTAAAAAACAATTCAAAAATAAACCTGCCATTTGTGGGTTTCACCCCCTAATAATAAAAACTAGTTAACCCCGGGGTGTTTATTATTAGGGTCCCCTGAATCCAAGTAGTTTTAAATTGCGTTTTAATTGCGTTTTAAATTGATTTTGAAATCGGGAAAAATAGTTTTTAATATTAAGGTTTGGCGCTTACTATTAGGTATCCGCTTCGAAATCCAATTTTTTGCAACGTATTAATTGCGTTTTAAATTGAGATTTAATTGATTTTGAAATCGAGAAAAATAGTTTTTAATATTAAGGNAATATTAAGGTCCGAAGTTTACTATTAGGGTCCCCCCTAATAATAAATACCCCCCTAATACTAAAAACTACCTGAGGTGTTTATTATTGGGGGGGGTTTAGTACTAGGGGGAAAGGATTATCTTCTATTCCAAGTGAACCCCTTTACCCTCTGAGATTGAAAACTAACATGATCCAAGATATAAAGCCCATTTGGATCATAGAATCATATGACCCGCATGAGTCATAGGATTGGCTTGTGGCGGATTTCACTGTTTGTTGGTTTGAAAATACGTGGTTCATACATTTGTATGTGTACATATGTGCATGTACAGATATATCTGCATAAACATACATACATACATACATACATACATACATACATACATACATACATACATACATACATACATACATACATACATACACATACATACATATACATACATATACATACATATACATACATATACATACATATACATACATATACATACATATACATACATATACATACA
>BGPT01000743.1:326688-339499 GCA_003297045.1 Symbiodinium sp. clade C Y103
CACATACATACACATACATACACATACATACACATACATACACATACATACACATACATACACATACATACACATACATACATACATACATACATACATGTCGATCATATGCCCGTCATTCCTGTTCAAAATCCCCAGCCACGAATCTTGCCCACAGCCAGTGTTTCGGCAGGTGTCTGGAGATCAAATCAAGGCGTGGCAGTTGCTGTGAATTGGGATCAAACATGTTGCAACCCCCAAAGGGATAGAAATGTAAAAACCTACTGAAATAACCTTCAGTTGCACTGGGTTGTTTCTATCTTTTGGAAGTTGCTATAGTATTATAGCAGTACATAGAGTTCATAGATGTTCATAGCCTGAAGATTCAGTTGCCAGTGAGTTGGTGTTAACTGGTAGGTTGATCCCCATGATATCCTTATTGTGGTTGGTTTTATCCTCATTTTAGGTGGTAGTCCTCATAGCTTGTAGCACCACATCATCAATTTCTACTGTATACCCCATGAATGTATGTTAATAACCCTTGTTCATTAGCTAAATCTCATGTTCTGATGGGTAATATCCTTATCTTATAGCTTATCAGCCAATAGGTATCCACTCTCCTTGCAACGCCAAAAATTCTGGTGAACCAAGTCATCCCCATCCCATCCCCATCCCATCCCCAGCAAACTCCAGGACTGGGGTCTGGATCTGTGTCTCCAAATCTCTACGCGTCGCTTCGACGTCTTGGGCCTGGAAGATGTGGAAGTCACCTGGGGAGGCGCTGCGGCTGGGGGAAGTGGAAGTAGCGGTCAAAAGGGCTGGTTTCACTTGGAAAACATTGGGGAGGTGTTCAAGAAGTTCATGCAAGATCTGTATACACTTTGGTGCGGTAGTGGAGGGTCTAATTTTGAGCCAAAAATGGATGGATGCTCATATCCCACTCAAAACTGATTTTGAAATGACTTAAATCTTTGAAATGAATCAGTATTCATCTTCCCCAAAAAGAATGTGTTTTTGAATCCTATGAGTAGATGTCCCAACTAGTCCAAGGACAAGAATCGTTCCCCCTGTGATAGCCCAAACTTCTGTGTTTCCTCCCTTGTTGGAGAACCCCATGTTTCACGTTTTCCATAGGTATGGGTCAAAGTTTAAGACCCTGGGATCCGCGGTTTATATCCGCCTATATTTCGTCGAAATCTTCCTCGATACGCCCATACTAATCACAATGCTTTGTATACGAATGCATAGTTTGTCATGGGTGGTCAGATTAGCTATAATCATGAATTAGGTAAAATACCTATGTTTTCTTTATATTCCATTGGTGACCTGGTTGATTTTAATCAATGGATTGATTCGGATGCCATTTTTTTCTCGCCAGACATGGGCTGTTCCTGCAGATATTGTCCAAATATGTTGTTTTTCCCCTTAAACCCGGTTTAAATTGATGAGAATGTTTCTCCGGAACCAATCAATAAACCGTAGTTTTCTGGGAAATCTCCCGGTGTGGAAAATTCATCTGTCGTTTCAATCCCCACTTTCGGGAAGACTTGAGACCACTGCCGAGGCCTAGAGGCGGAGTTGTGCTCAGTGACCTTTTCTTCCCACAGTCTGCTGGTGGTAGGCCAGGTGAGGGGTAACCCAACTGGTGACTGGTAGAATGAAGGGCAAAATATGGAAAAAAAAACACTGCCAAAAACTGGAAGTTCATCATGTTTCATCAGCAAAATGTGCTGGACAAGATTGGATGAACCTGTGTTTGGTGGGTGGCAGTGGGTTCATGACTGGCCATTTTGCTGGGAAAATGATAAGCTAGCTAGCCCAAAAATGCAAGTACAGTGCATCTCAGATTCACCATGGTAAGAGGCCCTGGAAAAGGGTTTCACCAAAGACCCCCGTAATTTGGCACCAAGTGTTTGGATTGTTCATTTTGATGGTTTTGATACCCAAATTTTGGACTTAAGATCTATGTGTCTGACATATCTGCTCATTAAGTCCCAAGGTTAATGCGCTTCTTTTCCCAATATACGGCAGCTGTGGTTTGTCAAATATCCACCAGTTCTTGGTTAAGTCAACACTATCGATGAAAACTTGCCATATGAACCCTGTGTCAGTCGGAAAAAGCCTGGTTTGGATCCAATTTTGGAGATTCCTTACATCTATCTATCTAAGAATATGTATGTGTCACAGAATCATGCCGATATGTGTGTGTGTGTGTCCTCATTACGCGCGTTTTGTTTTTCGAATCCATATGCGGCTTGGTCAAAAAAAGTTGTTCCTTACCTTTCCATAGAAATGTTTGAAGTCTCATAGTTCTGATTGAGTCGACCCAAATGGCTAAATCTCATCAATCATAGCTTTCCCCATTTCTCAAAAGCCATATCCAACATCAATCCATCTCTGGCGGATTCTTCTTTGTCTCACTAGGTTTCCGGCAAATCTTACAGCTTTTAACACCATATTGAAGGCGGTAAAAAAATCAATGGTTTGAACTTTCAACCGCTGATTCTTGGTGATCTTACCACATGTGTTGGCTATACATATCCCCACGATATTCCCATGAAAACATCCCTGGATGGAAGAAATCCTGCACCACCTTGGATGGTTGAGACCCTATAAATATTGGGATACACCATCAACTGGTGTAGGATTTCTTCCATCCACTGTATGAAACATTTAAAAAAAACTTGACAAAAACCCATCACAACTCAGGCATTGTGGCATCAGAGGTGAATCAGGCGAGGGCGATGGCATTTGTTGAAATTGGGATATTGATGCCATGTATATTTGTGGACATGTTGCAACCAGATTTAATATATATATATGTATATATAACATATATATATATACATACATATACATACATATACATACATATACATATATATATATATACTGTATATGGACATGTAGAATATAGGATATGTTCATACACAACCAGGCATATTATCAGATTTACCAACAAGTAGCCATCTGAATGCGAAAAAAAACGCATTGAATTTGGAAGATCATACATAAATGGATATAAGTGGCGATTTATATCGGAGGAGACTTTGGATGGATTTAATAGCCACAGATTGAAAATTCACCAACAAATAGCCGTTTCAATGGGAATGTAAACAATCCATGAATAGGGGACACACTGGGGAAATATGTCCTGGGATATAGTTGGGAGATTGCCAACGGTAGGATAACGTAAACCTTGGCTCAGCCAAATAGGTTTGGATATTGCGGTGGTAGCTTCCCTACTTCAAGTGGTTTCATATTGGTCGCACATGGCTTCTATACTTCATGGAATGTGGCTAATGGATATTCATGGGTTGAACCCAGTCAAATCCTACACGTCAGCATACCTTAACCGTTCTGGCAACATGTCGATGTGAAAACTGGCTTTGTTGGTGAATGTCCATTGATTTCACCGATTTGTTGGTCCAAAAACTGCCGAACTTCGGAAACGGCACCGGCAGGGCAGCTTTGCCTTCGAGGTGCCCTGGGTCTTCGTCCGGAAGCCAAGATTCACTGTGCCGTGCTGAAAATGTGGCTTATGTTCCCATAAAAGGGGAGGATCATCAGCCGCATTGATATGAAATGACTAATCCCATTCATGTTGGGAGGACCATATCCCAATATTTTTTCCAATGTAACTTGACCATGGCACAGATGTTGATCCTATTGAGCTGATTTTTTCGCTTCAACACGTCCCAGGTCCAGAATGCTGATGCCGTGATCGCCCGTGGCTTTCCCCTGTTGGAGCACCCAGCACCAATGGATCTCATGGCAAGATACATCTCCCCGGGGATGAGAGGGCGCCTGTCATACCAGTAGGTAGATAGCTAAGCGACAAGCTTAGCTATGGTTGGCAAAGTTCATCCTTCGAGAGAAGCATGACCACGTCCAAAAACAATAATAAACACATAGTATCCAGTCTCCACGGCTGAGATGATCATGAAGTGTCCATCACGAGCAAACGTAGGTTGCTCGGGATCATGCAGAAAACATCAAATAGAGATAGATCACACCAAAATTGATGGTAGACTGATCAAATCTCAATCTGAATCCAGTTCTGGATAGAACTCTTCGTGTAGAGCTCGAATCCAGTGGAAATAGCATCAAATTCCGATGTAAACACATCATTGGTGAGGACATCTCACGATTCGTGTATTGAAGGCATCCAAATACGGGTGTCTGGACCTCTTCAGTGAACAATGGGTGTATAGTCACCTCGGCGGTCCTTTCATCCCCATATTTTCACAATATGCCCGGTTTGGCTATCCAACCGTGTACCGCAGAAACGCATGCAACAAATCTAAACAGCTGAAGGTTTTATCAATTCGGAACGTTTGTGCAGTTTGAAATTCTTGAATGTTGCAGTCTAATCTTGTGAACTTGTTACAGTGCGGGCATTTCAGTGAAGCATGTTTGCACTTCATTTGATACACAGTGCTTTCTTGTGATCTTGTTGCATCCAGGCTCTCTCAATCAAGCTGGCCTGTCCCAGCCCTGCAAATTCCCTCCCTGGCCAGACTTGAATCAAGCTCTACCTCGATTTTGTGATTTCATATCCCTTCCGGTGCCTGACATCTTTGCCGGCATGATCCCTGACAATTGGGTCAATGCGGCGTTGATCGTGGAGACGACCACGTTGATATCAATGCTGACAGCTTATATCACACCTCTGCCTGATATAGCAGTGGATGCAAGGCTTACCACCTTGGAAACATTGCCCGCTTTTTGCACCATGTGTTGGAACGAATTGGCAAGTTCCTGGTGGTTGACAAAAATGTGAAGGATTTCTCAGATATTCCCATGGCATGCCATGGCCAAATCGATTCTTTCCGGATGTTTGGTTGGCCATAAGGGTTGCTACCTTGTTGAAGCGGCTGGAACATTTTCCTGTGGATTTGATCCAGCCATAAAACACTACCCTTTGGGTGATCAATCATTGATTCCAAAGTTCTAGATGTTCAGCTTCAAGAATTACAGGATGATGGTTAAATATCTGACATTAGACCTTCATGTGTGTTGATTTGATGCCTTTTTTCTTGTTGCCGAACTCCACACATGTTTGATGATCTGTCCAAAAAGTTGCTTTGATATGAATGTCCACATGGTCTTTCCTGAATCTCCCCATTTGTGTTCATTATTAGTGGATTTATGTTCCCAGTTCCATTTCGGAGCATTTACCCAGCATAGTCAGATTTGATGTTGGATCTACAGCGGAGAACGGGCATCTCCCTGTCGGATGTGGCGGATGTGGATCAAAATGATTGGGCCAACGGATGGTTCCTATCTTTGGGACCACTAACGCATCAAGTGTGATGGGAACTTGCCAGTTATTTGACCATGAATGAGTAATATAGGCCTAAGAATTCCACCAATCATATCGAAACAGTTGATGTGGAATTTGATTTTGATACGACCCATCAATCATGGAGTTATGTTAAATCCAGTCCGTGATGTCTAAGCCAATCAACTACTCATATACAGTATACAGCCAAAAGTAAGTTCAGGTTTTATACCGAAATGTCCCAATTCTTCGGGGTGAAATGGCACCACTATTCTTACCCGTATTGTTTCCTCTTCGGGTAATCAAACATGGCTTGTTGTAAAATCCCCCATTTAGTTGCATGATTTTCCAAACATACACACATACATACGTTTTTTCCTCAAGCCCAATGAGTCTTAACGACGCGGCCTGCAATGTGCAGCCAAATTTGAACCGCTCACGTAGGAGCGAAATCTTGGCCAAGAAAATCAGTGAACAGAGAGACAGAAGGATGCCCATTGAGTCTTGGGATTTCCCAGCTAGCCACGTTTGATTGCCCCAATATCGTATTGTTGGTTGTATACCTCATTATTTGGCCATCCAATATTCCCAATACACCACTATAATCCGCATTATTCTTTCATTACAGTACCTTTGGATTTGAATGGTTTCAATGTGAATGTAACGGATCATGGTGGTTACAGTACCTCTCTGATTCCCTCAAAAAGATATTCCCATTAACCCATGGATTGAATGACGTACTGTATAATTTTAAAGCTCTCATAGTGGTACTAAAAAGTAATCCACCGTAATCTTCCCCCAACCATTAAACAATTTATTCCATCAAACCATTATATGTTCTATAATCCACCACAATATTCCTATAATCTCTATAACCATGCTAATCATCCTATGGAAACCCCTATATTTTTTCCATGGAAAAAACCCACCCAAAATCCATAGGCGCTTCCCGGTGCTGGTCGACTCCCTGCGGCAGTGCGGTGCGCTGGAGCCAGCCTTGGCGGACGTGGTGTGTGGGAGCCAAGATCAGATTTCCCAGCCGTTTTTCCATGGGAAGATGTGGGGAAAGTATGGAAAAACATGGGAAGATCCACCAGGAATGGAAGTTTGAATGGGAAAATCATTAGGAAATATCGGGGGAAATTGTCAAAAATGTAGGCTTGATGGAAAATTTATCGAACTAAATATGGGAAGAAAAGTTTGGGGTTTTGAACACTGCTCAACTGGTAAGGTAAAACAGTAAAACCCTAACAATGTGGTAAATCCGATGCCATCAACCATCCCCAAGTCATCAATATGGATATGGTATGTTTACGATCCCCAGATGGAAGTTGTTTGTGGCAATGGGTGGTCAACATTTTCAAGCTAATAATCCATTAACCAATTGTTATAAACCAACTAGTAATCCAGTATTGGTATGTATTATTCACATTTATTAATATTTCTTAACTATCACTGGATTGGTTTAAGGGAAATTTTACAGGAAACCTCTATATTTGATGGCAAAAACCATGGTTTCCTGTAAATTTTCCCATTAACCAATCCATTGAAACTATTAACCATCATGAACCCATTCTTAACCCCTTCCCCATGGTTTCCCCCTTCGGCCTTTCCAAGGTCGCTGGATGAAGCGGTGCTGCAGATCCATTGCGCCAGAGATGCGGATCCTCAACAAAACGGCGGAGTTTACCCTAATAAGGGGTAAGGCAACAGGAAAGCAATCAGTGAAGGGTAACTTGATGATATTGTCTTATGGTTAGATACCATATCTCCATCATTTTGTTTCTATATTATTGTTTTGCGGTTTAGATGGAGATATGCCTGACCAGCCAAAATGTTGCGATTTGGTGTCCAAGATTGGGGTAACTCGCCATGGTTCCAATGTCATTGCCCGGCATCGCTCAGGACGAGAGTCAGCTCAAAGAAACTTTCGAGGATTTGAACAAACTCTTCCAAGGCCTTCAGGACTCCCAGGCGCGAAAAAGGTTTCACATGCTGGGTGCCCCTTGTGAACCATTGGTTTCCCCATCGGTTGAAGATTACATCAAATGTCCAAGTATAGACCCATGGAAACCAAACGGATCACGTGGGATCCAGGCAGCCAGTCCTCCGACCGTCTGGGGTCTCAGCAAAAGGGTTGATCAATGATACTGGAGATGTAAGTGACACTCACGCGGAACTACATGATATGTTTACATATTTTTGGAGTAAGCTGGAAAAGCAAAATCTCATATTATAGTAACCCCAAAAAATAAGGAAAAGTGTTTGAACAGTGTTTTCGTTGGGATTCTACCTTGAGATGTTGCTGTAGATGGTGTTCCTGTCATTTTTTTCCTGTTTCCGACTTGGCGCCCCAGGAAAGCTTCAACGAGACCTTCGTGACGCCCACGAAGATTCGGCCCGTCATTCGGCACAGATTTGTACTGCTCGTGTTGGACATCTAACAAAATGTTTGTATGGATGGATAGCTACGTAGAAATGAAATAGATGCTGATAGATACATGATATATGGATATAGAAAGATATAGACATGGACAGTCTATCAGATAGATCAGATAGATCAGGTATCCAAGGGACTCTGAAGAGATCCAGAAATTTGCCATGTTCTTTGTATTGAATTTTGCATGTTCCACTTCGCCCCTGTGGCCCTGAAGCAGCCCAGGCAGTCGAAGAGGAGGCACCGCAAAAAATGTGATGATGATAGCGATTCTGAGGATGATCACTATTGTTATTGCCATTGTCATCATGATTGTTGTTTATTGCAACGATGATTCGAATGAGTATGGTTACTAATTTTACTATGACGCTTCTTTCGGGATGGGAACCATCGGAAAGTTGATGAAAGCTTGGGGTGTTTTTTTTTGCTGGGAATGGCTCAAAGCCTTGACAGGTCATTTGGACTCCGCCGCCCAGCCAAAATCTGCAAACGGCACCTTGGTTTCCGCGGTTTCCAAAGGGTGGGTGCAAAAAACCTGGTGGTTGCAGATTAGTTCGGGGTTATACTACGCTATTGTTGTTATGGACGATCATAATCCATCAACTGGGAATCCCGTTCTTAACCAAGCAGTAAAATGGAATTACACAGGACTTTGAACACTGCTCAATCGGAGAAATCACGTGCATCAAAAATGTCCAAGAGTTTGGTTTTCTGCTGTTCCTTTGAACTTTTCCCTTCAATGACCCTGTATGGTCTGTTGTCAGTCGCCCAAGTTGCCAAGATCAATTCCGGTAGGAACTAAAATTGGGTCGGGGGATTGTGGCAGTATTGCTGAGTAGACCGACTGGATCGTAGTTGATCATGCAACTTAATCCTTTGCCAATCTTTGCCACAAAAGATGGAAACATCTATTTACCAGCCGAACCAGCTAATAAAAACAATGCAGGCTACCATCTAAGATTGGCTATTTCTGACATCTCAGCCCCACTTGGCTATGGATCAATACCTACAAACAACACCATATTCATGGGAATGAACATCCAAACATCCATCTACCAATTTTTACCAGCTATTTTGGTGTTCACCAGGCTACCAGAAACTACCAGGTTCCAATTTCCCATAACTCCCAGGATGAAACCGTCGCAGAGAAGACCTCACCACCGGAGTGCCGGCTGGTGGAGTTTTTGGAGTTGGCTGATGCGACGGTGCAACCATTTGGGTTTTGCCAAACCCCAAGTTTGATAGTTATTCGAGTTGAGAGTAGCAGTAACAGCAAGATTGGGTAATGCTACGCCAGTTCTATTACTGAAGCTGTGGCCATTTTAATAGTCATTCATTTCACTGTTCTGGTGATAACCCCCCTCCAATGAATAGCTACGGTTTGTCAATCCAGGAGTGGATCTGAAATCATGGGCTGTTCATCAGGATCATGGGATCAGCTGATCCTCAATGGGCAGACTGTGCTTGCTGGAGGGTAGTATCTAGCTTGATACTCTTACCATCATCATGATCATCATGATCACCATACTAATCTTCATCCATCATCATCATCATCATCATCATCATCATCATCATGCACAGGAGCGTGGTCCTCTTCGACTCTCACAGATGTCTGTCGGGGCCCAGTGTTTTCTCCGGTGGCGTTTTGGTGTTTGAACTGAGCTGCAGCCTGGCCCAGTCTCGGGTTTTTCGAAGGGGTGATGAAATCCCCAAGTGGTAAATTTAAGTTTGGCAAATGAATAGAAGGTTTGCCAAATCGCCAGATTAATCAGAATGTGGCACTTTTACATGGACTGGTCATTTTGGACAGATCGATAAATCTTTTCTGAGAATTCACTGACTTGACTCACACACCAGAGTGAACATTTTGATAACCCCGATATATGAAATACAATTTGAATCAAAATGTTTCATAGGTTTTGGTATTGTTTCATGTGCGGCGAAACGTACGTTGCGCGGATAAGGCTCTGGGTGAAGCAGTGGGCCGCCCCAGATCTCTGAAGCCAGTGATCTGTTGGGGAACTGGTGTGACAGATTTGGGGATTGATGTTGAGTTTACCACATGCAAAATTGTGGTTTAATGAATGACTTTAATGGGATATAACAGGATGAACCACTATAAACGGGTACCAAGAAAATTGAGGGGAACGAAGCATTAAAATGGGTACCAACCAACAGGAATTGGAAAAACCTTAGTGAATAGTACCCTCCGCCTGATATTAAACACTTCCAGAGACCAGTAGGGGATGAAACCACATGTAGACATAGCTATAGGGTGTGTTTAATATTAGGGGAATGGGGGTTAGATGTAGACATAAGACATAATCAACGCCCCCTAACATTAAGTACACTGGTTTAGCATTATATTTGTGTATGTTTGGGGGTCCATATGGGGGCGTTTAATATTGGGGGGATGGGAATAGTTCGTAGAATACTTTCTATTGATAATTGATTGCATTTTATTTTCTTTTGCGAAGTAAATGGTGATGTATTGACCTGCCCAGACGCTGATGGCCATCTTACAACTCCTTACAATTTGCCGTAAAGCCAGAACCAGCAAGCATCCCTAATGACTCATTTGAAAGTGGGATTTCATTCCAAAAATGAGGAGTCATTATTTGTTTCTGCCACATGAAATCGGATAAGATGATAGGGATATGATTAGCTGTCCTGATGCTGGCCATTGTTCTCATCCATGACTTGGATGCTTGGGAAGATCCTTGATCCGGTGATGAAGTCAGTTTCGTATAGTATCCCCTCAAATAGCCACAACTCAAAAGGGGAAATGGCGATGAACCAGTGGATTGTTGAGACCTGTGTTCTCCTTACCACCTTCATTGGCTGCCATCCTTGCACTTGAGTGACAGCCCAAGGAGAAGATCATGGACAAAGCCTCCCAGGATGCAGTGTGGACTCTCAAAACCCGGAGAAGCTGAGCCGTTGCAAGTGAGTCATCAACAGAATACCCCTGTTGATTGGTTAGTATAGTGGGCGAATAAGCTAGCTGGTTTATTGGGGATTGTGAACTAACCGGCTATTAAGGGGACACATATTAATAGACCAGTGTGTTTTGTAGCTCAAATAGCTTTGGTTGGTTAGTTGTTAGTGCCTCAGGGTATTCGTTAGAGTGTTGATTACTACCTGCAACCAGAGTGGTTGGGGCGGGTTAGGGTTACAAAATACCGTGCTTATAAGAATTATTGTTACCTGTAGTAGGAATATCCAGTGACCAACCACTATTTCATGGGATGGGATTGGATAGGGATGGCAGTGTACGGCTCAACTGGACAGTAGATGGCTCCGTCGTATTCGCGGCTATTCTTCACGGATGCAACTAATTGTACCTCACGTGATTATTAGCTAAAGCGTACTGGTTGTATATTTTTATATTACAGTATATCAGTTGATATTGATGGGAAACCAACAATCTGGTATGGTGTCCAAATGTGGTGGAGATAGCCCACGGCCATGAAATATCGATCCCTGCCCTGAGATGAAGCCATGGTCAGGACATTTGTGCTGAAGAGGTGACCCTTCTGCGGGTGAGGTTAACCCCAGATTTTGCAAAACCCCTGGGCTGTTGATCATTGGGGGATGATCTATTCTAATGGCAGATTATTATCACTACTTGGAGGTATTTTTTGGAATTAATCAACCAGAGTTTAGTCGCGTTCACATTATGTGGGCAAGGGTTCACCAACCAGTCAGAACTGCTGATGATAACAGCCTGGATGTGTTGGTCGTATCTGTAATTATGGTTGATGATAGTTGCAATTGGTTCTGATGATATAACCATATCCGGCTGTTTATTGTTGCATACATGGCTTCTACCGATTGATACTGGTTTACTCAAAGGTGTTGATGCTTTAGAAATCCTTTTGGTCGTGATGTCCCTAGTGCCTACTTGCAATCTCGTCAAGGATATGTATCACACAGCTGGCTGGGTTTGATCCCATTCAATTTTGCATAACAACAATCTTATTGATTGATAAATTGGTTGGTTGGTTGTTGAGGATGGGGTGTTTATGGCGTTTTCCAATCACCAAGGGGGATGCTATCCAACAAGAACTCAGGATATGGTCCACAAATGATTGTTATTTGATTATCGTGTGGGATTGTATCCAATTTGTTTGGCTTGACCTTTTATTGTCCCTGGATTTACTGACCCCATTCGCCTATTGCAATAGCCTATTGGTGAACGGTTCTCTAAAAGAACAACACGTTGAAGCGGATACGGATACACTGGCTTGATGTGAGGGTATTGCTACTATAGAGATCCCTGGTTTCTCCACGGTTCCAATGAATTTGAGCAGCTTGGATCGTTTTTGCTATCTCTCATTTGTCTCAACGTGGCACTTCGAAAGTTTTGTGCAATAGAAAGCATCTTATTTTTCCTAAAGAACTTCATGTCATAAACAGAAATCATTTCCATTGACGATTCTCAGAAGCCCAGGCCTTATCCCTTGAAAATTTCCCGAAGCTTCCAATGCTTCAAAGAATTTGAAAGGTACGAAAGGATCTCATGGAAGAGATTTACCCAGCTGAGGCCAAAGATCCAACCCTCTTGGATCGTTGCTGTTGACAGATCAAACATGTTTGATCTACTGCAATGGCTAGAGACAAAACTTGGAAGGCTAGATGATGGTTGTATGAATTTGCAGAGAACGGTTGAAGAAAGTGAATGTCAGCGTTGCGCGATTTAGAGTTCACAAACATAGGCGTCCCATGTATCGTCAAACCTGTTTGAAAACGACAGAGACGCTTCAAACTGATGCGGTACTCGCTCCTCATTGAAAATGGTTAGTGTCATCCCAAAGAACTCTGTGTCCTTTCCTTCCGCACTTCGACAGGTGCATGATCCGATGCTGGAGGCAAATGCACCAATGGAAGCAGAGGCCGAAGATCATGCAGGTTTCTTTTGAAATTTCGTTACACGACNCACTTCGACAGGTGCATGATCCGATGCTGGAGGCAAATGCACCAATGGAAGCAGAGGCCGAAGATCATGCAGGTTTCTTTTGAAATTTCGTTACACGACCAGATCTAGTAGCTTCAAAAGGTGTTCATGATTGGTTTATATTGTTTTCATGTGTTTGGTTGACAGATTGAAC
>BGPT01000743.1:345623-425623 GCA_003297045.1 Symbiodinium sp. clade C Y103
GAAGCTGCTTTAGAGGGCACACGAGTCGAGGCTCAGCAGGGGGAAGCATTGACAAATACCTTTCATGCCTCAAAGACTCATGTGTTTTTCCTTGTGGGTGTTGAAGAAAGGGTCTGCTGTTTTTTTCGATGATCCCAGGGAAGACCAGAGTCAACACTTTGGCTCAGCTTACAATAAGTATCTCGATGTGCAAATGCAGGAGTTGCCGACGGAAGACCTTACCAAGACCTTCCCAGCTGCTGAAAAGGAGGCTTCGCAGGCCATAGTTTTGAAGCATTTGTTGTTTTTGAACTTGATTCAGAATGACAGACTACTTCAAAGTGATGTGGTTGTCGCTACCCGCTACCCCTTTAAACAGTTCAACATTATTTCAACTGTGTATCCTTCCCACCCACTTCGACAGGTGCATGATCCGATGCTGGAGGCAAATGCACCAATGGAAGCAGAGGCCGAAGANATCCTTCCCACCCACTTCGACAGGTGCATGATCCGATGCTGGAGGCAAATGCACCAATGGAAGCAGAGGCCGAAGATCATGCAGGTTTCTTTTGAAATTGCGTTACACGACCAGATCTAGTAGCTTCAAAAAGCTTTCATGATTGGTTTGAATTTCTTTTATGTGTTTGGTTGACAAACTGAACACCTTTGCTCCAATTGCATGAACAATGGGAACTTGGCACAATGGCATGAGTCATCAAAGATATTGAAAGTGATTTCAGGCAGTCCGAGAAGCTGCTTTGGAGGGCACACGAGTCGAGGCTCAGCAGGGGGAAGCATTGACAAATACCTTTCATGCCTCAAAGACTCNAAGCTGCTTTGGAGGGCACACGAGTCGAGGCTCAGCAGGGGGAAGCATTGACAAATACCTTTCATGCCTCAAAGACTCATGTGTTTTTCCTTGTGGGTTGAAGAAAGGGTCTGCTGTTTTTTTCGATGATCCCAGAGAAGACCAGAGTCAACACTTTGGCTCAGCTTACAATAAGTATCTCGATGTGCAAATGCATTTTGCAGGAGTTGCCAACGGAAGACCTTCCCAAGACCTTCCCAGCTGTTGAAAAGGAGGCTTCGCAGGCCATAGTTTTGAAGCATTTGTTGTTTTTGAACAAGTGTTTTGAGAACTTGATTTAGAATGACAGACACTTCAAAGTGATGTGGTTGTCGCTACCCACTACCCCTTTAAACGGTTCAACATTGTTTCAACTGTGTATCCTTCCCACCCACTTTGACAGGTGCATGATCCGATGCTGGAGGCAAATGCACCAATGGAAGCAGAGGCCGAAGATCATGCAGGTTTCTTTTGAAATTTCGCTACACGACCAGATCTAGTAGCTTCAAAAAGCTTTCATGATTGGTTTGAATTTCCTTTATGTGTTGGGTTGACAAACCGAACACCTTTGATCCAATTGCATGAGCAACGGGAACTTAGCACAATGGCATGAGTCATCAAAGATATTGAAAGTGATTTCAGGCAGTCCGAGAAGCTGCTTTGGAGGTCACACGAGTCGAGGTGCATTAGGGGGAGAGTTTATAAAGCACGACCATGTTCGGATTTTTAAATGATATTTCATGCCTCAGCCTTTTTGTGGCGCACTTGGATCCAAGCAAAATGTTGTGGGCGTTCGATCTTGAGGCCACCACTGAGAAGTTTGGATCCCTTTTAGCGATTGGTCCCTGGTGCAACTATGCAGGTGCAGCCAGAAGAAGTTGCACAGACCTGTCCTGGTGGGTTTGACATGCAGGCCATCTCTGGGTTTCTTCGGTTTCGATTACTCGATGGAATTTCAGCCACAATCTCCGCCTTTTTTGCAGGACATGGAGCCTTCGTCAGCTTTCGCTGTGGGAACCGAGGTGAGCCCAGGGTTCTGAATTGCTTTGGACCAAGTGAGAGCCACAAGTAGAGAAGATATATTCCAAAGTAGACCTATTGTAGTGGTCGTCAAAAGTGGAACCTAGAAAGGTCCCTCCCGCTCGTTCTTCGAACCATTCGTACCGGGGACAGGGGACAGAACAGGGAAATATGTCCTCGTCAGCCGATTCATGGAACCACCGGTTTGATTATCGAGGTCTTAGAGGCTGTGGAAGAGGCACCTATGGTAGCCAGGGATCTCAGGGGTTGCTTGTTTGAGATGGAATTAGATGCTGAATTGGAACCTTTAGGTTCTACAAGCTTGAATGACCAAAGATAACCTATCTTCCTTGGTGTTCCAACATTTCAATGTCTCGAACTTTGCTTTTTCCGCATTGCTTTTTCTAAGGAGAAGATGACGGAAGAAATTGCTGGAGGTGCCGGTGCGGAGGCACCCGTTGAGATGGCCACACGGGTTCAGGCTCCAATTTTAATCCCCAACTGGTTGTTTCTCCGAAGTGTCGTTTCGGAACAATAGGGGATCCCTAGTTGAAAAGAATCCCTCAACCACCACTCCAAGGATTTCCCCCAGAGCACTGTTTCACAGGAACCAGAACCATCGCCAGCCGCGGTTGAGACTGAGGCGCGTGATCACGTGGTTGGAAAACCTTGACCTGAGAGGTGGAAATGGACACAAGATCTTTGGGACTAATGGAACCTTGAACCTGACCTTTTTTGTATTTTCTTCACATTTTGGGGGGCCAAATCTGGAGGATTACCCATGTTCAACCACATGTGGGGATCCACACGCCGAGTTTAGCCACAGGTGTTGGAAGACAATGAAGTCGATGCAGCACGGATCTCAGAACCCCAACCCCCAAAACAGTGTGTTTGTGTCCCATTTTTGCGGGGTCTTCCAAAATGTTATTATGTTTAGCAGAATCCCAAGTTTCAGCATGTTGCTAATTAAATCTCAAGTTTTGTGTGTCAATTCCCCATTCTTCGATTGAGGAAGTTGCCCACCCGGCTGCAGAGAAGGTTGGGGTCCCAGAGACGTACCAGCCGGGTTTGTCCAAAATTGGCCAACCACCATACGGGGGATAGAATGGAATATCATTCATGGATATTGCAGGGAAATACATGGAAATACAACCAACACTGGTGATAGATAAACCATCACATTTTGGGGTGCCCCATGTTCAGTGAAACCACCCTGTTGGGCCTAGTCAAAAAAAAAAGGCATCACCAGCTTGGAAGTGAAAGATAGGACCTAAAGAATTGGCACACACCACAAACTGTGTAGGGCAAAAAATGGAATCCCAGAGCCAAGAGTTGCTTAAGTTTTGACCTGTACCTTCATCTGATGGGAAGATCAGCTTGTCAATCCAATTCTCCTGGTTCCATTGAATTGCACAGTGGCATACTGCGAATTGTTTGTACCTTCAGGTGCCACCTTGAAACCAAGTAATTGCTAGATCTTTGACACGCTACAGCAGGCAAGTACCCGTTTGACCTACCCATACGGTGAAACACCATCCATTCTACCCGTGATTTTTTCCAGATAAAACATATTGGGTCATCCATGGTGGTTTGAGATGATCTAGAAGCCACCACCCAAGCATTGAGAAGTTCAAAGGTGGTGTAATCCAAGAATAACCCCAACTTCTGTTTGGCCATCTATCCATTCCGCCTTCCCTTGCTGCAGGATTTGAAGGCCATGAGCTATAAGGACCTTGGAGAAATCTGACATGATAGTATCGGGGGGGCCCCATGAACCATGATGCTTAAATTATGGTAAGTTCACGGCCTGACAAGACAAGTTGGGGTTATTAAGAAAAGGAATCAATCATCCTTTTTTGGCAGATTCCAAGCTTCCAAATTGTCTCAGGACTGGAAGGCACCCTATTTTTGGACATTTGAGATGACTTGAATTGCACCGATGTCAATTTTTATAGTTCTCATGGTTGATTCCCAGCACTGGTGGTGGATAGCAGTTTCGTTTGAGCTTGTATCCCCATTGCCTTTTCAAAACAACCCCATTGATTGCACAAATCCCCCTGTGTTTGTTTGCCGGAGCCTCGTGTTACAAAGCAAAAATCTCATTGATTGGTATTCAAAATCCCCATTTGTTGCTGAAAATCTTCCTTTTTTTACCTCTTCAAATCTGTTTCATTCTTCAAATGCCCACTGGTTGGGGTTTCAACCCCTTTTTCTGAGATTTTTTGCTAGGGACGGGCTCAACCACCAGCCACAGCAGTGTCGTTTGCGCTAGAGGAGCTGGTGGCGCTTGCCAAGCAGCGAGGGGTGCGCGCCAGCGGTAAGAAGGCAAGGCATGTGATCAACAGGTAGACAATTTTGCCCAGGAAAGATATTGGAAAAAGATGGGAGGTTGGCAACAGATCACCATCCACGATATGGGGCAAAAAAGTATGGTGAATTTGTCGAATGTCGTGTTCAAATGGTTGTGCAAGGGAAAATATGGTGGGTTGGTGACAGAATGGACAGCCCAATATTGAACACCCTAATGTAGGGATATACCCCAGAATGATCCATGATTTTCAGAAGATTTATCAGCGCCTGCTTGCACCTCAGTATTACCGATGCTTCATTGCTGGTGTCGAAAAGGAGGACACCCCTGCCAGTGTCATCAGCGAAGTTGTCCTGAAAATCTCCACTCCGCTGGCTGTGCTGAACCTGTCACGCCCCACACCTTGCACATCTTGTATGATTGCAAACCGTATGCTGCGTTGCGACTCGTTCCCAAACTTCCTGCCCCCTGCTCCAACATCTCGCTTGGGATCAGAATGGTATTGATGTCTCCCTTGCTAATCAGCTTGGCAAAATACGTGCTGAGGCCAATCGCTTGTCTCGTCTTCGTCGCTCCTCGTCGTCTTCTGCACCCCCGGATTCTGGGGTGGCGGATTGGCCCCCAGCGGGGGGGGGGGGGCTTGACCGGTGAGGACCTCGGCCGCTGCCCCGGCTGCTAGCGCGCGCCATGCTGCAGCTGCGAGCATCATCGCTTCATTCTAGATATCAGGATGCTCAGCCTTTTGCTCACATCAATGAAGCTGATTTGTCCCAGAAGCGCAAAGCTGAACGTGTTGCTGTCAAGGTGGCCAAACAAGCCAAGTGGGACCAAGCCGTCCCTAGTAAGCCGGTTTCACGTTTCGCTGGTCTTGAAATCACCGAGGCGGATCGCGCCAAGGAAACCTGGTGGAGATGCCCCTACTGTGAATTTCGGGTCACCTACGGCGATCATCGGAAATCTGACAAAAGTCCACCCATCTCAAACGGGTTCACGGTTCCGAAAACATCAGCTTAAATCAACACAAGAATGATTCTTTGGCTAATCCTACTCGTCTCATTAACGCTCAAAACGCTTTTGATCAACGATGGGAGCGTCTCCATGAAGCCATCAAGGAAGGCCCGTGGCCTGGTTCCCATAAGTTGCGTAAGGAGCCTAGCTATTACCGCTCTTACACCAGCAAAACTGGTCACACTTGGTCTAGGCCCATGTATCAGTGTTCGGCTGCATTCCCAAAATAGTCCTGTCATAGTCCTTAGTTATAGTCGGATTATGATAGGGATCACCGACCTTCAATGCGAATGGTTTCAGGCATCCAAAATGTTGGGGAATCAACAGGATGGCGCTTGTCAAATGCGGTTTTGACATGCTTATAACATCTTACAACAGTCATAACGGAGTGAATCGAGATATGCAAGATACGCCACCCCCAGGTGATTTTTGTGAAAAATTCAATTCTCATGTTTTTGAAACTGTGTATTAATCAACAACTGCTTAGGTAATCATCAAGAATGTCTGATTGGTTTCAAAAGCATTCATTGAAAATTGAGCCTGCACATTATGGTTGGTTGATGGCTATCATGGGGTATTCATGGGGTATTAACCAGTAAGATCAACCCTAGAAAAACAGGGATATCAACCTTCAAGAATGGCGTGCTCGATGGCTGATAGAGAATGCAGGTGTTTATCAACAAATATGGATTGATGTTTGCCCAGAGTCACTTGAAATGCTGATGCGGAAGATGAAATGTTGGATCTGATCAAGAAGTAATGAGGCTGATGGTTTGTGATCACCAAATTGAGCAATGACCATTTCATCCGTAGCGGCTGATGGTTTTCAACTCGAAAAATAGTACTATTCACACAAGCACCAAAAATGGAGCGTGTCGTCAACAAACACGAGGACGTTCAGGATTTTCACAAGAAATAATGGCTTTGGAATTTTCAAGGATCAAACCTACGGGACAAAATCTGGCAAAATGCTTCAAGAATGGTGGAAACCATAAATTATGATTGGTGGCTCTGACTAAGGCTATACTAATTTTGATCGGGAATATAAAAATGATTGTTGCACATGGGAAAGGTTTGGCTAAGAAATATGAAATGGGTGTTTCATGAGCGAGTCTTAGGTTTGACTAAGAAACATGCGGGTTTTGACGAACAGATATGAGGGTAGCATGAAACCGACGGGGCGCTGTACCAAATCTCGATATATTCACCCCACAAAACCAGGCATCAACCAGTGAAATCGTAAGGTGACCAAAAAATGTGAAGTTTTGCCCTGTGGGTCCAACAAATATGAGGTTTTGATCCAATCGTTTGAAACCTTTTTCACCACAAAAGTCACCCATGTTGCCCCAAGTGACATTCTACCAATCCAGAGGTTCCCGACCCGATGCTAAACCAACATCCTGTTCAGGATTATTGACAGCCCCCTCACTCATGGTAATGATTGTTATTTGGATGACATTGATCGTGCTGTAAGGAATCCATTGGTTAAAGGTTTTCTGGCCATGGGCTTGACTGAAAGTAGGGTATCCCCCCTTTCTTTCCTTTGACAGTGGCCGTTTGATCTGCATACCCGATTTCTGGACACCCAAAAATCAAATTGCTAGATTATGTAATCTGCCAATCATACATCCATTGTCGAACGAAGTTTAGAAGCTAAACCTTCCGACAATATGGACAGATAGAGAAGCACTGCCATGACAGAGGTCAGAAGATGAAGACAGTCAGAAGATAGAGAGAGAGTCAGAAGATGAGAAAGACAGAAGAGAAGAGATGCAGGTGCGCGAAAAGGTAGGAAAGTCGCGAAACACTGTGTTTTTCCAATGTTTTGTGGCTCCGGAGGGCGGAGGGTGGAAAAGGAGGCTCGCTAAAGCGGCGGGTGGAGACATTTCGGCAGATGAGAGATCAAAAATTGCACGCCGTTGTGGCGCGAAGCACATTTGGAAGTAAAAAGTGTTAAAAACGGCGGTCTCAGACTACTTTTGGAAGTTGCGGTGTGGAAAAAGTGCACGGCGTTGTGGCGCGAAGCAAATTAGGAAGTAAAAAGTGTAAAAAACTGTCGGGTTCGGACCGCTTTTGGAAGTTGAGATGTAGAAAAAGTGTACGGCGTTATGGCGCGAAGCACGTTTGGAAGTCAAAAGTGGCAAAACACAGCATTCTCGGAGCACTTTTGGAAGTTGAGATGCCGAAAAAGTGCACGGTGCTGTGGCGCAAAGCACATTTGGAAGTGAAAATGTTAAAAACACCACATGCTCGGACCACTTTTGGATGTTCAAATTTCGCTTTGTGTGGCAGGCGCACGGGATTCTGCACTTTGTGAAAAGTGAGCTCAACGTGTGGATTTTGTGGCATTTTCAAAAACGATGGCAGGCGTGGGACATTCGAAGAGGATTGCCACAGATGCATTTTTCGTGACAGGCGCAGTACAAGAGACACTTCAAGCAAACATGTTAAGAGGTGAAGGCGTTGATTTCCTGAGAGGGGTTGCATTTTGGAGCATCAAATCTTCAGGTTNCAGTACAAGAGACACTTCAAGCAAACATGTTAAGAGGTGAAGGCGTTGATTTCCTGAGAGGGGTTGCATTTTGGAGCATCAAATCTTCAGGTTTGCTAAGATGATTTTGTGTGACAGGTGCAGCACTTCATATGACCTGGCTTCGCGTTTTCGTGGCAGGCGCAGTACTTTAGAGATATGGCGCGGAAAAATCGCAAAACGCATTGGTACGAGGCCGTTAGCTGCACACTCAACTTTCCATTTTGTAAGGGAGCCTCGCAGAATTGCTTCGTTTTTGATGTTGTCAACTTGGAAAATGGAGGAAGTGTTGCAGATTTGCTTCGTTTCGGAATGTTACACTACAACTACAACTACATCTACAACATCTACAACTGCAACTATTACAACTACAACAACTACACCACAACANTCGTTTCGGAATGTTACACTACAACTACAACTACATCTACAACATCTACAACTGCAACTATTACAACTACAACAACTACACCACAACAGCCACTACAACAACTACAACAACTACAACAACTACAACTACAACTTTAACTACAGGACAACTACAACTACAACACTACAACTACAACTACAAGAACTACAACTATAACTTCAACTACATGACAACTGCAACTACGAGTACAACTACAACTACTACAACTACAGCAACTACAACTACAGCAACTACAACTACAACAACTTCAACTACAACTTCAACTTCATGACTACTACTACTACTACTACTACTACTACTACTACTACTACTACTACTACTACTACTACAACAACTACAACTACAACTACAACTACAACTACAACTACAACTACAACTACAACTACAACTACAACTACAACTACTACAACAACTACAACTACTACAACTACTACAACTACTACAACTACTACTACTACAACTACTACAACAACTACAACTACTACAACTACTACTTCAACTACAACTTCAACCACAACTTCAACTACATGACAACTACAACTACAAGTACAACTACAACTACTACAACTACAACTTCAACTACAACTTCAACCACAACTTCAACTACATGACAACTACAACTTCAACTACATGACAACTACAACTACAACCACAATTACATCTACAACTACAAACAACCACAACTACAACTACACTACATTACAATTACACTGCGCTGCCTCCAACCACTTGTCGGTCCATCAGTGGGTTCGCTCTGTCATCCATCATTCACAGCAACGAGATGCTCCTATAGGGTTTCTATTTTTGAAACTTCCGCCACCGCCTTGTGCGGTACTACTTGTATCCCTGGTAGAGACCCATTATACAAACCATTGATTGTCGGTTTTAGCTCAACATGGATCGATCTCGCCAGGCAGAGATCCTGAAAAGGTTACAGAGAGCCAATGCCAAAGGGAAAGCGAAACCGGCAAAACCGGCGAAGCCGGCGAAGGTGAAGAACGCAGGACGGATAGATTGCAGATTGCCCCGGCATATGAGTGTGAAATGAGCAGTACCGAAACCTTGTTTTTTTTCGAATTGGGGTTGTTATTGTTATACCCCAAACAGGAAGGGTAATTCTTACTATTGTAAGGGTTTTTAGCCTGTGGTTGATTCGAGCAACCGCTCCCTGCTTGTGGTGATTATTCGCCACCATCAGGGGTTTTAACCATCCAACCTATGGCATTATGGTGGTGATGGCTGAGTAGTAAGTACAGCCGCTATTTGCCGACCTGGTTGATTGGGGATTATACCCGCCCCGCCCTAGTTTTCAAAGAAACCACCTAGTAGTAGTGTAACCACCAGTAGATCATGCCCGGTAAAGGGGTACTGAAATATGCCAAATGGATCCAAATGGGGTGTTGATATTCATCAACAATGATAGGGTATTTGCCTGGCAAACTCCCGAGTGAAAAGTTGGGTACGCCACCATCTATGGCGATGGTTTGCTGCGTAAATGAGTCTTTTCCTAACATAAAATGCGGATATAGCCGCTCTAACTAGCTGTAGTGCAAGGCGAATGGCTTTGCAACTTTGTGAGATTTCGCAGATATTCCACCAAAATAGCCACTGAAAATTAGACAAGTTCTTCTGATAGGTGTCTAAGGCAAGTCATGTGGAGAGTCCAAAAGGACTCCTTGGATTTGTCTGGGGGAAGAGGTTCTATGTTTGCAAAAAATAGAGGATCCCAAAATCACCCACGGTGAAGGGGCTGATCAGTTGGTGAAGAATCCTGACCTTTGCTTGTACACTTTCTATCTTTGTTGCCTCAACCAGTTCTATTGAGTCAAATCCCCAATCTTTTTTGGTTATCGACAATAGCGATTAATAATCTCCCTCACTTCGGCTAGGACAAGAAGTGCCATCGCCGAGGCGTCTCTTAACGGTGGAAAGGGATCAGCTCTATACATGGATGTGTCGGCCAAAAATTGGGGATGCCGGTTTGCCCCGAAGTTTCAGAGTCGAAAAATGTTCAACATGCCATTTTGCTGCGATTGAAAATATTGCCATCCTTTTGGGGTATCCCTCACTTCAGGAACCCAAAATCATATGTGATAATTCCAGCAATTGATGGATTAATCTTCCGAAAAAATCAAATGAAGCCACAAGGTTATAGGTAAATCCTCCTTTGTGGTGGGACATTTTTTGGAGGGATTGGATACCCATACGCTACGACAAAAAGATTACATCAAAGGATGGCCGTGGATGGGTATAGCATAAAGACTGGCGAGTTAGTGGTTTGAGTAAGGGTCTATCATCTTGAACCAACAAAATGTGAATATCACCTGTCACAAAGCAATTTTAGTGCAAATGAGCGGCGAATACATTTTTTTTGCTGTGCAGATGGATTCAGACCACTAAAGCAAGACATGTTCAGCTGGGTGATCCTCCATTTTGTTTGAGATTCACTTTGAGCAAAGTGTGCCTCAAAGGGACTGTAATCTGGTGTTCGACTCAGCATGTTGTTGGAAAACTGTAGTGTTCATTTTGTTTTACAGATTCATTTGTTCAAGAAAAATACCCCAAACTTCAAGCCTGATTTGTTCCTCAGAGATTCTTCCCACAGTACATTTCTACCGTGCTTTTGAAGGCAACAAGTGCCGATGCTTCCAATGGTTGTATCTCTACAGTCTCTTCTTGTTTCGGGTTAGTCCCATCCTTCTCATGGCCAAAGTGTGTCCAAAGATGGTGGGCCTGCACATGCATCCCTGCGCAACTGGACGTACCCTTTTTTGTTGATCGAACTGTCATTCCCAGATCAGGTTTTTGAAATTCACATGTTACGCAGGTGAATTCATTGTTTCTACGATGTGTCTCATGGTTAAAACATTCATTGTCTATTGTCCCATGGAAGGGAATGGTCATCAATCCACAGATTACTTTCATATACCATATGTGTATACATATATATGCATATTTTATATATATATATATACGCGCAACGCCTGGGCTTTGCCCAGGCGTTGCAGCGTAGAGGCTTCCCATTCCCAAACAAATGTTGATGCAACTTCACAAAATTCCCATGGGAAAAACAACAAAGGTACTAGGGAATATAAAATTCCCACCACCGTTAAACTTTACATTAGATCAACAAAGGTACTAGGTAATATTAAACTTCCACNCAAAGGTACTAGGGAATATAAAATTCCCACCACCGTTAAACTTTACATTAGATCAACAAAGGTACTAGGTAATATTAAACTTCCACCCCCGTTAAACTTTACATTCATTGAAGATCTTCAATAAGGGTTTAATTCTCCCACCCCCGTTAAACTTCTACATTCATTGAAGACCTTCAATAAGGGTTTAATTCTCCCACCNTCTCCCACCCCCGTTAAACTTCTACATTCATTGAAGACCTTCAACAAGGGTTTAATTCTCCCACCCCCATTAGCTTCTACATTCATTGAAAATCTTCAATAAGGGTTTAATTCTCCCACCCCCGTTAAACTTCTACATTCATTGAAGATCTTCAATAAGGGTTTAATTGTAACGATGATGATGATGATGATGATGGTGATGATGATGATGATGATGATGATGAAGATGAAGGTGATGCGTCGCCTGTCGTCATTGCGGGTCCGGGCAAAGCCCAGNATGATGATGGTGATGATGATGATGATGATGATGATGAAGATGAAGGTGATGCGTCGCCTGTCGTCATTGCGGGTCCGGGCAAAGCCCAGGCATTTGCCGGTATATATATATATTAATGTATCGATATATACATCTTGACGTAATCCCATGTATGAGGGTTAGATGACCTTACCCCCCCACCCCGTTTTTTGTATGTCACTTGACCATGGCGTATATGATAAACACAATTCTCCAGTTTAATCCTTAAAATAGCATGGACATACCAGAATTCAGAAGATCATATGTTTATCCTTTTTATTATCCCAGTTTCTTTGGATAAACTAGATTATCCCCAGTTTTAATCACAAGTTTCATCCAATATTATTTCCCGAATGAATATGGGATCCGTCCCGTTATTCCAGGCCCATGGATTCTGTGAAGGAAGTGGAGGTGCCAGTTCGGTGCTTCACAGCATTGGAGAAACCAGTTGCGGATGGGTACTTTAGTGGCTTTAGTGATGAAAGATATGTTTCAACCAAATACTTTTCTATATAACTTTAGTGACCAATATGTTTTGAAATGGATATAGACATAGATATAGGTCACATAGGTCATATATAGGTATAGATATAGATATAGATACGATTACGTGGGGATAGAGGAACCTGACCAGCTAACAACTTCATTGTTTGCAGGTCAACCAAGACTGGCCATGTAGAGTCTTCTGGGTGATCCAGAAGTTGGAGCCATACACAGAAGAATGGGACATGGACCACTGATTTTGTATGAAGTTGCTGATTCTATCGATTAGTCACCCCTTGATGTCAACACTAGGAATCGCACTTCAGCTCATTCTGATTTAGAACCCTACTCTCAATACCAAACAAGATCCAACATCAGAATATGGATTTCGTTTGGAAGTAAGGGATACCCATCAAATAGCCATTTTAGTAGGAAATAAGACTATTAACCATCTGGTTTGGGGGTACCCTCTTTGCAGACAAAGCCAAATTGCTACTGATCCGCTAGGATACCCTGGCAGCGCAGAGCCAGAGAGGTGGGATGCGTACTTTTCGGTGGTTCACCGTACCTCTGGAACCAACATCCAAGAGATGATTGAACCATTGAATTTGTGAAATGATCATCAATAATTGGGGTCAATCATCAAAAAAGGGTGACCTAACCATCCAAATATGCGATTTAAGACCATCAGAGACAAATAAATGTACTTGTCTACCTAAATCATATACATATCTATGACATATCCGCGCATCAAATGATATGTGACATATATATATATATATATGTATATAGAAGTTACAAAAAGCTTAAAGACTGGGGATACCCTGTGGTAATCAAATATGGCTTGCTGCAAATTCCCGCAGAAATAGGTCCATGTTTGTTTGACTTTCACCACAGCTGTTGTTGGCCCCGTCCAGGTGGCAGCATTGACGTGATGCCCTTAGCCGAACTGCGGAAGGCCGGGAGCTCTGCTGTTGGGATTACGGCTTGGGATATTCTACTGGTTTACCCAGATATGATCCTATGGGAAGTTGACCACTAGAACACCCTTTTCACTGACAGAAGGAAATAGACTAAATAGATTCGCCACCACAAAAAACAATCGGAATGTACAAGCAAAGAAGCAACCGAAGAGATGTCTCGAAAAACGAAAATGATGATTCGTCCGCTTCGAAAATGAGAATCCCAACGCACCAGTTGGCGATAAGATCTGCAGTTCATCCGCCCTGCAGCTAAGACACGTTTGGTTGCGTCCCAACTCAACTAATTTACCATTAGTTGAGACAGTTCAGATAGCATGACATACTTGGAGTTTCGCTTGCCCCGACAGATTTTTGAGTCTCTACCGAAACTGTTAAAACCCGACCTGAATTCGAGCAGTGTCAATACAGCTGACCATTGGTCTGAGATAGTTCAGATATGTTCAGATAGCAAAAATCAACACAAATAGTTCAAATAGCATGTTCAGGGTAGGCAAAATCAAACTATTGTGAACTATCTCAACTAATAGTCAGGTATAAATCAATGGTGTTGATACAAGTAACTTACAAAGTAACAAAGTTAAATGAACTGCATCAATGTAAATGAACTGCAACTGCCATAGATTCGCTAGGCTTGTGAGGACTTGCAGATGCCCAGCACTGGGAGCCGCGAGGCGAGGGCGGAGCGTCATCATGGCGGATCAGATGTTTGCCCATTGGCATTGTCAAAGTTGCCATAGATAGCTGGCCAAAAGCTCCATTTGTTGTGGTCAAATCATGTCAAGAGTCTACTTGGGGATCAAATTAAGATACTTTACCATCAACAAACATGGGGATGAGCATCATGGTTTGGATTCCTGGAACCTGCGAGAATACCCAAGCCAGACCACCTGTTATTGTTAGAGTAGTTGATTGCATGGGGCCAGTACAAAATATGGGAGTGGCTCAAATCTAGCATAAGATATGATACTATCACGCTAAATGTATTATCTATGATCCAACTGTTGTCCAGCTATTATCCCACTATATCTAGATTGCTCCATTTTGATTTGTTTCCAACCGCCATCCTGCCGTGATCAGGCTCTGCTCAAACGCCTGGCGATGTATGTGAACACAGCCAGGGCCCAGGAAATTTGAACCGTGGCTACCCGTTGGTAATGGCTGAGTGATATCCCTGGTGATTTCAGTGGATCGAATCGGTTTGGGGGTCGACGTAGCTACTGTGTTAATCTTGGCAACTGCAGACTGAAGCTTTTGGCAGGGTATCTAAGAATGGCCGTAGGTGAATTGTAGTGTTTTTCCCATCCAGTGGGTGTGTGAAAAGAATTGGATGCCAATAGATCCATAAGATTGGTCGTTGTCAGTATCAAACTATGGACTTTGGGGATTGATAATTTTTCACCTATAGCCAAAGGCAGAAGTGGTTTGCTAAATGGTCCCTTCAACCAATCCAGTTCTTGGCAAATGGTAGGTGAGGGTAGGTTGATGTTTGGCAATAAATGGGGAACATTATATCCTGCAAAAGAAGGATTGTTTGGAAGGATATATGAGGTTGAGCCTGCATGGACGGGGATGATGCTGTTTTTGTGACGACAATATGGGTGGATCAGGGTGAATTTCAATTTCCCTTGTACTTTTGAATCAGATAAACTGGATGAATTCAGGGTTCTTGTATTCCAGAAGTGAAGTTCACTTTGTGCAACAGTTCCAGTTTTTTATGCGAGTTCCCTCAAGAAATCTAACTTGACTTTGCAATGGGTAGATTTAGATGATGGGATCTTCGGCTGATATATCGCGTGAAATCCCAATGTTCATTCTTAAATCCCAACGTCTGATTCTGAAACTCCTGATGCTTAGAGGTTCTCATTAGAGATCAAATCACATTGTCACCAACTGATCGTGTTTAAATCTATTAGAAAATGACAATTGATGCATTCACAATTCCAAGTTTGCTTCATTTAAACAATTGCATTGTTCCTGGAATCTCTTCCAGAGCTCATGCCGTTCAGGCTGCCACGCCCTTGTCGCAGAGCCAGGGAGGAGGCAACAATTTCTTGCGGTTTTCATCAAGAAAATGTGGGTCAAGGTGGTTTTAACCAATAAGTGTGGGATAGTGTGGCTTAATGATTTTTCAGCAATGAAAATGTGGACTTTGCCCATGAAAATTTGGGTCTAACCAAGAAAGACAGCAATCCCATTTCACCACTGGTAGATGGGTTTGTCTCACCGGCTTGCCCCCAATTTCCGAGCATTTTGGTAGGCAAAATGATGCTCGAAAACAACAGATTTCCAAGTTTCTAGACCCCATTTCCCATTGGGACGGTTCGCCAGAATCGGATTTCGCCAAGGGGAATTCGGGATTTTGCCCAGAGAAATCGGGATTGAACCAATAGAAACTGGGATCTCCTCTATGTGTGTCCACATGTTTGAGGGTAAGGCAACACTGTTTGATGGTTGAAAAAGGTTCAAGGGAAGCGAGGAACCCTGCAGAATTGGGACCTCAATCATTCATCACTTCGCGGATCCTTTGGGAGCCGCGTTGGGGAACAGAAAGGATGATAAATCCATTACCCTTTTACTTACAGGTATATCAAGTCTAGGTAAATAGTACCTTTGGCCTACATCTAAGAATTAGACCAGTCGTTTCATATGTGTTTGAGCTATAGATCGAAACCTCTTAAGCCATAGGGGCGACAAATACCCACATTGCCAGCTGTTTTGACCCATAGCCATGGATATTTCATCCAAATTTGACATGATTCTCCAACTCTCTCTTACCCTTGAGTTTTGCCCAGGAGAAGAATCCCAGGTGGCAGCCGGAGGCAAGCTGGGGAAAAGGACTGGAAGACTTTGACCTCATGTCGCAACGTCACGGGAATGATGATTAGTTAAGGGAATCATCCCGAAATTGTCACAGGTTTCAGCTTTGTGAATGATTTCAATGTATCGAGATAAACCTAAATGAATAGATCCAACGTAGTGCAACATTGGGATCAGCGGCTGTTGTGAATGGCGAACTATCACCCGTGTCTGGCTCTTCACAGTATCCAAAAGTAAATGATAATTTTGGAAGGAGCATACGTTGGGATACAATTGGGATATATTATACATATACATATACATATTGTAAATCTTTCACCCTGAAAGTTCCCTTACCTTACCGTTGCAGATCCCTGTCATGCAAACTCCTTTTGCACCTTGGCTCCTCGTCCCTCCCGCCGCTGATGTGGCGATCGGCGCGGCGAGTGAAGAATCACATGGATGGAACATGATGCAGGAAAGCTGGACATGACATGAAGAAGCTAGGGAGTTTCACGCACCCTCTTTATAGCCCAGCAAGCAGCCCCCTGTTGAATAGTACGATTCACGTTGTTGACACGCAGCAATTGGCTGAAAGCAATCATCCAGTGGTGCCTGGTGATTGGGTGGTTGGTTGACAGAGGTCCCTTTGGCTGGGGCTGCTGGTTCTTCAGTTTATTAGTGGGGGATCGGTGGAAGTCCCTGGCCCTTGGGATTCTCAAGATGTCGACTGACCGGCTATCACCATGGCGTCGAACTGGTCGAAAGGCCAACGCAGAGCACTACAAAGGCCTGAGCCCAATGGCCTTAGTGGAGTTCCCTGGTTACGACCACAGGGGAAATCAACAGGGAAAGATCCTAGCAGCCCTCAGCAATGAAGAGGACGTGACGGAAGGCAAGCTTTTCATGGGACATGTCATGGCCGTGGAAGATGGATACTACGACTACTGGGTGACTGAGACTTCTGGGGCATACCATGTGGACAGACTGATACCATTTCATTTCTGTTCAAAGCAGGCCAATCGATGTGGCATTGCAACACGATACCGGGACCCCATTCATGCTGACGTCTTCAGAGTTGTGAAGCTGGACCAGCTGGAAAAGCTCCAATGGTTGACGGATGAGCACTGGGAGCAGATCCGTGCCAATCCTTTGGTCATCAGTCTTGGGGCGGACATGGGTGCTGGAGGTGATCCTCCGGCGCCTGTGGCAACTCCCAAGGCGGGTGCCAAGAAGGAGAAGGCGACAGAAGTGCGTTCAGGGCAGCCTGGAATTGAATTGCAGGACTGGCTGAAGCCCTGGGAGCTGGCGCACCTGGCGGCAGACGTGCTGACGAAGGAGAAGTAGGAAGTGCTACCAGTGAAGAGGAGCAGAAACGTAAAAAGAAGAAGGAGAGGAAGGACAGGCGTGGCAAGAAGAGGCCGGCCGTGGACTTTGCAGCTGATGAGGGAGATTTGAGAGAGGCCATCAATAAGAGAGCGCCCAAGGAGCCACGTTTGTCTGCTTTGGATTTGAGCTCTTTGAACAAGATAGAGAAGAAAAAGAAGAAGAGGAGAAAAGCCAAGGATAGGAGTGATGATGATGATCGACGAAGTGGCTCCCCGAGTTCAAGTTCATCTACGGGGTCGCTTTTTCCTTCAGCCGCCCTGCCCAAAGGGTTGGAGAGGCTTCGACGGGTTCACCAGAAGTACCCCGGAAAGATCGCCTCTCTGACGTTGTTGAGAATGAAAGAACTGGTGGCGATGACTCAGGGCAGAGAACGGCGGAGGAGTCAGAGAACCCATTGCCGGCGGTGGCAACATCCTACCTCATCCAGGTGCTCTTCAGCAAGTACCCATCAGGGAGGTCCCTATCAGAACGATGAGAGAGCAGTGATCGACTACGTGGTCAGCAACGACCCCCTGAGAGCATTGGACGTGCTGGTGCAGAGATTCAAAGCATTGGAGCTGGCGCACGAGCAGCAGAGTTGGGCTCAGGCAAGCCAGTTAGAGCTAATACTGAGCGACCAGACCTCAGCAGTCTTCCGCCAGGAGGTCAAAGCAGCTCAAGCCGACGGTCCCCAACGACCTCAAAGATGGCGACCGCAGCAGCCATGGACAGGGGCAGTGCAGGCGGGGACGAGCGCCCAAAAAGAAGGCTCCCCAAACCAGTCAGACGACAAGCCGCCTCTGAACACAGCCCCCCAAAAGGCCAAAGGAAAAGGCAAGAAGGGCAAGGGCAGACGTCGATGGTGAGCCCAGCTTTGACGCTGCTGCCCACTCTACAGGTGGCCCTGCAGGACAAGGACATCTGTGAGAAGACGAAGATGAGGATCCAGAAGATGGCAGATGATCCATGACTTTGCCAGACCATTGAGGCCGTGTTGAACTGCTATGAAGCAGACGCAGACAAGGCAGAGATCAGGAGAGATCTGGCAGATGTGTTGGTTGGCCAGTTTGAGAAGGATGGGACACAGGTCACTGAGGCAATCTTAAGGAACGGTTTGAAACTGCCCTTCCAAGCCGCCATAGAAATGCAGGCCGCCGACCATTGCCGAGGACGAGCAAACCAAGGCAGGGCAATTTGCTTCGGACTCACAAGGGCTGTGAAATTCGTGAATGGTTTGATGGCTGGGATGCCAGCGATGGAGGAGTTTATGTTGGAAAAGGTGATGGTNATTCGTGAATGGTTTGATGGCTGGGATGCCAGCGATGGAGGAGTTTATGTTGGAAAAGGTGATGGTCAGATGACTTGCTCCATCTTTCAGGAGAGCTACTGGGATAGCCTCGATCCAGTCGCTGTCGGACGAGCTCTTGATGGCAGAGCCCTCTACGTCTTTGCTGATGAAGTCAATTTGGCAGAAGAGCTGGTTGACAAATTTGGCATTGCTGGACGGCAGGAGGTCATGCTTGAACAAGGCTGTGAGGAGATGTTGAGGGCATCGTTCAAAAACTGTGCATCTGTCTCTTTGTCTGGGGTGGTGCTGAAGGCTTTGCTGTTGCGCCGCCCCGGCCACTTGGGAAACATGCTTCGGCTGTTATCCTGCTGCGCTAGAAAGCACTTCAGGCAGGTGCCAATTGAGATTTTGCCCATCAGCCTTCCAGATGACACTCAGGACGAGAAGGAGGCCTTCAGGTTGCTGTCACGGTACGTGCAAAGTGCCGGAACTGAAAAAGACGAGCTCTACAAGAACCTGGAGGTATGCGCTCATGGAGCTGGTGAGGCCTCATGGACTTGGGTCATCATTGCAATGATCAACTTCTTGTTTTGTGGAGGAGGTCGCCCATTGGGAAAGGTCATGTTACACCCTGAGCGCCATAGTGCTNAACTTCTTGTTTTGTGGAGGAGGTCGCCCATTGGGAAAGGTCATGTTACACCCTGAGCGCCATAGTGCTGAACAGGAGAACATAGTGAATGAGTTCCGACGATTGGTGAGGATATGAATTCAAGATGATGCACATCCTATCGAAGTGGCTGAATGGGAACACCATGCCCAGACCTTGGGGGACATGTACACGGGCTATGAGGTGAAAAAGGCCTACAAGCTCACATGGAAGGCCATCCAGCCGCACGTCCCTCAGGAAGGAGAGGCCGGACGTATCAATCTTGCTGACACAGTGAGATCTGAGTTAAAGGCATATGTGGAGAATCCTGAGTTGCTACAAATCCCTGATGATGAATTGGGTGAGACTCAGCATAGCGCTCCAGTGCTGGTGGAGTCGGATGCGGAGTACGATGTGATTGTGCACCACTTGGTTCGAGCTGGGATGTTCGAGAAGGAAGTGCCGTCTGAGACGTTGACTGTCAAGGGGGAACCGGTGGTGAATGGACTCTTTGGTGTCCATAAATCCTAGAAGGTAGATGAAAGTGGGCAATCGTGCCGGACCCTGAGATTGATTGTCAATTTGATACCTTCAAACAGTTGCCAGAGGCGTATGCCGCTTCAACCCTCAAGGCAGATGGGATACGCTCCCTTGTGGGGGTCTATGTGCCTGCTGGAGGATGAAGTGATACTTTCGTATGCTGAAGACGTGAAGCATTGCTTTCATATCTTTTCACCGTCGCCAAAGTGGAGAGGCTACTTTGTTTTGTCCAAGGCGGCAAGCAGTGAAGCTTTTGGTGATGCAGCTGGAGGAGCCCCTTGCAGACCACGGGTGAAATCAGCGCCAATGGGATGGTCTAACATCGTAAGCTGGGTGAGCCAAGCCCTCTGATGCCTTTGGGCGAACGGCGTGAGTATCACAGTTTCTATGTCGACAACTATGACAGCTTCTGCATCATGGCTCAGACGGACATGGGAATTTACATGGGCAACCCCTCCGAGTCTCAGCTAAAGTTGCGGGAGACCTTCAAGGTATGGGGCATTGGACGGGATGAAAACAAAGCTGCCGAAGGAGTGCTTGAGTGGCAGACCTTAGGAGCGGAACAGTTGGGCGATGCCGGCCTGGTGGGCAGCTCACGAAAGTTCCGCCGTGCAGTACTTGGAAGTTCGCTTCACATGTTGGGGAAAGCTTCAAGGGTGTTCTGCAAAGATCTGGAGTTGAGCTCGTTGGTGGGCAAGCATATGCATTCAATCCAGTTTTGCAGGCCACTTGGATGCTGCATGGATGAGCTGTATGCCAGCATGAATCACTCTCAAAGTGGAAGCACGTTGCAAACATCAGCCATTGAGGAGCTCTATCTTTTGTGTGGGCTTCTTCCGCTTCATTGGCTTGACCAGCGCAGCAAGCTCAACCCTACGGTGTATGCCACAGATGCCTCGCTTGATGGCGGAGGCGCATGTGCCTCGACTCAGCTGTCAGTGCGAGGGCGCGCCAAGTGCCACCTGTTGTGCACTGAAAGTGATGGCCTTGAGGGAGGAGCAGCTGATTCTCTTCTTTTGATTGAAGCGTTTGGAGGCATTGGAGGCCTGAGGAAGGCCTTAGAGCTTATCGGAGTGCTACCACAGGGGATCATCCTGATCGACTCAGACCCTCTGTGCGCCAAGTTGGCCAAGCGTCACTGTGCCTATGTGATTGTGGTGGACAACATCAAGAAAGTCACGCAGGAGATGGTCAAGCAGTGGTGTGTTCAGTTTGCTGGTTCCAGGCGGGTCTTACTGGGAGGGGGGTGGCCATGCATTAACCACTCCTCTCTCAACCAGACTCGTCTGGGCGCTGCGGCTGACAGCTCGCTGCTACTTGATGACATGGTGACCATTGGAAAATGGCTGAAGGGTTGCAGTTTACCACTCAAGCTTCTGGATTGGGAAGTTATCGAGATGTATGAGAATGTTGTGATGGACGCGGAGGACCTTCGTGTGCAGTCGGCAAAGATTGGGCAAGGACCAATCATGAATGAGGCCGCAGATGCCCTGTGGTGCCGCAGACCTCGGCTCTACTGGTTGAAGAACCTGCCACTGATCATGGGGGCCGATGGCAAGATCCTGGAGGATCAACAGGTGGGACCCTCAAACCTCACATTACCGGTTTTCAAACTGAAGTGCCAAAAAAGCCGCCCCTGAACACCTTTTTGAGGAAGAACTGCGTGAAGCCGTCACAGCCTGAGGAGCCGTTCTTCTGCTTTGCTCGCCCTCATCCGCGTGCCGAGCCGCCAGCCTCTCCTGCGGGCATCGATCGATGCAACCAAAAGACCTTAGGTCGTTGGAAGGGTGATGGATACCGCCTGGCACCCTACCAGTACCAGGACAACAACCTGGTGAAAGGCACAGATGGGCCCAGGAGACTGTTAGCCGATGAGCAGCTCCCCATGTTGGGGTTCAACAGTGACCACCTGGAGCTGAAACAAAAGCTGTCAGAAGACCAGAGAGGACAGCTCATTGGAAACACGTTTCCGGTGGTCGCGGTGGCCCGTCTACTGTGCGCACTGGCACTGACTGAAGAGCAGGCAAAGGACAGAAATCTCTGTGAAGAGATATGGCAAATCTGGGCCACTTTGGAATCCAGAGTTTCACAACTGAAAGCAACCGGTTGGGCTGCAAGATTTGGGATGTCTGCGGGTTCTGACGTGGGTCAGCTCCGGCTTCGAACATCGAAATGTTTTTTTTATCTGCAGCTGGCCCGTGGCATCTTGGATCCAACAGATGCCCTGAGCGATGAGCAGTTGCTGGTTTACCTGATTACCACGGCTGCAAGCCATCGAGGTACTGACTGCAAGGTGGATGCTGGGGTGCCCTACTCTGCCTCAGACTTTTGTCGCCGAAGTGTCGGCCCCACTTTATGGGAGTGGAAAATTCTGATGAGCTACAAGTGGAAGTCCACTGGCCACATCAATGCTCTGGAGGCCCTTGCGATCCTGGACCTCCTCAGAAAGCTTGGCAGAAGCAAAGCAAACCACTTTCAGCGCACTTTGCTGCTGGTGGACAACACAACTGTGGTGGGCATCTTAGCCAAAGGTCGGACTACCTCGACCACCTTGCGTGGACCTTTGCGACGGGCAACAGCCGTTCTGGTGGCAACTGGCACTCGTCTCGTGGTGGCTTGGGTGAAGTCAGAGTGGAATCCTGCGGATGGACCCTCACGCTGGGTCCAGCGTCGAGCTCACCGAGATGCCTAGGACACGTCAGGTTTTAGCCAAACGCACTCAGGCCGAGAGACAAAGAGCCAGACTTGCTTTAGGACGGTTGTCCCACCAGGTTGTTGCCCCCTAAAACTGAGGATCGCTATTTCACCAGTATTTCACGATTCCTTGACTTCTTGAAAGACTCTCAAAAGAGATATCCAACAAGTTTCATCCTTCTTGACCGTGTTGTCTGTGAATTTATTGAATATTTGTGGGAACATGGGAACCCTCGTAGCTGGGCCTCAGATTGTCTCAGTGGTTTGGGCCATTTCATTCCTGCTTGTAAGCCTCATTTGGTGGGAAGCTGGAGACTGCATGCTGCTTGGGGTCGCACTGAGTTGCCGGTGCGCGCTCCACCCCTTACCCCTGTGCTACTTTATGGGCTTGCTCAGTTGGCAGCCGATAATGGGTGGACTGACATTGCTGTCCTCTTGATCCTTGGATTTCACACCTTCGCTCGCACGGGTGAACTCTTCAATGCGCGTGTGGGTGACTTTGTGTTGTCGCCTTCGTCCGGAACATGGACTTTGCCGCTCAGCAAAAGTGGACAAAGGACGGGAGCTGTGGAATCGATTCTTTTGACAGATACCTTTGTACTGCAACTGCTTCGCAACTTTATTCAACACAAAGCCCCAGGGGACCGATTGTCTAGTGCTTCTCCTGGTCTTCTCCGTACAAGACTTGCTTCCCTCCTTGATCAATTGCATATCACTGATCCTTATCGGTGGTATAGTGTTAGACGGGGAGGAGCAACTCATTGTTATAGAAGTACCAACAACCTGGCAGCTATCTGCCTTCGAGGTCGATGGGGTTCATTGAAGACAGCCAGAATTTATATTTGTGATGGTATTGCACAACTTAGTGAGCTTACTTTTTCAAGAAGAACAAAACGGAGACTTGAAACCTTGGCTACTAAGTGCCGTCCAAATTTTCTTTTGGCTTCTTGAATGCCCTCCTCCACCCTCCTCCACTTTAGCTCATGCTTTTGTTTGTCACCACATCCTCCCTTGCTTGAGCTGGCTACCTTGATTCCGCGCTTCTAAGCGCAAACAGGGGATGGTGGTACGCTGTTGCGCCTTTGCTTTTTAGTTATGTTTTTGGGTCTTGACCCTGGAGGAGATAGGCGCTGGTGGCCGTGGGTACAGCTACTTTTTGGTGAGGGCGTGCTTTCTTTTTCTGGTCTCTTCGGACGCCATTTGGCGCATTGGTGTTCCTGGGGAGTCTAGTTTGTCGAAAGCATCTTTTCTGGTTGGTGTTTGGTTATGAGACTGCCCTTGCAGTGTCTTCAGTAATGAGTACTAAACTTAGACTTACGACTAAACGCCCTTGATAAAGAAAGTTGTTGATCCAGTCCATGCATATCCAACATTCTTTGCAGCATTTGTTCCAACCCAAAAGTCACGCTCACTCCTATTCTTGCCAATTTGAGTAACACGACAAGTGTCCAGACTCTGGAGTTCAACTGGACAATCCATGACACCTATAGGAGTGAACTTGAGTTCACGTGGTCTCACATGAACCCGAATGAGCTCACCTTGTGGGCCCCATTTCCAAAAATCTTGCATTGACTGAGAGACATTTCCACAAGTGACCGCTTGGAAAGACTCAGCTTCCACAGGAGGCTCAGCAACAGCTTGACCCTTGATCCACTCCAACCTTTGACGCTTATCCGACCTATGTCTCAGCACATGATTCTCATCCTGCAGAGTATACTTTCCGGTCGTGAGACATGTCCTAAGGGCCTGCGAGTCCAGTGTTTTGGTTAAGCAGTCGGCCAACATGGCCTGTGACGATACCCACCTGACCTTGCAGTTTTCCTGAAGCCTTTCGCGAATCAACAAACACTCAATTGTCGTTCTATGCTCCGAACACTGTGGTAAGGCCGTCCTAGTTAACAGATCATACGCCGACTTGCAGTCTGTAACTAGTGCTGATGTGTTTTCAGACTTCAGCAATTTCTCAGCATGGGACCAATCACAGCTGGGATTTCTTATCCAAGCCCACATTATACGGATCCACATCAAACGATCGACTGTGTTACTGAGTGCAGCTGCTTCTGCACCCAAAGCGCTTTGCACTACACGTGGAACCTTCTTGCTTGTCCAAGCAACTGGTGCTACCACAGCCCTTTTATTGGCCAAAAATTCAGGGGTGGTTGCAAAGATCAAAGTCCCCTGATGAGCACTGGTCTGCTTACCTGAAAGAAACGAGGCATCAGAAAAAGCACAGAAAGTCAGCTCTTCAGGACTGATGGGAAGAACCATGAGAGACACCTTATGTTGCTTGGCCTCAGCAAGAACTCTGTTGGCCTGTACAAGATCTCCAATGGTGGCTTTGTTGACTGCCGACTGGAGTTCACCCACTTTTGCAGCAATATCTGGTCTGCTGTGAACTGCTGCGTATTGTAAGGCTCCTACTATGCTTCGGAGGTCGCTTTTCTCCTTTTCTGTCAACGGAGATGACGTTTGGTATCTTCGAGACTTTTCTATGGAAACAGGTTGAATCTTCTCGATATACGCAATCTGATCATATTCTATGCTCCCATCATCCCACTGGCGAAAATGAATGCCAGTGTATTTGAATTCCCGTCTCTCAAAGGCACCAAACTTGAAGCGTGCTTCCACCCGTTTCAACATTGCAAGAAAAGTTTCATCCCCCCCTGCTATGCCATCATCCACATGAATCCCCAAACAGCCATGGAAACGAAGCGATGGTTTCTTTTCTGGGTTGGTAGCAGGTACCTCCGTATACAGCCCAAAAACGCAGGGATCTAAGGGATGTTGTGTGCACCCTTGTTTTATCAGTTCGTCACGAAACTCACAGAACCAGAGAAACGGCGCATCAATGCGCCCATATGCACCACCGTCCAAAGCGCACTGATCACTGCTGGACATCCCCAATGATTCCCTCAGTTCTGGTGTCGGGTGCACACCTAAAGTTCTCCCATCACCCCGCCCGTGTAAAAAGGCTGTGGAAACATCGAAGCTCAAGGGCTCCCACCCATGTGATGAAATGGCCTGCAGCACAGTTGTTCTCCCATCCTTTGACAATGTCGGGGCATCGTTACTCACTACATCAATTCCCGGGTCCTCATAGCCAATAATGACTAACCGTGCTTTCGCCCGACATAATTTCCCAACAACTCTTACCCAAACCAACACCAAAATCACAAGTGTCCCCAAACCAAATGTCTTGACCATTTTCATCAGCCACCGGTACTGGGATATGTAGCCCCCCCTACAGGAATGGTGGATTCAGCAGGCATTTCAATTGCTGGTCCAGTTGAGCCTTCGGGATTTATTCCAGTTTCCCCGGACACAACACTGGGCGCACTCTCTGGCTCTGGAAGGCTGTCCGCTTCAGTTTCGTTTGACATTGGAACATCACCAACAAAAACATCTTCAAACCCAGGAACATCACTACCCAAATCAAAATAATCCTGGTGACCAGCTCGTTTCAACAATTGGTCAACTGGAAGTTTTGCTTCTTCTGAAGCCCTGACTGCCTTCCACTCTCTCAGCGAAGCCGGTCTCAGTTGCTCTGGACTGGCACGAATTAACTTGTTGGCGTGTGTCAGCCAGACCACTTTGAGTCCGTCGACCATTGCCACCCGAGCCGGACCGTACCACCTGCCGTGGTCTCGACGCATGTTGCCACCCTTTTTCCGCCAATACAACACCCAATCTCCTACCTCAAACGAATCCCTCAGTGGCCTGCTCCTCCTAAGAAGTGCCCTACGCAAACTACTACAATTGTCAGGCTCAACAAAGGCTTTTCGGGCAGCTGTGCGGAGACGAAGTGCATCTTGAAAAGCACTTCCCTCAGGTCCATCGCTGTTTGCCAAAGAGTGACTAGCAGCTTCAGTACATGATGTCACTGAAGCAGGCAGCCGCCGAGCAATGCCCAGAACTGCTTGCTCTGGTGTGAAGCCATGGATTCTGGACATGGAGTTCTTTGCACAGAAAACCTGTCTAAGTGCCCTGCTAAACTCTTCCCCAGTACGAATAGGTTTTTCCATGTTCATGAGATCCAGCATGCGTTTAACAGTTCTTCCATGGGCTTCAACTCTTCCGAGCTGCCAGTGCGACTCAGCTGCGGACATTTTTAGCTGGATATCTTCGGATTGCATGGCTTCTACCCATTTCTCACTCGTGTACTCCGATGCGGGATCTAGGTATACCTGTTTTGGGGGACCTGCCCATGAGAGCCATGTATCCTCAAAACAAGACAGCTGAGAGGCAGAATCTTCGGCACATCTTTTTCCCAAATGAAACATGGTTCCCTCATCCAAAAAGTGAACAAAAACAAACTTCTCACCAACATCATTTGTCCAACTAGCAGTATCCATACCAACTACTTCATTGAACCCCAGATGTGCATGAATAGCAGCCGGTCTCGCAAGAGAGTAGCCACCTTGGGCTTCGCCGCACGTATCACATTGATACTCAAGCGCGCCAGCAATGATCCGAGGATCAGCATGTGTGTCTTTCAAGAAAGACGAGAACCTTTTGGGATCAGGGTGTCCCATGCGGTGATGAACTCTTTTGATCCATTCCTTTTCCTCCTTTGACAAATTCAGAAAAGCTGGTCCATGTTTTGCTATCCCCTTTGGTGGAAAACCCTCATGGTACTCATCTTCATCCCCTTTATCATCAACCCCAATCACAAGTGGGTTTTCAGGTGGGTTCCAAAGTGATCCTGTTACCATTCAGGGTTTTCGGGTTTATGGCGTTTTTCTGGGTCATCACCTTTAGTTTCAAGCACCCTCTTTATGCCCCCAGCTGGAGTGGCAGTTGATCCCTCAGTGGATGCACCATCCCTTATACTCGATCTGGACTCTGACTGCTCTGCACACTGCGGAGACAACGGAACTGCACTCGCACGCTGTGAGACCGCTGTTGAGCTTGAGGGTTTCTCAGGAAAATTGCCAAACACCGTGACACATACCTTTGCTGGTTTGGACTTTTGATACCTCTTTGTCTTAGGCAATTTGATCCATTCTTCAGGTTTCGCAAGCTCAAACACCTCACCTGATTCGCGATGCAAGATGAATGTATGACGGAGTGGAATCAACCCCAAATCTAATGATGTTTTGGGCAGACGGAAACGGTCCGTTCCACGGCAGATCTCAACACTTCGAACTGCCATGTTACTGCACAAACTTTGGAAATCCCGGGGTCAACCATGATTGTTCCAACCCTTGGTGCCCTTCTCTCCACCTTCACAAAAACATCCCTCAAACGCTTTCCCCTTGAGGTCTTATGAGGATTTTCCCACAAATCCATGGTTGGTTCTTTGGCTGTTCGGGATTGTTGAAGGGTTGTCCGTCGAGACTTGTTGTCACTGGCCGCAGCAAATGCTTCCGCAGAGGATTGGAATGAACTCTCGATACACAGCTCGGCCATTTCCAAAGGAAGCTCACCAGATGCACCCCTTGACAAAAACCAAGCAACATTCTTTGCAAAACCATTTGAATACCGAGCCGCATATTCCGAGAGATTTATCCACTTGCCCAGGTATCGAATTTTGCCTTCAATCGGCTGATGTTTGCGCCTTTTGTTGCAGTAACGTGCATCCAAGCTTTCATGGAGCTCTCGTGAAGTTGTCCGTACAACAGTTCTTTTCCGTAGATAGTTGTTGCCCCTAGGGACTTTCAACCTTCCTACTTCACACATGTCAAAAACAGTTCTAAGGGTTCCCATGACTATCCCCTCCATGACAGGTTGTTCAAAAGCCTCAGAACCCTGTGGTTGTTCTATGTGGAAGTGTCGTCCTCAGCAACCTGAAACTCATAAACTTCATGACATAACTGAAGGTGGTTTTGTTGTTCTGCTCTGGCTGCCAAAATCTTGGCTCGTGTGGAGGAACTCCGGCACATATTCAGTCGACTGAAGTTGCCCCACGGTCCGCTTGAACCAGAAGCCTCCAGAGAGCGTTTCTGCCCTCCTCGGTGCGCAAGTCCCCATCACCTCGGGTAAATCTGCGAGCTTTAAGACCAAGTTGGAGAGCAACTTCTGTGAGCCTAGAATTTTCTTCACAGTAAATCTCCAACAAATCCAGTCGGGAATTTGCTTTCCCGGTTGTTGACATTGACTTGCTTCGTGGTGCATGTGCTTCCTGTGTGGTTGATGCCAAGTTTGCCACATCCCTCTTCAGGCATGATACCAAAGTATCTAACTCTTGTTGAATAGTTTTTGCACGAAGTTCTAACTCATTCTCAAGAGTGGACAAGTTGGCATCAACGTCCGTGTGGACACATTCTGGCATCTTCACAGGACCTTCTTCGGGGTTGGTCACTGATTGTCCTTCATGCGATCCAGTTCGCGCTGGAGGATCGCAATCCGAGACATGAGTCCATCTTCTCGATCTCTTCCTCCTTCTCGCCCTCCGACATGCCACGCTTGCCCTTGTTCTGAGTGGTTGGAGCCTGACTCAGTGCCGGACTGCTCAGGAGATCCCACTCGCTGATGGAAGGACTGGCATTTCCTTTCGGAGTGACACATGGAGTTTGCAAACTCCCCATTGCCGTTGATGGTGCTGACACTGCCTTGACAAAGTTCTGGAAGCTCTTTGCCCATGCAGGGAGATGTCAGGTGGCTGTGCCCCTTCATGTATGCCATGTACTTTGGATCCTTGTTGTACACCGCGATGAAGGTCGCTCCCATGTGCTTCCCTTCCGGAAAGACTTGATTTCCCCACTGGCGAAGTGTCACGACACCAGGAGGACGATGGATCACCTCTTGCACAGGATTCTCGTATGCCAGAGAGGGATCCACTGACAAGGTGAGCTCCGCATCGGGCAATGGCACTTTGCCGCTCTTGGTCACATACGACACTGTCGGCACAGACGCCATGAGATTCACAGGGAGATCGATGATGAACCGTACAATCGCTTTCGGGTTCGGAATGTTGGGCCACGTCAGCTGCTGATTCGCAAGAACGATCAACTCTGCCGTGGGCTGCAGACATGCTTTGGCTGTTGATTTCACTACTTGGTTTCTGATTCTCTGAAATGACATTTGTGACAACTTCACATGCTCTGGCACATTGAATTGAACAGGTTCCGACATGTCGGACACAGCTTTCAAAACTTCGGCAAGCTCAACAGTATACAGCCCTTTTGAGTTCATTTGAAGGGGAACACTCACTCCCAAATTTCGGAAATAAAGGGCTGATTCTGTGGAGCAAACATCAGCAGCAGTGGCTTTGAGAAAGGCATTTGAAAGTAAGAAAGGTGTTTCCCCATTAACAACCTCCAACCTCATCNTGATTCTGTGGAGCAAACATCAGCAGCAGTGGCTTTGAGAAAGGCATTTGAAAGTAAGAAAGGTGTTTCCCCATTAACAACCTCCAACCTCATCCAACTTTCCCCAAAAGGAATGTACAAAGCTCCAACACTAGGTAAAGTCCCATTATTCCCAAAACGAAACACCGTTTCTGACTTTCCAAAGTGCACCCGCTGACGAACACTCTCCGGCAGGCTGTTGATAAGCCCTTTCACCCTTTTTCGACCGATGNACCGATGACTGATTTGCTAGCACCAGTATCTATGATCCCAGGACATCCATCTTCAGTGACCAAAACTGACTCCGTCTTTTGGAGAAAATCAGTCCTGTCGATCTTACCAAAACAGACATCCCTAAGTCGCTTTTCAAGCGATGCTACTTTCAGATACCGGTCCAGGGCCACAAAATTCTTTTTCTCAGTCATGTAAATGAATTCTTCATTAACGCCGTGTTCACATTTTTGAAACACGGACCACGGATGACTCAAGCAGCAGATTGGACGCAAACACTTTCCCGTCCTTGTTCATTGGTTCCAGAAGGTAGGAAAGGGAGAGAGGGATGCCGTAGGACAACTCCGGCACGATCTCATCGTCAGTGCGGCCATTCGCCACCTTCACCATGTTGACATCAGCACTTGGGTTCTGACCAGCTCCTCCTTGATTTCCTTGGGCACCACCTCCACGGCGAGGACACTCCCACTTCCAGTGCCCCTTGGCACCACAGATCCTGCAGCTGCTGGACGCTATGCGATCAGCTAAGGTCTGATGGCGACGTTTCATGACGCCCTTCTTGCCACTCTTCCCCTTTCCTCCTCCAGCTCCACGGGGTGGCCAGAAACCTCTCGAACGAACCTTGCCCCTGATTCTTGAGCGTGCTTCAGCATAAGCTGAGAAGCAGAGGCTCAACTCCTGGGACTCCTGACATACTTCTATGAGCTGCTCTTCAAACTCGCTCACTGTCTGAGCGTCCTCATCTCCTTGTTCCACCATAGTTTGAAGAATGGCCTCTTCATCATAGGGCTCATCCTCGTAGGTCATGTTGACCTCATCAGCATCATCATCCATGAAGTTCACAGGATATGTCCGTTTCTTCCCCTCAGCTCCAGTCGACAACACTTTCGTGGCTAAGGACCGCATGGCTTTCTCCACAAGTTTGAGGTTCAAGTCTCCATTCGTCATAGTGATCACCTTCTTCTTATCCTCACTGACCAATGCACTTTGCCTTAGAAGGACAAAGGACTGAACATCCTTCAAGGCAACGTCACCAAGCTCTTGGAAAGCGACCGTCATGCGATTCACGTAGCTGACAGTGGATTCATCTGCCTTCTGGGACACTCGGTAGATGGCTCGCTCGAATTTTTCATAGGTCTGGTGCTCTGCGGCATCCTCCCAAGTCGAGATTGCAGCCAAAATCACTTTGATCCCTTCAGTAGGGTCAGCTAGCTTCTGTGCATCGGCCCCTTTGATTTGGGCCCAGGCCGTCCCCTTCATGAGCATCGCCAACCCCGGCGCAAGCATTGGTTTGTCCTTTGCAGGACATACTGCACTCAGGAACTTGACTTTGTCCACATACTCCTTCGGATCATCAGTCGCCGGATCAAAGGATGGGAGAACATTCCACAACGAGTTCCCCTTTTCCGCTGACCCTGCAGCCGTTGCTGCTCCTTCGGGTCCATTCGTTGCCATGGCTCAGTTGTCTCTACTGGAAGCTGGTTGTCCTAGTTTTGTTGCAACCCTTTGACAAGGAATTAGAAAACCTAAGCCCCTTAGGTTATTCGGATGCCCCCTTTTCGGAGGCTCCGCTACCAATGTAAATCTTTCACCCTGAAAGTTCCATTACCTTACCGTTGCAGATCCCTGTCATGCAAACTCCTTTTGCACCTTGGCTCCTCGTCCCTCCCGCCGCTGATGTGGCGATCGGCGCGGCGAGTGAAGACATATACATGAATATGTGTATCTATATATATATGTACAGATGTTGGTTGTCAAAAGTATCCAAAGGTACAGATGACCCGATGTCAAGCCCAGATCAAATTCTGGTTCATTTATTGGTGAGATTCCCCCAAAATAACTTAGTAGGAATAATAATCTGAATATTTAAAGAGTATACCCCCCAATGAACCCTTCCAGGGTTGACGTGGTCCCAAACTGGTAGTCGTTGATCATTGAGGTTTGATGCACCTGCCACCAGGCCATTTACTAACTTTGCCAGAGACCCAAGCAGATCCCTTTGATCAAGGCCACTGGGAGATTGGCTCAAGGATGGAGAACAGTTGGGATTATCTTCATTTTTGGGGGGACAACACCTCATTCTATCCGTGAATCTTAATTTGCCCTATCATTTGATAGCCATTTGGGAGCATATCCGTAGTAAGACACATAGTTCATTGTGGTTGATGTTGCCAGGGATCATTGACAAACTGACATGAGGATATTTAGTGGGTGAGCCCATTTGAACTAAGAAGATAATACTGTCCCCCTAAACACCTCGTAAATGGTCCCAACATGTCCCAAGTATATCTATGGGGGTTGTTTCGTATCAGGCGGCAGGGATGAATCCTAGCAAAGTCCATTGCTTTCTCCCTGTTTAATCTGGTGTTGAATTCACATGAATTCACCCCTAGAAGACCATGAGCAATGCCGGGGTCTCACCATTTCCAATACATTTGGAATTGTGGCCTTCACATGAACGGACTAGGGTTTTTTTCAGTCCCATAGCGTTCGCTGATTTGTTCATCCTAATTCCAAGTAGATCTGTCAGAGCCTTCGGTAATCAAACATTTCAATTGAAAATCATCCAATTCCAAATGATTGACCTATTGAAAGTGTTGACTTTCCATTCCCAGCTCACATTATTGCAGGATGACTCAAAGTGTCCGCGTTAAATCGCCATATTTGGTGGATGAAACCCTCATTGGTGGTGAAGTGAGCCAGGCGTGTCGCCCGGCCTGTCGCCGCCCGCAGTGCAGTCTCAAAAGGACGAAGGTTGGACAGCGAAGTGCTGATAGTTTTGAGGGTGGGGAGGCATGGGGAAATGGGGATTGTTGATGATTGTTGAAGCAACGAAAACCTGGATTTTTTCTGATGAAATTTGAAACAATGCGGCAGACATTGGTTGATTAGAAATATGCAGGTTTATAGCAACAAAAAAATGCGCGGTGCTTTGGGCGGGTTATTCACATCCATAAACCCCAGCAATTTTGCGGTTGACAAGGGTACCAGGGTTTTGACATAGAACCATATTATGAAGGTACACTGGAAATTGTTCATGTTTATATAGATTATAAGTCATAAAAATCCATATAAATCCCTATGTTTTCATGCTAAAATCACAATTATTGACTTGTTAAATCCCCATATTTTGATAGTCAAATCCATACCTAAATATCACCATACCAAATTCGTGCGGTTTTGAAGATTGCCGCAGGCGGTGACTCTTCTATCGAAGCCGCAGCAGTTCCAGGCACAGGAACCACGGGTTCGTCGAAAGATGGAGATGGGCCCCCAATATTGCCATTGAATGGGGAAAATGATGATGAAGCATTTGATTTTTTTGGGGTACCCTATCTTCCGACAACCCAATTTAGGGAAATATGAACGTAAGAAAGTTTGGGATTCATCAACTGTTGAAACCAAGACTGGCAATCTTTCAGGATCGTGTTCTCACAGAATAGTGGCCCTATTCCACCCACGGATCTTAAAGAAGTTGTGTGATGTGCTGTTGGGGCCACTGCTGCATTCTTCTTGTTGGTGGCATATCCATGTAAGCTTTGATTGCACCACACTGCAACAATTCCAATGCTTGGGGATAAACAACTCACCTACGTAAATGGAAAAAGTGTTGTTCCCCTAGCATTCCGTACGGGTGATCAATTCACTCCATTGTTGTTGATGAATACCGCATGGTATCCACCAGGATACCAGGGCATTGCCTCATAGTCCTTGCTTTGACAGATTTGAAAAGATTTGACTTGTGGGTTTTTTTCCAAGTCCGCATGGCTCTATTCCCAATGTTCCCATTTCAATTGCTTCACATTGGTTTACACTTTGAATGTCGCTGGAATCATCCTTAGTGAAGTTGCACATGGTTGCACCATGTTTCTCCCCACCAAGAAGATAGCGCCTAGGGACATCTTGGGACACCTTGGGACACCTTGGGACACCTTGGGACACCAGGTCATGCTAAAGTGGTGGAGCCTAAAGGACAGGTCGGGTCATGGCCAAAGAGGATGACTGTTGGGGCCTGCTTGTAGCGATGGTCTTGGGCCGTTGGTACCGGTCCGCCCCTAAGATGATTTGATGATCCCCAAAGAGGAGGATTACCATGGGATCCTTTGAACTCACGATGAAATATTGTAGGGGGCAGTTTCTTCTAACATGCGCCAAGATTGGTGATTCATGGATAGCAGATAGCAGCCACCCTTATAGCATACATCAACATCCAGTGGATCGCTGCCCGACACCTAGACCACTTTCATGGCCATCCTATGTATCATATCCTCATGATGTATCACTATTATCGTATCAACACCTTTTTGACAACGTTGAAAATCCCCAGTTTGGGGAAATACATCATATCAATGTGGTAAATGTGACAATAAACCTACGATTTGGGGATGGTTTATGGCATTGGGCTTACCATATGATCATGAAATGGGGGTTTCTTAAATGGGGGATCGCAATAGCTGGATGGTTTATAATATCCCATCTATAAATGGACGATTTGGGGACACCCCCATTTTAGGAAAGCTCCAAATATCCTCAAGGACCCTCTGGCAAGATGCTCACGCAGGATCCCCGCGACCCACCTGGAGTCCGCGTCGCATGCCGCCCCCATCGGAGGTGGGAATGCAACATTTGAAGCGATTGGAACCACAGAAATGTGGTGTTTATCATCCTGAAAATGGTGGTTTTACCACCAACAATGATGATTTGTCATGCGATTTAAGGGAATTTCACCAACCAAAAGATGGCGATACCCTCTGGCAATCAAGCATAGCAATGGAAAATCACTAGTTTATTCTATGATGGCTTCATTTGAATGCCCATTTATTTCGGGGATTTCCCAGCTTGCCATGTGTGATTAAGATAAACATCCCCATTTCAACGAATCCAATTTGACCCATAGCCATTTCACAACGGGTCCCAAAATTGTTTCAAAATCACAGGCATCCAGAAAAATTACATAGCGGTAGTAAACCAATAGTAGACCATCTCCAGATTTAACATAAATGGGTGGTATATGGTGGTACAAAGCGTCAAAATATGGATGATTCATTATTGCTTTACTAACATTATCAAAAACCTACGGGTGGTGGCATGAGAGTTTGACCCTCAGAGTTTGACCCTCATCCTCATCCTCATATTGGAAAGTGATGAAAGCCTCAGCCAGAAACCGTAGAACTGGCCCAGGTGCCTTGCAAGAAAGCACGCAAGCCGTGGCCCCAGATTTTCACCGTGGCTAGACATTGGAAGAGCTCTCTTTGAGCTCTGGATGGGTGAAGGTTCCTCTAGTAACCTCCACTAACTGGTACCGTTTTCAGCCATGAAGTCAGCTTTAAAAATGCACCAAACTTCACCACCTCGGAGTTCCCTGTCGGATCCCTCCGTCATCCCCTGGCACCCTTCAGGAGTGGCATCCAGGATCTAAGCAGCAAAACGGTGAAGGAGTTTCTTGGAAAAACTGCTGTGGCTTTGGACGGTTGTGGATTGTTGGAATTCGGTTTGGAGCCCATTTGGAAAGCAAGGGAAACATTTGTGGAAAGCAATAATTGCTTGAGGATCATGGCGATTTTAACAAGTCAACCTGTTGAGTTGTTGATGTTATGTTACTTTTTCTTACTTTCTCATCCTGAAAACAGATTGGGATATGATAGTGATTTGCCCAATGAACAACAGGAAGGTTTTGGGACTTTTGGGAACGTGACAATTCCTCGGACAAATGAACCTGTTTGGGTTTACTCCAGAGGCAAAGACGATCGCTTTTTGAAAGTAGGGTCCGCCCATTGAGTCAGGGAGGGTTTATTACTTCGGGTTTGGAATTGTACCTTCTAATACCTTCTATTTGTATCTATGTGTCGCTTTTTGATGCTTTTTGCTGGAGCACACCTGTCCATTTCCAGAACTAGGCATGGGGTCATCAGCCTGCGAATCCCATAAATGCTGCAGCAAAGGCACCATTCTGCATGGCAGCAACACGTGTTTTTTTGGTCTAAGATCCATCCCGAGCCATATTGGTAAGATTACCACCCCAAACTAGCGCCTTGTTGCCCAGGTGCAAGATGGATTACATATTACATCATTATGTCTTATATGACTGGTGTTTGACTGTGCGGATCAAATCGGGGACCCCCAACATCCACCGAAGTCTATGGATGTATTGTATAGTTTCCATAGTCGATCGTTTGTTGATTCCCATATCCAGCATAGTTCCCATGGGGGACCCCATTGTGCATCCCAAAGGGATGTAACCTGCGACGCATCGCCTCTGAGGCTGCGACAGATCTGCAAGGACCGAGGTCTGTCCTGCAGTGGTGGAAAGCCTTTGCTGCTGGTCGTCCCGACGGAGTTTGTTCGAAACGCTGCACTGGGGGGCACCTACCCTGGTGGTGACCCGTGCGCATGGGGTGATTTCCAAATTGTTTCTTTTAGTTCTGGAATGGATTCGATAAATGAATACAGAAGAATACAGCAGAGAAATACGATACACACGGAACATGTCTTCGATCTTTACAGATGCAAGATGTACCCCCCCCCCCGCAGTTGGTAGGAGTGCCCTTGTGGCCGTTGGATGCTTGCAGGTCTAGCCTTAGGATAGCACCCCTCGGCATGACAGGAGCGCCTTGTTGAAGCGGAACAGGTCGGGGGATGGGGCCTTCGGCCGGAGATTAAGTCTTGGGAATTTGGATACGAAAGTTGGATTGAAGTTGGCTGCTAGGGATGGCTTCAACGTTTACGTTGATGATTCAGACAATGTGCTGATTCAGTTGTTGGTCCAGGGCCTAAAACATGGCCGTTGTCAGAAAGAAGTGTTGCCTGGAAGCCATTTCGAACGTTTGAAAGGGGCATGTTAATGACTCTCTGCAAGTTCCTCAACCTTCTTTTTGGAAAGCAGGTCCACAGCGGCTACAAGTCGCATAGAAAGAAGTTCAACGATTCACCCATCAACTCATCAACCATTAACTGAGGCGACTTTCTTTCTTAACGCTTCTCAGAAAATGATTTGTTGTCACCTTATGAGTATATGCTCATGATATGATGATATCTCATGATAGTATGTTCCAGTTTTTGTTAATCTTTGTCCACGGGCCCTCCAGGGTTTCTTTGGAGTGCAGGCGCCAGAGACTCCGGCTCCTGCCAGTCCTGTTGGGCTTCCTGTGCCGCCCACAAGGCATGGAAGCGCACTACGCTATAGCAAGCCAGAGAAATATAAAGCAGGTGTTTGATTTACCATTGTTCTACTGGATTTTACTTCTCTGCTTTTTTGCTGCGTAGCCCTGCATCAAGATAGATTTGAATGTCGAAGTCCCAATGGCTTTGGAAGATGAGTTGGCCAGTTTATCAAAGGCAGATGTTCCAAGAATGGGCTTTGAACTTAGCAACAAGTTATGCAAGTGGCAGTCTAACTGAATTGTATGGAAATTAATCATCATTTCATAGGGGTTTTGAACATGCTTGAACCCACCAAAATATGGGAATACACAGCTGATGATTTGACTATTGGATGTTGGATATGGTTCCATGAAATCTCAAGGGCCTAGAAGACTTGAAAATGGTGGGATGGAAACTTGATAAGCAACTCCACCGCCTTGACAGGAATTTGAAGATCCTATGATATTCATTTTGGTTTGTTTGAAAATGGTTTACCCCAGATTTAAGTTGTTTATAGCTTTTATCACCATGATCCTTAAACAAAAGGTAAAACAATTGCAACTAGGGAGTGCCATAGTTTTCAGACCCACCCATCCCCTGCATATTTTTTGGGACAAGCCCATCAATTGTACAAATTCCTATTAGACAGCCCCCTATCATCACCTCCACTTGGACAGAGAGGTCACCCCTCCGACACGGAGATGCCTTCATGGAAGCAGTTGAGGTCAGGATCGGTCGTCTTTTGGAACCAGATACATGATGTAGAATGTAGATGATAATAGGTCCTGGCAGTGGCCATGCATTTGGATGTTTGGCTGGGGCAAAAAGCTGAGTAAACACCACATCTCTCCCAGCAAGATCAGATTCTAAGTGATTCAACTTTGTCTTTCGCACCAACAACAGTGGCAGTTGTTTCGCTGCACCCCATTACAGAGTAAAGCAACACTGTTCAAGAGAGTGTTCATACAAGAATCTGTGACTGAGCCAGTTACTGTTTTGGTTCTCCCAAATCTCTGATTTGCATGTCTCCGGGTTAGTGTTGAAACATAGTCTGTTCTCTTTTCAGCGTTCCTATCCATTGAAGCCATTTGCTGGCTGGTGCAGGCATCCCAAGATTCCGCTGCTTCTGCTGCCACAACGGTGCTGACATCTTTCGCGAAGAACCTGACAGTGCTTAAGCTCAGTTGGGCGTGAAATTCAAGTGATACGCTCCAGCAGGTGAGTGTTGGGTTGCTGCAGTGGGTAAAAGAAAAGGTCGTTAGCTGCATTATAGTCATGGGTGAGGGTGCCAATAGCATCTGACATGTTCAAACTTTGAAGTCATTGTGGCAACACTTGGCAGTATGGGTATGTGTGGATAAGAGCTGCTTCACCCCACCATATTGCTGCCCATGGTTCCATGGTTGGCCCCATCTGTTAAAACCGTTCCGTGCAGTGCCTGAGTTGGCTTTGAATTGAAGAATCCACTGCTTCACCTTTAAAACATGTTGCTTCGTTGCTTAAGTCGAAGTTCAATCGTTTACCGAAAAAGATGGTTGGCGGCAAGTTGGTGGTTTCAAATATTTGGACAAGGATCCCTTAGATAACTTTCGTATTCGGGGGATAGATTGCAAGCACCCGCCAGATGATGCAAAACAGCGAACAACACATGAGTAGATTGCAATGTAACTAAGTCTGATTTGGTTACAAGAGGGATGTAGAACAGGCCATACATTGCTATTCGTACCATTTCATGACTGATATTACCACTCTATCCTCCTTATAGTTGCATCCCCAACTAATGTTATCCCCATTATACAGCCATTATACAGGTATATCATATCAATGTCATGATGATCCACTCATCATACCTGCATTATCACCCCACTACATCCCAAGTGTTTCCCGATGCGTCCTTGTTACACACTTTCATCCCCAATAGACCAATATTTTGCAGGTTAAGACCGCAAAGCTTGCCTTTGTTCTCGCCGGAGAACAACCATTATCATATCTCTAATCATGTCACAACTGAAGCCCCCATTACATTAGTATTTATAGAAACTATCCCCTTGTTATTTACTGGATTACAATGATATATTATATCCCATCTACCCTTGTAATATGTGGATGATTATCATCATCTACCCTTGTAATATTTGGATGATCTCCCATTGTATCCCCATTATGCCCATATTATGATCCGGTAAAAAACATGGGATTACACCAACTATACCCTTCTTATGTGTTGTTGATTATCAGATATGAGTTTAAAAGTTAACATCCCAATGAATTGCCGTTGGCTGCATAGCAACCCTATAAAATCATATAACATCAATTAAAATCACAATTGTCCAGTGTTTGTTTCTCAGTTGCACACGGGTTTTCTACCATCTAGTGCCCCCCAGTATTTCATCACCATAAACCCTTGTTGACATAGTCATAAACCACCTTAGCTAAGAAACAGAAGGATCAGTTAGAAGACTTAATGATATCCCCATAATGCTTAGTTTACCATCTGGTTCTTAAAACGTAGCTATGGAAAATCACCATGTTTTATACGTAAATAATCATCATTCATCTATAAATGGGTCATATTTTCCATGGCTATCTTGTTAAATAACCAGATGGTAACCTCTATTTTTGGCACCACCTTGTCGCCCTTCCGCCTTCCGAGGCCCTGCCATTGTCGGAGCTCCGCAGCGCCTGCGAGGCCCGGGAGTTGCCCAGCCACGGAACGCAGCAGCAGCTGGTGGGACGCCTGGCAGCGCTGCTGGTGCTGCCGTCCGGGCGCCCGGTTGCCATGGGGGTGGCGGGGGGGTCCAATGATGGCAAGGTTTGATCCCCAATTTTATTTGGATTGTAGCATAGTGTAGCCTTAAAATCCATGATCTGGATTTTTGGAAGGTAAACGTCTTTGGATGGATGATCGCCATACCAAACAGGTCTCCATTTGCGTTTTTGGGGGGCGATGGAGAAACACAACTAGTAACTTCCTAAAACTGAGACTCTTAGGGGATCAACAGACGAAGAGGATGATACCAGGTAGAAAGTGGGTAGAAACCATACTACAACCCAGTTATTACATGAGTTTCTGTGAACATGGGGATGTCTTCAAATGGCCATGTACTATGGTTGATATCCCCACTTATGTTTTGCTTACACAGCTAGAAACCACATACTGAGAAAGTGATAGACAGTTTGCATTTTCAAGTAAGATTCATGTTTTCAGCAAATGGTTTCTACCACGTTTCGACTTTCAACTCACCAATAGCATGTGTTTGTAAGCAGTGATGCAAACTAGGAAGTGATTACTAAGCATGTTGCAACCCATGGATTTATGGGATAATCCCATTTAAGGGACTTAGCAAGCAGGATGATTTGCTAGCTACTAAGTGGGATGATTCTCCTAGTGAGCACATGTGGGGTGAGAAAATCTTATGGAGTTTCAAACATATGATAGAAAGATGATGAGATTTGGCGAACTAAAAGATGCAAGGGGATTTGTCCCTTTAGAATGGCGAAACGGGAGTTGGACCAAAATCAATGACGAAAATCAATGATAGTGTTCATGAAAAACTTGGTGAAATAATGAAAGATATGAGGTAAAATCTTGGAAAAATAATACCATCTGGTAATGAAAGGTGGCAATGGAAAATCCTGTATAAATTGAGGCTTCAATCGGACATTCATCAAACTAAATGGGCGATTTTCAATGCCACGTTCGATTACCGGATGGTAATTCTATGAATATACATTATTATACAATGATTATCCTCATTAAACAATATAAATGTCATAGAACACCATATTAAACTACGCATAGTTATTCTTCTGTCCTTGAAGTATATTCGCACAGCACAGCTGAGGCCTGATCCTGTGGGAGCCAGCCAAGCCAGTGTCTATGAGGAGGTGCTGCCAATAAATCGCTGTGGGAAACCAACAAACATGGCAAACATGATTCTGATTTAAGCAACAATTCTAGGCACAATGGTTCAAGGCCTTACTACTATATTTTGGAGGGATACAGATGCATTTATATACCACCTATTCTTGTGTGGTTCGCACGGTACGTTGGTTTTGACCCCTAGCCAGATATCAGAATAGCAGTAAGATAGTAAGAATCAAGAGATGATGATAGTGAGCCGACATGTTTGTCATTCGCCCAGGTCCAACATTGATGCTGTTTCCATCAAGAGCCAAAACATCAACCAGCGCAAAAGACCACAACCATCATCATCATCATCATCATCATCATATCCAGCACAATCATTCCATTAGGTGTTTCTTCCTCGCCAGTCGCGGGACACATTTGCAGGTGCCCGCCAGTATGGACACCTTATCCTTGTCCGGGCTTCAAGCCGCCTGCAGGGATGCCTAGGCGAAGGGTAGCTGAAAATACATTGAGTTGTTCCCGTTTTGATGCTAAAATGGACTAAGGAGGTCAAAACAAAGTATTATTTATGGGACATCTAAGATTGGCCATGTCGTGTTTCCTGGAAAGCCCATTCTCATTGAGCTTTGAAGTTGTTTCCAGAATAATTCTAGTTTGGACAGCAGCACAGCAACACGTAAAACATCTTCGAGACCTGTCAGTGACAAGACTCTGGACTCGCATAGGCTGATTCTGGATATTTTTTGCCATCTCCCAAGATGCCTTCGAATACGACACGAACCCCTCGAGGATTGCCACATTGGTTCGATAGTTATACTTACCCCTTAATTCATGGCCATTTGATTTGGAGAACATGACGATCAAGCATATGACTTTGGGAATCTTTGGGATATATTTTTTGGGCAATGACAAGCCCATAGCCGCCATAGCCCTCCATGGGGCCCTCCATGTCCCACCAGGCACCAGCCACCAGCCACTCTTAGGCCGCGCTTGCGGTTTACCATCCAATGGCAGCGCCTCAGTCCTCGCTGAACGCTTGGCAACCCACGTGGCGGAGGCTCTCGGGGTGGGAGGGTGGGAATGGGTTATAAAATGGGTCAAGTGGGGTACCCAGTGGACACACCTTGATTTTATCTGAGATGGAAGCATCATAAACCATATGTTTTGGAGATCAATGATTGTTGAACCATAGATGTATGGATTGATGGTTGTTGGGACCTGAGGCTTGGGATTTAGTTTCAGGGAAGTTTCCTGATGGCAAGTGTTCTTTGCGTTTCAAGGTTGGAGATTGGATGGTGGGCTGCAAAGAATGCGGACCACTGTAACAAACATTCCCAGATTGTGGCAGGTTTCATTGTTCACACCAATCAGGGAGGTGAAGCCTTCATAGAACAAGAACGCATCTGGCAGTTAGACAAAATGTTTGCCAACTATATCCCACCCATATTCATTGTCTTTCCATTACCTCATCTTGTCTTCATATTTGTTTGATCATGACCCATCCACCAGGAGACCCAAGAGGATTATGCTGCTGCAGAAGATGCCGAAGCACATGACGATGCGGAGGATCCCCCGGCCAGCAGCGGCGTCAAAACGCCGCCGCCCACTGCTTCAGTGGCCAGCCCCCTGAGGGATGCAGTAGAGATGCCGACGGAAGCATCACCGGCAGATAGCATCCCAGCAGCACAGCCAGATATGTCGGCCGAGATGGGCAGCAGCCAGGAGGCCAAAGCTGAGGCAAGTCGACAGTTGGAACCCTTGGAAAGTCAACTGGTGGGAGATTTGGATGAACCTGTGGACACTGTGGAGCCGCCTGTGCCTACAGAGCTGCCCCGTTTGGATGATGGCTTTCGTGCTGGGCTCCGGCTGCTGCACACCGATGAGCTTCGTCGCGCCTGTTTGGATCGCGGCTTGAAGTTCCAGGGGACCAAGGGCACATTGCTGAATCGACTGCTGGAGCATTTTGCCCGAGCACCGCTGCCCACACCGACGCAGGAGCTCAGCAGCAACTTGAAGCCACTCGAGTTCCCAGAGGCCAAAGCATCCAAGGTGGATCCCAAGAGTTCCCCCAAGACTTCGCCCAAGAGTTCCAAGCAAGTGGCTCCCGTGGCTCCAGAAGCTCCGGTGCTGCCTGATCTCACCGTAGCTGTCGAGCCGCCAAGCAAGAAGCAGAAGGTGCAGCCCAAAGCTGTGCAGATTCCATCGGAGATCCAACAGCTGCGTCCCTTGCAATCCACTGCGAAGGCACCAGAGCTGCGGACCTTGTTGTCTCGGCCCCGCACTGCCACGGCGGTGGCACCCAATTTCACGGCATTGTGGCGGACCATGTGCCCCGTGCAGCAGACGGAAGCACCAAAGTCAGGTCAAGGCAGCAGGGCCGGGGTTGGGAAGGAACGAACTTGGTCTGGATTTTTGTCAGGCAAGTTGTTTATGCTCAGACATTGGATTTAGATTGATCAAATACTTCAAGTTCATTTTGCCACGGATGTCCTGCCACAACTGGTTGGTGATTTCAAGAAGTTGGGGTGGTGCTTACTTGCCGTTATGGCTGATGGATTGATGGGTACTGTACTTAGTTTTAACATGTTTTAACTTTTTAACAGGTTCTTAACTCCATCAACTGCCCCCCCTGACAAGCCGCATGGTCACAGTACAGGTGTAATTGAGTATATACAGGCAACCATTGTTTTTACGTTCAAATCCGGTTTGCCCAGACTTTCCCGCAAACCAGATCGGCAGCTTTGAACTACTCAGTTAGCAAGCCATTTAATTCCCTAGTGAACACCTTCTTTTCTATGGTTCTTACATCAACATATTGTTTGCTTGGAATAAATGAGTTGAACCAATGCTAAGATAATACCCAGCTTCTGAGCCACTAATGCCCCATTTTCAACCTATGTTGGCCCTGATTTGAACCAGTTTGTTTGAAATGTATTTTGGTTCATTTCATTCCTTTTTTTTTGAACCCTTCACAGGTGTTGGCCTTTCAGTGGCAGCTCCCGGTCGCAGTCGCAAGCCCCGCACTGCGCACACCGCACGCGCTGCACCAACGCGCAACAAGCTGCGGGTGGGCAGTTGCCACGGGCGAACTGTGGCAGGCTGGGAACAGTGCACCAATGAAGTGGTAATGACGATCATCCTAGAGGTTGCTGTGAAAATCCATGGGTGTGTTTGAAAATGGGGCAATTATATTATCATTCTCATGTAAATCCCCCAAATGGCAGGTCTAAATAATGTTAATATAAACAGGGATGACTGACCCATTGGGTACCCAATTTTCAAACAAACCCATATGCCCATATCATGACTTGGTGGAGAATGATTTGGTGAAAGAGCTGCATTCATCGCATGCAGACTGATGAGATGATACTTTCACGATGGTTAGTGTCTCTTTCTAATAATTTATAATCAGTATATGGTAGGTAGATGTCCATCACTAGTTGAATTGCCCCAAAATGCTGAATATTGAGACAGTTGTTTTCACCTCCACGTTCTTTTGCTTTTTTATCAGTTCCATGCCATCCACGTCACAGAAGTACTGCGCCATTTGAGGCGCCCCTTGTCGCAACGCGGGTCGCATGCATCCCACGGGCGCGCGCTTCGCATATTGCGCTCGTCACAGCGAGCGCTGGGCTCGATACGAAGCGGTTGGGGTGGAAGATTTGCCACCAAAGCCGCTGAAAGCTGTTGCGGCACCCAGTGATGATCAAGATACCACAGTGACTCCAAGCTACTTGGCTGATAGTCAGATTGGATTTGGAGTAAATCCAATGTATAGCAGTACCCTCCAATGGAGTGCCAAAATAGGATGGGCGGGCTGGAGCCCCTAATCTTGGTGGCATGTTATTTTTCCTGGGGGCTCAACCCGTGAACATAGCTGACAGAGATAGTATGACAAATCCCCAAACAAAGGACCCTACTGACCTCAGCAGGCATATTTTCCCATCTTACCTTGTACGTTTTTCTTAGGCCCCTGCATTTTGTTTTCTTTTTTTGGGGCCCCAGCCCTCCCTCTGGCACCAGACGATGGTTAATAGTTGTGGGGCTTGGTGTGGTGAAGTTTCAAATCAAGACTGACATGTGCTTGCTTTTATTGTTTGTTTCATTTCTTAGCCTTAGTTTTTCATGTTTTTGTTTTCTTGTCAATGCAACTGATTTGCACACTTCAAACTTCAAGGTTTTTAACTTCCAATGCCATTTGTCCATTTTTTGCACCTGGAAACTGAACAGCTTCCTGTCACATTCTGATGCCATGGCTGTCACCAGAATCCCAGGTGAAGTGCGGCGGCCCGTCGCCACCCCAGCCCGCGCCGCCGCCAAGCGCGCCGCGGCGAAGCCGGCGGCGAAGCCAGCGGCGAAGCCGGCGCAGGCTGCGACGGTGAAGCCGAAGGTAGCGAAGGTGAAGACGCCTTCGCCGAAGGCGAGGAATGCCAGGAGATGTCAGGGGAAATGGGAGAGTCTTGGTGACATCACCATGTTAGATAGATGTACATGGCCCTTCTACCTGGTGATTGTTGGGTTATCATCACTTTATGCCTGGAATGATTGGTTGAAATATGTGCCTGTTGAGTCAGAATCCCATGGGGTGGCTTGACGGATCAAATGGGTCAAAATCCTCATTTTCGGGGGCACCCAAATTTGGCACATGCCCATGTGTTTTTGGTGTGCAGGATATATCAAAAATCCAGATCAGGAGCCTGAACTTCATCACCAAAGACGTGCTAGATGTGGCCTTTTCTTCTCAAACCCCATGCCGGCCTTTCTTCTCAAATGTTTGAATGTTGTCAATGTGAATGTCGTTTCCCTGGAGTCACCAAGTTTAGACACACAGTTAAGATCAGTTAAGAGTGAAGAGATGAGATGTTAAAAATCGGACTGTCTGACCTTATGGAGGCTTCAGTTTTTTCAGGTGGTTTCTCTTTCAGGGAAACACACATCCACAACCCATCGAAGACATTTGTTTCAAACAAAACTGACCTGGAGGGGGTCGTCCCAGAATCAGATTCGCCTGCTTGGTCCAGGTTTGTTATGTTTGATTTGATCGAAATCTGCTGGTGAAATGCAAAACAACTAGCAACCAGCACAGGAGGAAAGATGCGAAGGATGGCGATGGGAAGGATGGCAATGGCCATGGCCCACGGGTTTCGCCCAAAAAGAGTCAGACACAAAGATCTCCAAAGGCCAGAGAGGACAGGGATGACAGTCGGCAAGCCTTTTGCATCAATTACTTCTGATGTTTTGATCAAACACAACAGAAAGGCAGGAAATCTTCACGTTGTTTCTCAGCCAAATTACCTCAGGCGGTAACTACCAGGAGTGCAAAGAGATCGCATGAGGCCAGGTCCAGTGACTCTGTCGATGTTTGACTTTGGAAGCTGTTGGCTTGTCATGTCTGAAACCATCTCTATGGTCTCAATGAGAAGATAGAACGTCGACAGTGACTTTGCCGTGAGGCGTTGGAACTGCCGGGATTGTCGAAAGTGATGGCACTGCTGCCCAGTGTGCCCAGCAAGAGGCTCGCAGTGAGCTGAGACACACAGTTTGATATTGACATTTCTTGGCCAGTGATGCTGCAAAACACATAGCTTTCTCCACAGAGATTCCCCTAGTGGATATTGATGAAAACTTAATCCACAAAATTGTGCTCATCAGTGGTGGTTACGTCGCTGGCTGGTTATATCCAGAGACCTTTGCAGGCCATGCAAGCGATGAGCTTCCCTATGGCCTCGAAAAGCTGAGAAGTGACGCGAAAAGCTGAATCTCCAATCTGACGCATGGGTTGCTCGGATGAATCTCACAGATTCGCGAAGAAAAGCTTTCAGACTTTGGTGACATGAGCGCTATTGCAATTCATTGCTATGACATAGTATGACTCTTGTAATATCAAAAGTGATGTCATAGTTCAGCAGTTATTGTTTATTTCAGCTTTGACTCTGGGTTTCGCCAAAGTCTGTTGCGTCCAGCCAGAAACTGACCCCTTTCCATTGCCAAATGATGCAATGTCTTCAACGTCTAGGGGCGAGGCATGATGGTCCCTGGCAGAAGGCAGCCGTTGAATTCAAGACTCGATTCGTAGTGCACTGCAAATACAGATGCAACTGCATCTTTACTGGCATGAAGCGATGCCAAACAATCAAAGGATGCGGATGATCGCAAGACAGTGAGAGGATGAGAAGCCCTGCCGTGAACAAGCGTGGCAAAAAAAGAATCTTCAGAACCCAAAGAAGCCTTGCAAGCCCATTGGCAATCGACAAGACAGAGCTACAAACTCGAACACGCCAATCAGGAAAAACACGGCACGAAAGACACGCATTTTTCCGTGACAAACCATATGATTCCTACAGGCATTCTTGCAGGTATTTTGCGAGATTTGCACTCTCATGGGTCATTGATGGTCATTGTATATTAATATTGTATAACAAACATGTTCATTTTCATCCCATTTCTTTGAATAGAATTCCTGGTACTGGGGTCTATCCTGTGATTTGATGCGTGTATTGCATCACGCATCTTTTGCTGTTTTACCAGCATGCCAGCTCCTTTTTTCCATCACCGAGTTTCACAGCTGATGTTTTTTCCGTGTGATGTTTCTCCCCAGACAGCTGGCAGGTTCTTGGATCTCATAGGTTGGGCGCTATGAACTTTTCAGATTCCTGTTTCCAGCAGGGTGCTGTGCTGCCGCTGCCGCTGCGCGCGCATTCCTCAGTCACCAAGTTTTCGCCACACCCTCCTCCCTTTACCTTGCCAGCTGGCTCGCGTTATTTGCCGATTTCCTTCATATATTTTCATTTTACATCAATTATATGACTAATTTGTACTTATATATTCTTGTAATAAGTATACTAGTTTATTGTTTAATATTTAGTATATGTTGATTACTACCTTGCAAATCAATGAGTTCTTGATTAGTTGACATCCATTTGCAAACCTCGATATCTCTTCCAAGTCTGACTTCTAAATGAAACCGCGCTATAAACACTAGGGGGCAAACAGGGAACTTTACAAGGAACAAATGCCTTTCACTGCCAGGTCAAAAACAGCGCCAAATAAACGGTGCTGTAACCATGCAGGAGATGGAGACCTTCGTGCTCCAGGAAAAAAAAAACTTGAGGCACGCCCACAAACACGCAAAGGGTGAAAAGAAATGAACAGTTTATTGAAATGAACAAATTCAGAATATAATGAACATATATAAGACCAACCAACGAACCCGAATGCAGTCAAATAAAACATTTTTGCGAAATAAGTTATTTAAACAAGCTTGGGCATTCTTCCACTGTTACTGTACCAGTGTCAGTGTAGACTGCGGAGTCTGGAATGAGGAGGAGTGCAGAGTGTGGAGTGTGAAGTGTAGAGTATAAATATGTATAAATAGTGGAGTGTTGAGTGCGGAATGTAGTGTGTAGAGAGTGTATAGAATACCAGTAGTACCGCACAAGGCGGTGGCGGAAGTTTCAAAGATAGGAAACCTATAGGAGAGGTTGGTTGCTGTGGGTGATGGATGGCAGAGCGAATCCACTGATGGACCGACAAGTGGTTGGAGGCAGCGCAATGTTGTTGTAGTGTAGTTGTAGTTGTAGATGTAGTTGTGGTTGTAGTGCAGTGCAGTGTGGTGTAGTTGTCGTAGTTGTAGTTGTAGTAGTAGTAGTAGTAGTAGTTGTTGTTGTTGTTGTTGTTGTTGTTATTGTTGTTGTTTTGTGCTGTTGCTGTTGCTGTTGCTGTTGCTGTTGTTGTTGTTGTTGTTGTAGTTGTTGTTGTGATGGTTGTTGGGATGGTTGTTGTGATGGTTGTTGTAGTTGTTGTAGTTGTTGTAGTTGTAGTTGTGGCTGTGGTTGTACTTGTAGTTCGTGTTGAAGTCTAGTCCAGTGTAGTGTAGTGTAGTGTGGTTGCAGTGTAGTGCAGTGTAGTGTTTTGGATTTTTTTTTAGTGTAGTTGTAGCTGTAATGGTTGTGGTAGGTGTGAAGGTGTGGTTGTGGCTGTAGTTGTAGTTTAGAGTAGCGTAGGCAAGTGTAGTGTAGTGTAGTGCAACATTCCGAAACGAAGTAAATCTGCGAGACTTCCTCCATTTTTGAAGTTGACATAAGTTGACAATATCAAAAATGAAGTAATTCTGCGAGGCTTGCTTCAAAAATTGACAAGTTGAGTGTGCAGCTGGCGGCCTCGTGCCAATGCGTTTTGCGATTTTTCCATGCCATGTCTCTAAAGCGTTGCGCCTGCCACTAAAAAGTGAGGCCAGGTCATACGAAGTGCGGCACTTCTCACGCAAAATCATCTTAGCAAACCTGAAGATTTGATGCTCCAAAATGACACCATTCTTAGGAAATCAGCGCCCTGACTCTTAACATCTCTGCTCGAGGTGTCTCTTGTACTGCGCCTGCCACGCGACTTGCATCTTTGTGGATCTTCTTCAAATGTTCCACGCCTGCTATCGTTTTTGAAAATGCTGCAAAACCCACACATTTAAACAAGGTGCAGAATCTCTTGCGCCTGCCACACAAAACAACGTCCGGATGTCCAAAAATGGGCCGAACATGTGGTGTTTTGACATTTTCACTGTCAAATGTGCTTCGCGCCACAACGACCTGCAATTTTTGACGTCATAACTTCCAAGAGCGTTCCGAGCCTGACAATTTTTAACAGTTTTTGACTTGGAAATGTGATTCGCGCCACAGCGCCGTGCACTTTTTCGACATCGCAACTTCCAATAGTTGTCCGAACGTGACAGTTTTTAACACTTTTTACTTCGAAATCTGTTTCGCGCCACAACATCTTAACTTCCAAAAGTGCTCCGGGCATGAGGTATTTTGTACCTTTTTATTTCTTATCTGCCCAGATGGCTCCGCGCCCGCCGCTTTAGCAGTCGATGCATCCGTGCAGTCTAATGCTGACGTCACAAGACACTGTCTGGCTTTGGGTAAGTTAGGGCATTCTCTTCGGCCGATTGGCCTTGAGCGTGGGGATGGCAAAACATTGCGAGAGGGGCATATCGAAGAACTATTACGTAAGAGTGGAGTCCAGCACTGTCCACTGGGATCTGGAGCTGGCTCGGAAGCTGGCGAGGTGAAGAAGGAGAAGAGGGATGAAAGCAACTTTATTAAAATCTAGCAACCCTCACAGATCGCAGCGGGCACTGCTGGACTTCATCCGCCAGCTCCAGATAGCAGTGGGCACTGCCGGACTTCATCTGCCAGCCGCAGATCGCATTGGGCACTGCCGGACTTCAACTCGGAGCCCAAGATCCCAGTGGGCACTGCCAGACCTGAACCGCGACCGCCAGACTCAGCGGGCACTGCTGGACCTCAGTTGCGAGTCCCCGATCGCAGTGGGTACCTTCAACCGCGAGCTCAAGATTGCAGTGGGCACTGCTGGACCTCAATGCCAGATAGAATAACAGATAGAGTGCAAGCTAGAATTTCACAAAGAATCTCAGAATATATTGCAGATAGAATGCCAGAACATATATTAGATACAATGCCTAATAAAATTTCAGATTGAATGCCACAAGATATGCCAAATAGAATATTAGAATCCCCGTTCCAATTTCCACTACAAAGAGGGTGATGCCGTGCTAGGTACAAACCTTGTTTTCCGTCAGATTTTGTATCAAGAAGGTGTTGTCGTGATATGGAGTTTGTAGCAATAACCTGTGCCACTACCTTGTAGCAAGAACCCGTGCTTGATTCAACATCAGCNTCAAGAAGGTGTTGTCGTGATATGGAGTTTGTAGCAATAACCTGTGCCACTACCTTGTAGCAAGAACCCGTGCTTGATTCAACATCAGCACTTTTTAGTAAGGGTAGCTCTTTTTAGTGATTTTTTTGCCCTCTATCTTGAAAACCCCAGTAGCACGTTGTAGTGAATTTGCAGGGGGTACATTGGATAGACATCCCCGTGCCAATTTCCCCTACAAAGATGCTTGCCTTGAGGCCTTTACAAAACACTGTGGGAGCTAGTTTTTGTAGGGTCTGAGTACTTAAGGTCCCTGATTTTTGTAAAGAGGTCATTTTGGGAACTCTAACAGAAATGGTATGATATAATTTGCCAATTGCACCCTGCGAGCCGAAGGCTCCGGGGTGCAATCCTCACCCCTTTACAAGCTCATGAATATCAGTTATATCAGAAACATACCCAAGAAGTCTGAAGACGAAGTTTAGCCAGGTCTTTTATTTTTGTGTAGAATAGCTACAAGGCGGCCCTGTGCCTCCAGAACCGGTGTTGCGCGCAGAGTTTCAACGCGCATCCCATCTCAGCACTGCTCTCAGATTGAAGTTCTGGATCATTGATGGGACATGGTTAACCTTACAGTATCTCATTTTAGCGGCTTAGTGCTACATCCAAGATGCCAAGTTTCAACCGTTTGTGGCTGATGCTGTGATCTTTTTTGGAGCCTTGTTTGGAGCCTTGTTAGCATTCAATCTGGTTGAAGAGACCATGTCTACCTGAGGTCATGCAAACCTCGTGAAGGCATTCGAGCAAATTGGCTCCGTCACCGTGTGGCACCTCGCGCCTGGTTCTGCATGGCAGACTTCATTGCCCCGCCTGGCTGTCAGCCAGTTGCCGCAGGCCGGGGAGGGTGCTTTGTCATTTTTGTCCCTCCTGGCATGGCACAAAAACAAGATCAAAAAGGGAGGCAGACTTCCAGTAGACTTTTCGAGTGCATGTCGATTGCCAAGTGACTATGGCCTAGTAACTAGATTCTTTTGATGTTGATTGCCCTTTTGGAGCCCTTGGTGTCTTGTCGTGTCGGTTCATCACTTGTTCTCCTTTGTCATTAAACTTCACTTGACTTGAATCATGCTTCACTGCAGCAGATTGATCTTTGCAGGTGGCCTTCCAGGTACCGTCTGTGACGTTTCACCTGGTGCAAGCGGGCCATGTTATTTGGGACTTGCACAGCGAGGATGTCCTTTTGAGCTATGACACCCAGTTTGTGCACTTGACCCTGCTCGACGTGTTTATGCCCCCCTGCGCGTGCCTTGGCAGAGCCACTCTGAAGTTGTTGCTCACGCCCCCTACCTGGACTACCTGGACCTATCCTTGCTCAGGAACTCCGGCTGCATCTATACCTTGCCCCCCGAGCTGAAGCAAGGTGGACCTGCGCGCATGCAACTTGGCGCTGCGAGGTTGCAGTTGTATGGTGATGTTCATTCTCATAGGCACGGATTATCGAATTGATTTCCATGTTTTGCCCGTGGGACAGCATTCAGTTCAGAAATGTTGCGAAGGGATGTCAGAAATCATGTCTCAGGGTAAAAATGGCACTGTGTTGGACTTGACTTCAGACTGGGGTAGTGTTGATGTCAGGATGCCTGCAACGAGAAGTACAGAGTAGTTGGAGATGTTGGAATATGTTGGAATCAAACGATTTCTGAGAGGCCTTTTATATCTTTTATTTTGCCCCAGTTGGAAGACTAGAAGACAAGCTCAGTTGTGACAGGCGGAGAGCAGGTAGTGCAATCTTATGCCTAGGCCAAGGTCTATCGCTCCTGGCCTCGATCTTGGCCAACATGGCCAGCGGAGCTAATCAGCTAATCCAATTACTATTGGTGTCCTTTGCGCATCAGCACGGGTATCACAGTCGTGGTCAACATTTGTCATCCATGCAAGGTAAACTTGTGGTCACATTTACGATTTATACATTTGACATCAACCTGGCCGGCAACTTGCTCAGAGGCTGTCGGAGAGTATCTGAGGCAATGCTTACAGCAGCTGGGGCACCACATGGCTGCGCGTGTCAACTACTATCTTGCTGCACTCCTGGTGGCTTCTCAGATGCATGGAACCCTCAGTTTCTGTTGGAGGCACTTGTTACTACTAGCGATGCACCTGTTACTAGTAGCTTCCTACGCCCCCCCCGCACGCGCCCGCACGCGCGAAAAGGTCCTAGTAGATTCCTTTTCTTGTAATTACAATTAAGTTCTTATTGTTACTACTAGTAAGGCACTTGTTTCTAATAGCAAACATTGTTACTACTAGTAAGGCTACTAGTAAGGCACTTGTTTCTAATAGCAAACATTGTTACTACTAGTAAGGCACTTGTTTCTAATAGCAAACATTGTTACTACTGGTAAGGCACTTGTTACTACTAGCGATGCACCTGTTACTAGTAGCTTCCTACCCCCCCTCTCCGCGCGCGCGCGCGAAAAGGTCCTAGTAGATTCCTTTGCCAGCAATTACAAGTAAATTCTTTTTGTTACTACTAGTAAGGCATTTGTTTCTAATAGCAAACATTGTTACTACTAGTAAGGCACTTGTTTCTAATAGCAAACATTGTTACTACTAGTAAGGCACTTGTTTCTAATAGCAAACATTGTTACTACTAGTAAGGCACTTGTTTCTAATAGCAAACATTGTTACTACTAGTAAGGCACTTGTTACTACTAGCGATGCACCTGTTACTAGTAGCTTCCTACCCCCCCCCTGCGCGCGCGCGCGAAAAGGTCCTAGTAGATTCCTTTGCTTGTAATTACAATTAAGTTCTTATTGTTACTACTAGTGAGGCACTTGTTTCTAATAGCAAACATTGTTACTACTAGTAAGGCACTTGTTTCTAATAGCAAACATTGTTACTACTAGTAAGGCACTTGTTACTACTAGCGATGCACCTGTTACTAGTAGCTTNAGTAAGGCACTTGTTTCTAATAGCAAACATTGTTACTACTAGTAAGGCACTTGTTACTACTAGCGATGCACCTGTTACTAGTAGCTTCCTACCCCCCCCTGCGCACGCGCGCGAAAAGGTCCTAGTAGATTCCCTTGCTAGTAATTAAAACTAAATTCTTATTGTTACTCGTAGTAAGGCGCTTGTTTCTAATAGCAAACATTGTTACTACTAGTAAGGCATTTGTTTCTAATAGCACACATTGTTACTACTAGTAAGGCACTTGTTTCTAATAGCAAACATTGTTACTAGTAGGAAGGCGCTTGTTTCTAATAGCAAGCATTGCTACTACTAGTAAGGCACTTGTGACTACTAGCGATGCACCTGTTAATAGTAGCTTCCTACCTCCCTCCCCGCGCGCGCGAAAAGGTCCTAGTAGATTTCTTTGCTAGCAATTACAATTAAATTCTTATTGTTACTAGTAGTAAGGCACTTGTTTCTAATAGCAAACATTGTTACTACTAGTAAGGCACTTGTTTCTACTAGCGATGCACCTGTTACTAGTAGCTTCCTAACCCCCCCCCCGCGCCCGCGCGCGAAAAGGTCCTAGTAGATTTCTTTGCTAGTAATTACAATTAACTTCTTATTGTTACTACTAGTAAGGCACTTGTTTCTAATAGCAAACATTGTTACTACTAGTAAGGCACTTGTTACTACTAGCGATGCACCTGTTACTAGTAGCTTNACTAGTAAGGCACTTGTTTCTAATAGCAAACATTGTTACTACTAGTAAGGCACTTGTTACTACTAGCGATGCACCTGTTACTAGTAGCTTCCTACCCCCTACTGCGTGCGCGCGAAAAGGCCCTATAGTAGATTCCTTTGCCAGTAATTACAATTAAATTCTTTTTGTTACTAGTAGTAAGGCATTTGTTTCTAATAGCAAACATTGTTACTACTAGTAAGGCACTTGTTACTACTGGCGATGCACCTGTTACTAGTAGCTTCCTACCCCCCGACAAGGTCCTAGTAGATTCCTTTGCTAGCAATTACAATTAAATTCTTATTGTTACTACTAGTAAGGCGCTTGTTTCTAATAGCAAACATTGTTACTACTAGTAAGGCACTTGTTACTACTAGCGATGCACCTGTTACTAGTAGCTTCCTACCCCCCCCGCGCGCGCGCGAAAAGGTCCTAGTAGATTCATTTGCTAGCAATTACAATTAAATTCTTACTGTTACTACTAGTAAGGCACTTTTTCTAATAGCAAACATTGTTACTAATAGTAAGGCACTTGTTACTACTAGCGATGCACCTGTTACTAGTAGCTTCCTACCCCCCTCCCCTCGCGCGCGCGCGCGAAAAGGTCCTAGTAGATTCCTTTGCTAGTAATTACAAAAAAAATCTTATTGTTACTACTAGCAAGGCACTTGTTTCTAATAGCAAACATTGTTACTACTAGTAAGGCACTTGTTACTACTAGCGATGCACCTGTTACTAGTAGCTTCCTACCCCCCCGCCGCGCGCGCGCGCGTGCGAAGAGGTCCTAGTAGATTCCGTCGCTAGTAATTACAATTAAATTCTTATTGTTACTACTAGTAAGGCACTTGTTTCTAATAGCAAACATTGTTACTACTAGTAAGGCACTTGTTACTACTACCGATGCACCTTTTACTAGTAGCTTCCTACCCCCCCCCCCCCCCCCCCCCCGCCCCCCCCCCNTTTAATAGCAAACATTTTTACTACTAGTAAGGCCCTTTTTTCTACTACCGATGCCCCTTTTACTAGTAGCTTCCTCCCCCCCCCCCCCCGCGCGCGCGCGCGCGCGAAAAGGTGATAGATAGATAGATAGATAGATAGATAGATTGATAGATAGGCAGACAGATAGGTAGATAGATGTATAGTAGATTTATAAAGAGTATGTAGAGAGAAAGAAAGATAGGCAGATAAATAGACAGATAAATAGATAGCTAGATCGATAGATAGATACAAAGATGAATAGAGGCACAGGTACATGGATGCATAGAAGAAACAGATACATGGATGCATGGATACATTCAAACATACATAGATACACAGATACACGGATAGGCAGATACATGCATAGATGTGTGAACACAAAGATGCCTTGTTACACGGATACATGCAAACATACACAAATACACGGATACACAGATAGTTAGATACATGCATAGACGTATAGATACAAAGATACATAGATACACAGATCGATGTATTGATACAAAGATATGTACGTACATAGATCCATAGATACATGAATACATGGATGCATGGATATCTACATGAATACATGGATGCATAGATACATACATAGATACACAGTTACAAAGATAGATGGATAGATAGATAGACAGACAGATAGATAGATGGATACATGCGTACATAGATACATAGATACATGGATACGCAGATACATAGATACACAGACACATACACACATAGATACACAGATACATAGATAGATAGATAGACAGACAGATAGATAGATAGATAGCTAGATAGATAGCTAGATAGATAGATAGGTAGATAGCTAGATAGATAGATAGATACATACACAGATGCATAGATACTTAGATACAAAGATACATACATACGCACATACAGAGATACACAGATACATGGATAGATGAATGGATACAGTCATATTTGCACACACAAACACACATTTACATGGATATATAGATACATACATGCGCACATACATAGAGACACAGATGCGTAAATAGGAGATACATACAAAGATATACCGATACATAGGTAAATAGATTCATGGATGCATGCACACATAGGTATACACATACATAGATACACAGATACACAGGTAGATAGATAGGTAGATAGACAGATAGATACATACATACAAAATAGATACATACATACACACACTCACATATATATATTTTTTTTTAGGTACGCAGGTACACAGATATTTGGATACAAAGATTTATATACTTACTTACGTTTTTACAGAGATGCACGGGTAGATAGATATGTGCATAGATATCCAGATTCATGCATAGACACATGGATACAGAGAACACACATAGATGGATACATACATAGACATACAGTTACATAGATACAAAGATACACTGACACATGGATGCATAGATACATACATACATAGAAACACAGACACACAGGTATATAGATACATACATAGGTGCATACATAGATACATACATAGATACATAGATGCATAGATGCATCCATAAATGGATACATAGATTTGCATATGCACAGGTACAATTTCACAAAGATAGATAGATACATCCATACTTAGATATTTGCATAAATGGTTTCATTGATACATGGATACATGGATACATGGACATATACATACAAACAAACAGAGATACACAGCTAAATAAATAGATAGATCTATACATAGATCTACCGATACATAGATACATGCACACGTACATACATACATGCATGCATGCATGCATACAAGCATACATACATACATACATACATACATACATGCATGCATACAGTCATGCATACATACAAGCATGCATGCATGCATACATACATACACAGATACATAGATCGATAGATACATAAATAGATGTATGCATTCAGAAAGACATGGATGCGTAGATTCATGAATGCAAAGATATACGCATACATACATACATACATACATCCATCCCTCCATCCATACATACATACATACATACACACATACACACATACATACATACATACCTACATACACACATACATACATGCATCCATACCTACATACATGCATGCATACATACATACATACCTGCATATATACATACATACATACGTACGTACATACATACATACATGCATGCATACAGTCATGCATACATACAAGCATGCATGCATGCATGCATACATACACAGATACATAGATAGATAGATACATAAATAGATGTATGCATTCAGAAAGACATGGATGCATAGATTCATGGATGCAAAGATATTTGCATACATACATACATCCATCCATCCATCCATCCATCCATCCATCCAGCCATCCATCCATCCATACATACATACATACACACATACCTACCTACCTACCTACCTACCTACCTACCTACACACATACATACATACATACATGCATACATACATACATACATGCATCCATACATACATACATACATGCATCCATACATACATACATACGTACATACATACATACGTACATGCAAACATGCATCCATGCAAACATGCAAACATACACACACACACGCACATATATATATATATACATGTCATGCAAGATACAGTGCCCCGAGGGGGGCCCCAATGGGTATGGGCCTATGGGTCCACAGAAGCACCAACATGTGAAGATGCTGTAAATGCAAGAGCACGGGTAGAGATGATGCCCCCCCCCTGGTGAGTGGCTGGGGTCGGCTGGTGGGGTGGGCTATGTCACTGCAGTTGTCTTTAGGCACGCATGTATTGTATGACGTGTTATGTGCTAGGCTATGTTTTCTTCGGTTATGTCATGATAGGTAGTGTTACTGATGCTGCAGGTCACTCGTGTCCCCCCTGTGGGGTGGCTATGTCAGCGTATGTGTCTGTGTGTTTGTTATGTATGTGTGTTGTGTCATGGATGGATTCCACAGGCCCAACCTTCAGCGGAGCAGGATGGGTGTGGGAGCAAAGCAGAAAAGGAATGGTTGCAGGAAAACCACACATGAATGCAGTACTAACAAACCACACTTGCAGTGTATAAGTTGTATATTTATATGTACAGCCAAGCAGCTCTAACAAGTTGGATCACTTCAGTGGTCCTGATGGATTTCAACGCACAAACAAGGTCAGGACCAACACCAGCATTGGGGGTTGACTGCGCCTGCCGATGCCAAGTCTCATGTGCTGATTCAATCAGTATCAGCTCTGAGGAATGCATTCTTTGCACATTGAACTGCTTTGTCGAAGGCTTGGACATTGTTGGCGTTCCAAGCCATGATGTTTTGATGATTCACCTTGAACAGCGAGGCATCCGCGGGAGGTCTTGCACAGCCTAGTTCAAGCACCTTGTTCTTGGCACTCACTCATGGCATCAGCGGCTGCAGAGATTGTCATGACTGCCGCAGACTTTTCGCGATCCTTGTTCAAAGCTCCAGCATCATACGGCAATCAGTTGTAGCCCCGCAGCCTTTTAATAAGCAGCTTTCATCCCAGGGTCAATGTCAGGAGGCAACCTCTACTTCTTGTTTGGTACATGCACTAAACAGGCGCTTCCACAAAGGCTGGTTGTACTTAGCGACCGTGGCATCATCAAGGTCCAAGCCGGCCTCACCAAACCGAGGGGAATAATGGTTTGGGCCCACAGTGGCGAAGGGGTGGGCGATCGCCACCACCATTGCCAGCACCAGAAGGTGTTTGAGTTGCCCATGTGGTGGTCATGCAGGGATTAAAGAAAATCAAATTTGTTGAATATGGCCACACGGTGCATGTTGGCAAGTGGTGCATGGAATAAGTACAACCAAAGCACCGGTTTCCCGTCACTTGGAGGATCATTGCAGTCGGTGCAGGGGAACCCGCATCACCCGAGTACGGGCAACAGCAGGTGCTGCAGACGGTGGTTTGGGTTGCTGTCCGCAAAGGAGTAGCAGCTGGTTTGGCAGACAGGAGTGCTAATGAAGCCACCTTTTTTTGGATTTCACTGTTCACTCGACTGCTGCTGGACTAACCATGCCCCACTTCGCCACAGGCGGATGACCAAATTGGCTCGGTGGTGGAGGCTCGATGTCACGATGCAACGTGAAACAATCCAAACTTCACATCGAAAAGCTTTGGTGTTTGCCCTGGAGGAAGCCATTGAAGAAATGAGGGGCATGTTGGGGCAGAGCAGCCAAAGAGCAGCCAACGGCCTGTGAACTTGGTTGAAAGAGAAGTGGCGCATGACTTGACTTTTCAGCTAGATTGCTACCGCCAAGACGTTGTTGCTGATTTTTTGTGCGGAAGAGGGCTGGATGACCCATGGGGAAAAAGTAACTGGATCCTTTCTGCCAAGCTACTCATTATGCCAATGGTGTTTCTTTAGCGTGTCCTTCGCTCATCTCAGAAGCATCATTCCTTTTTTGTAGATGTTTATCGCTGGCCCAGCTGACTGTTCGCCCCAATGACAGAAGGCTAGATATCTTCAAAGCAGTGTAGGGGATCAGCTGTCCAAATCCAAATTCTATTCTTCAGATTCTGTTTGGCTCGATTCCCGATTCTCATCACAGTGTGCCGGTTTACGTTGAGGTGCGAATTGCACATTGTTATGCACTTCCAGTGTTCCGCATGCTCACTAAATTGATGTGAAACCTTGCCTGCTTCCTTTGCCCAGTGTTCCTGTTGTTTATTGATTTCCATTTGATCGCATTCTAGTTTCCTGGTGTTTAGTCGCCAGGTGAGTTCAGCATAGTAATAGATCTAGATAACAGATATTAGACAAATCATCATGGCGCACTTCGAGTTCACCCAGCATGGCGAATCAGCAGATCATGCCCAATGAACTTGGGCTGGCAGGCAAGCATCATGCCCTCTCTCTTTGGTGCCCGCGTCAACTTGCCAGCAGCCAAGAGTAGATTTTGCGTGACCCAGCGTGTCAGCGCTTGCTTAGCAGCAAGGCCGAATGGGCCATGTGCGCGCACTCCGTCTGAGCTTCTTGCCGCTTTTCGAGCTGGGGAGCAGGCTCAAGTCGAACGCCCAGACGCGCGGATGAAAGCCTTGCAGTTGGTTAGGTTCTGTTCACATTATTCACCTATATCTCAATTCTCAAGTTGCAGTTCAGTCATTGCCATTCAATGGATTGCTTCAAGATTCAGGGCTCAGCTCAGGAGCACATCTGGCTCGCCATGATCCTCATGTTGGTGCATCTCTCAAGTAGTTCGATCAGACGCAAAATGCGGGGCCAACGATGCAAAATTCAATCGCAAGGGGGCACATGCAAATACATGCAAATATAGGTACAGGTGTCTCCGTTCAAATCAAGTGCTTTCGCAGATATTAGACCAAGTGCACTGACTTTTGGCAATCGATTTGTGGATCCAATCCTTCTCATGAATCTAAGAACTGAATGAGAACGCATGGGTCTTGATGTGTTGTACAGGCAAGATTGTCATTTCGGAGAAACTTGGGAAGGGAAAGGACAAGCTTGCGTGTCAACTTTCACGGGCCTTTCACGACCTCAGATGGCTTGTTCACACCCTGAGAGGGCTTAGCTTGTTCACTCTGGTTCACATGTATACCAGTAGTACCGCACAAGGCGGTGGCGGAAGTTTCAGGAATAGCAAACCTATAGGAGAGGTTCGTTGCTGTGAGTCATGGATGGCAGAGCAGATCCAGTGATGGATCAAAAGGTGGTTGGAGCGTCGGCCTATCTATCTGTCTATCTATCTGCCTGCCTAACTACCTGACTAACTGACCAACTGACTAACTTACTGACTGACTAACTAACTAACAAACTAACTAACTAACAAACTAACTAACTACCTGACTCACTGACTAACTGACTAACTGACTAACTGACTAAATGACTAACTGACTAACTGACTAGCTGACTAACTGACTAACTGACGAAATGACTAGCCGACTAACTGACTAACTGACTGACTTACTGACTAACGAACTAACTAACTAACTAACTCACTAACTCACTAGCTAACTGACTAACTAACTAACTAACTAACTGACGAACTGACTAACTGAGTAACTGACTAGCTAACTAACTAACAAGCTGACTAACAAGCTAACTAACTGACTAATTGACTAACTGAGTAACTGAGTAACTGACTAATTGACTGACTAACTGACTGACTGACTAACTGAGTAACTGACTAACTGACTGACTAACTGACTAACTAACTAACTGACTGACTGACTAACTGACTAACTGACTAACTGACTAACTGACTAACTGACGGACTAACTGACTGACTCACTGACTAACTAATTAATTGACAAACTAACGAACTAAGTTGTTAAGTTGTTAAGTGGTTAAGTTGTTAAGTTGTTAAGTTGTTAAGTTGTTCAGTTGTTCAATTGTTAAGTTGTTAANAACTAACGAACTAAGTTGTTAAGTTGTTAAGTGGTTAAGTTGTTAAGTTGTTAAGTTGTTAAGTTGTTCAGTTGTTCAATTGTTAAGTTGTTAAGTTGTGAAGTTGTTAACTGACATCTCAAAATTTGTTCAAAACCCGCAGTTTTTGACACTTTTGACTTCCAAATGTGCTTGGTGCCACAATGGCGTGCACTTTTTCCGCATCGGATGGCCATCGAATCGTCCAAAAGTGCTCCGAACCCCTCACGTTTTTACGATTTTCACTTCCAAATGTGCTTCGCGCCACAGCGCCGTGCACTTNTGGTCCGACCGTGACAGTTTTTAACACTTTTTACTTCCAAATGTGCTTCGCGCCACAGCGCCGTGCACTTTTTCCACATCTCAACTTCCAAAAGTGGTCCAGAATGACAGTTTTTAACACTTTTTACTGCCAAATGTGCTTCGCGCCACAGCGCAGTGCACTTTTTCCACATCTCAACTTCCAAAAGCGGTCCGACGCTGACAGTTTTTAACACTCTTTACTTCCAAATGTGCTTCGCGCCACAACGGCGTGCAATTTTTCATGTCTCATCTGCCAAGATGTCTCCGCACCCGCCGCTTTNCTTCTGACTTTCTTCATCTTCTGACTTTCTTCATGGCTGTGCTTTTCCATCTGTCCATATTGTCGGAAGGTTTAGCTTCTAAACTTCCTTCGATAATATGTGCAATTGCGGAAAGTTTTTGACAGCTTTTTCAGAAAAAATGCCTTCAAATCCGGTGACTCATACCCATGCCTTTCGGACAAGAGTTTGCCTTCCAGGAATGCTTCGAAAGACGGCCAGTTGTAAATCTGAGTGGTCAGGAGGGTGTGGCAACTTTTTGCCTGTTGGCAGGCAGCGGTTTGAGTGGGCGAGCCATGAAGGGCGCAAGCGGTTGCTTGGCACTTTAGCGGGGCTGGGTGGGGGCAAGGGGGCCAGAATCTCGGATACAATGCGCAGAACCACGGGATGGAGAGATGGGTTGGAACTCACCTGTGGACTGCTCTGTTTCCTGTACTTCTGGTCTGGCGGGCCCCAAGGTGGACCCGCGCCAACTGCATGCTTGCTTGATACAATCATGTGCACCTTTTGTGGTTATAAATCCGTGTGGTTCCAATTCGCTGGGAATTTTCTCATCGGTCGGACTTTGGTATGCACCAGCTTTCATTGATGAACCCTGGCTGAAAACAACCGCGCTGCCATTCCAAGGAAACACATAGAGACGATTGATTTGCTCTCTGATGATTCCAGCTGTCCTGATGCTTAGCGGTCCGGATCAGAGGTGTGAGACAGCTGCCATGTGTAAATTTCCTGAGAACTGTGCGGAGTTCTACGTCATGCCGATGGAATGAAATGTGCGCACCATTCTGCACCATTCAACGCGCTTTATTAATGTTCTATTGGTGTGCGTTGCACAAACTTTCGCTGACCCTGGCAGCATCTATCAGCATCTTCTGGAATTGACATGCCATCTTTTTGTGTGCAACATTTCTTTGCGGCAATTGAGCCTGCGCATGATGCGTCGGCACATGCACGAGTCAACCCTCATTTGCAGAGCACACCCACAGGGCGCGTCACAATCATGTGGCCACAGCTCATGATTCATGGCTCTCATTGGTTCTTCTTGGCGGCGGCACCTGCGAAAAGGCGGTGCATCGAAAAAGCAAAAAGTCACCGTGGATCATGCTCCGCAAACGGGCATGGATGGGTTTGTGGGAAACCTGCCACTTTCTCAATAAGACTGCAATATTTGCAATCTTTCCATGCCACCATGAAGTTTCATATATCGTTTGATTTCATGAAGTCTTTGGGTAATTGCAGGGGAAACATGCAATGCAGTATGTATAATATGTGGATGTTTTCGGCAGCATCTCAAGTTTTGCAATTTCCAAGGATGACGGTGCCATCAAGTCGTGAAGGGCGCGCAATCCCTCCAAAATACGTATACAATAAGTTTGTATTAGCTTACGTAATTCATTGATTTCATTCGGGTTGCACAACTTTCAGGTGGAATTATGAAAGCCTCCAGACTTCAGAAGTTAACCTCTCGGTTAACCATTCCGCAGGTCTCTGAACTTGTGAGCTTGCGGGTGCTGCCGTCCACAGCAGATTGGGGTCCGGGACCTGGTAGGGAAAATTCACGAAATTCCTTGGAGTGCATCAGACAAGGGACAAAAGCCAAGTTGAAGGGGAAAGAACATGCTTTGGAGTACTCTTTGATGAGATGATGTGGGCATACAAACTGTTTGCATGATCTTTTAGCGACCTCACTGCGACTTCAAAAAAGATGATAGCCGGGATTTGGCGGTGATTTGTTGAGACGAGTGTTGGGTAACACATGTCATGCACCTTCGGTGTTTTCTTCGGGACATGAGCATTTTGCCATGGCATTTCTGGGTCTTGGGGCCAGGTCAAGGATCTCACAAAAGACTTTTTGAAATCGGGGTGAGTTGAGTTGATTGTGTTAAGCTCAGTTGAGTTGAGGCTGTACTGTTGCAGGTCATTGGCAATTTCCAGTTGGCGATTGGCCCATGGTGCGCTCAGGACTCACAGATCCTGTCAGGTCTTGAGAGTCACCCGCAAGACATGCAACTCATGGAAGAGCCTCAAAAAGAGGATGCCATATGATGCCATAACATTTCAAAGGCACCATGTTCATGGCCATCCATGGCTACAATGGGGCCTGGAATGCAGGCTCCACAGAAGAGAGATGTTGAATGCAGTCAGTAGCTTTTTGATCAGACAGTTGCTGTATGTTACACTGCGGTTCATTGATGTGTGTCTTGCGCACATGTTTTGACATTCGAAAATTATTTCCGGCAGGATGTCACAGGACTGTCGTCATTGTCATGTCGCGGAGTCGAGGGTGTTGAAGCAGTGCAATGGAAGACCTGGGAAAAACCCTGGTACCGCAACACAAACTTGGGCACCAAACAGTGAATAAAGAACAACCTTTCGACTGAATCTCACTGATACCCTAGACGGTTTTTTTTACTGCAGTGGCGCCTACGGATCTCGCCATAGACCTATGGCTTGGAAAAAAAAGCATCCGATTATGTGCCAGGTGCCAAGGCTTTCACTGTTTTAAAGCCATCGGCTGTTTCAACAATTAGCTGGGGAAGAAGTCGTCAATTTCTTTGACCTTGCGCACCCACAAAGGGTCGGAGCCTGCAATAAGTGTTTTTTTCTTGCGACTCTGTCGATGCGTTCAATGTTCAGTCGCTGTGCTATCGTTGTTGTCAAGATCTCTCACTCCCAAATCACTGCAAAACATCAGGAAAGTTACCACCGAGTGACTTTCAGATTCGTTGGTCTCAAGTTCAATGAGTGTTTGAAGATTCAACAAGTCGCGTCCCATCCCCAGACGATTGGTTGTCAGATCGGGGCGGTGAGGGAAACTAAAGCCACCCGCAACAACAAATGACTGAGATATTGGATTTTGTATTTTGGTGTTTTTGGGAATGCGTGCGGGTTTACACGTGGGTATATGCATGTATCATTATCATAATAGTTTGGAGTGGGTTTTAATGAATCGGGATTGATTGGAATGGACGGAATAGACTCTTCGCATGTGCGTATGCTGCACCTGTACGCAAACACACGTATAAACACATATGCTGTATACATTCGTGCAAACACACATGTCAACATTAATATACGTTTCAACACACATAAGTATACCCACGAATGCACACATACAAACACGCCTAATTATACATACATGCAGTTACTGTATATATTCATACTGGACTCCTGTCAGAACTTATTTACAAACTCATGCTGTACCGTACCTACACTTGAAGAATGTAAAGCCTTGACAGTACGTGGGTCCAAAAGAATTGCAGCCGCCATGCAACTTGAATGGTTGCCCATAATCGCTTGGTCAGGTCTTTGCTACTTGGGATGCAGAAAGCGCATCTTCCACTACTTGTCTCTTGGCAGTGAGCTCGTCACCTATGACACGTTCACCTTGTGCCTTTCGGCAGCATGGACACCGTTCTCTTCCTGGTTCAGTTCGGAAACTACCGTTGCCAGGTGGGCAAGCTTGTCACCATTTCTCAACAGTGCTGAAGTCCTAAGGCCGCTCTGCCGTTCTCCGCAGGAATCTTTGGAAATGTCCAGCATTACCAACACAGCAATCATGACTGAACTGTCACTGCTGTCCTGGCATCCCTTTCATGCAACTAGCTTACATCATTTACTTGATAGAATTCTACTTGATGGTATCCATTCGCCAAAAAGGTCTGTTGCTCTAAGGTATTTCGCGGCTCTTGAGTGTGTGAGTGAGCATGTGCTGTAGATTTGTTTCGGGCTTTGCTGTTAGGCCCCCCCCGCGGCCCGGTGCAAACTGTGTTTCTCCCACGTTTGCACTTCATTTTGTAGCATTTGAAGTAGTCTTAGGCAAGGCATTTTGCATTAGCGAGAAGGCTGCGCCGAGTTGCCCAACAGGGCATGCAGGGCGCAGGACTTGAAAGTTGAAAGTTAGATTTTTGGGGTGTGACAACAAGTCTGGCGTGTTTGTCGAGGTCTTGCAAGATCTTCAGAAGTTGGTCTGGTGCTGCTTTCTTTCAGATTTGAAACTGTGGCGCAAGGAAGGCCAGAAGTACAGGGAACGTGTCAACCTGGTTTTTAGATCCATCAGCACGCTGTAGACAGGGCTCAAAACAATACGGCTATATAAGCTCGGGGTTTTCAAGAACACTTTCAATGTCCTTCATTTTTGAAAGATAAGGTACAACTTTATTTCATATAGCCTGTTTCTGGTAATTGTGATGCGAGGCCATTGTTAATGATGCGATTTAGGCTCAGACTGATTTAGACTATGACTGCATGACACTGGCCCTGGCAACTTTTTCCTTGTGTCAGTAACTGTTCAACCAGGAACCCTTAGGAAACTATATTCCATAGGAATCTTTAAGATACTATGGGGTTCCCATAACATATGAATTCAGCGAAGAAGACCTATATAATGAAAAGGTACATACAGGCGTCTATTGGCAGTTTACGAAATTTGTTACATCACCAAGCGTGGAGGATGTTTCACAATTCCTTGGCCCTGCAGGAATCTATGGAGCAAATTGCAATGCATGCCCTGTCTGGAAAATGATAAAAATGCGGCCAATTGGTTCGGCCTGAATGCACTGATGATGTACCACCCCTCGGCATTTGCAAGGTGAAGATCAGCGGCAAGGTCCCAAGGTCCTGAGCATCTTCACACAAACTTAATCAAAATGAGGCTGTGCAAAAAAAAACATGGTTGGAATTGATTGTCACTGATGCGTCTGCTGTGTGGCTCCTTGTACAGGTTCAGGATTCATGACATGAATCAATCCCACACGTCTGATCATGTCTATTCTGAACTGTTCCGGCCAACTCTGCAAACTTCAACCCCATACTGCGTGATGCATTTACAGTGGTGCAGATAGGAATGCAGGTACCTTACTTTCCACCTTTTAGTGACTTTTAATTTATGTTGGCTTCATTGGGTGATCGCGTAGACTTAGAGATGATGAGCAATCCTTTTGGCAATTGCTGGAGACACACCTGCGAAGACCATGACTGAGGCAAGCTGCCATTTCGGGGTTATGTTGCGCTGGGCCATTTGGTCGGGACAAATGGTATCAATAGCGCATTTTGGGGGTTGTGTTGGGCTTGCGTTGGGGCCATTTGGGGCCATGGTTCGCCCATGCCGGGCCAAACGGGGCCATGTCAGGGCTATGTTGGGCCCATGCTGGGCCGCACATGGGCCATTTGGGGCTGTGTTGGGCCACGCGTGGGCCACGCATGGGCCACGCATGGGCTATTTGGGGCTATGTTGTGGCCATGTTGGGTCACAGATGGGCTATCTTAGGCTCACCTTGGACCATTTCAAGGTTATGTTGGAGCGTCGTTGGGCCATTTGGTCGGGACAAATGGTTNACCTTGGACCATTTCAAGGTTATGTTGGAGCGTCGTTGGGCCATTTGGTCGGGACAAATGGTTTCAATGGTGCATTTTGGGGTTGTGTTGGGCTTGCGTTGGGGCCAAAGCGGCTCATTTGGGGCCATGGTTGGCCCATGCCGGGCCAAACAGAAGCCATGTCAGGGCTATGTTGGGCCCGTGTTGGGCCGCACATGGGCCATTTGGGGCTGTGTTGGGCCACGCATGGGCCACGCATAGGCATTTGGGGCTATGTTGGGCCATGTTGGGTCACAGATGGGCTATCTTAGGCTCACCTTGGACCATTTCAAGGTTATGTTGGAGCGTCGTTGGGCCATTTGGTCGGGACAAATGGTTTCAATGGTGCATTTTGGGGTTGTGTTGGGCTTGCGTGGGGGCCAATGCGGCTCATTTGGGGCCATGGTTGGCCCATGCCGGGCCAAACAGAAGCCATATCAGGGCTATGTTGGGCCCATGTTGGGCTGCGCATGGGCCATTTGGGGCTGTGTTGGGCCATGCATGGGCCACGCATGGGCCACGCATGGGCTATTTGGGGCTATGTTGGGCCATGTTGGGTCACAGATGGGCTATCTTAGGCTCACCTTGGACCATTTCAAGGTTATGTTGGAGCGTCGTTGGGCCATTTGNTTGGGCCATGTTGGGTCACAGATGGGCTATCTTAGGCTCACCTTGGACCATTTCAAGGTTATGTTGGAGCGTCGTTGGGCCATTTGGTCGGGACAAATGTTTTCAATGGTGCATTTTGGGGTTGTGTTGGGCTTGCGTTGGGGCCAATGTGGCTCATTTGGGGCCATGGTTGGCCCATGCCGGTCCAAACAGAAGCCATGTCAGGGCTATGTTGGGCCCATGTTGGGCCGCACATGGGCTATTTGGGGCTGTTGGGCCACGCATGGGCTATGTTGGGCTCATCTGTGGCCATTTTGGGCTATATTGGGTCCATGGTGGACACATGGGCTGTGTTGGGCTGTTGGACGCGTACTTTGGTTGCCCCAATTGCCACCATTGCCCACACATCTTGGTGCCATCAGACCTCAAGTATCCTCAGAGCGCCTAAAGACAGGTCACAAAGCACCCGCAAGACCCAGGAGACCCAAGAGGAAGAGATAAGAAAAGACAAGAGCAGAAGACAATTCGACTCGATCTGTCATCAAGCAAAGGCAGGTTGTGCCTTCATTCTATCCTGATGCATCCCGTCCCCAGTTTTCTAGGCCCCAGACATAAAGACATCCACAGACAACGACATCCGACATCCGACGACGACGACGAAGTACAGTGTCGCCCATAAATAAGCATACTCAGACATCCCCAGGCTTCATAATCCTGCGTGCATGAAATTCTACATGACCACTGCTAAAACACTGTCAAAGCTATCAGACCTGTCCTGGCTTTTGTAGCTGCCATAGCCGTCACAGCTCTGAATTTTCACACACCTTTATCTTCGGCTCGACTAGTCAGAGGCCCAAAGTTAACTTCACACCTGTCACTGGCTGTCACTGGTTGTCAGTAGTCTGTGCTTTTGGTTGTTGCCAGTGAGCTTTGGATGCCAATGGCAGGCGATTCCATCTGTTGCGCCTTGTCCTGCGGGATGCATTTTTCCGAGCCGCTTCATCGCCCAGTTGTGTATTGAAGCGGAAAGTCGCTGAAGCTTGGCACGGTCCAAATTCATTTTGCACAAGAAGGGCATTCAATTTTGGGGGTCCCTGGTTTCTACGGAGCAGACCAAACAGATTGGCTCGAACTTGCCCAACAAAAACCACACCAAAGAATCCATGAAGTGGCAGCTGAGGAACACTATCTGCTCTCGGTGGCTTGCTGGCAAACTGAGATCGGTTCAGAAACCTGATTGAAGATCTTCATGCCAACCTACACAGCATGGTACATCTTTCTGAATATGAGCTGAATCTAAGTGATCGAAGCCCAAACTTTCACAATTTCCAGCTACCCGCTCGCTCTTCGAATCATGTGATACCTTCCTGCAGAGGCAATCCATGCCTTTGGCTGCTCGTATTTCAGCTCCTTGGACGAAGCCTGGCGGCGACACCTGACCTCAACTTGAACCGAAGGTCTTCCACCGATCTCATTTGAAACTCCGAAGCGAACAGATTCCATCGGATTCACCGATTCACGTTTTCAACTTTTCTGGTTGTGTTTCAGTATGTTTCAGTTTCATCCAGATGCCTGCAATGCGTACAACCTTTTGTATTCAAAACGTGTTTGAACCGAGGCCTGCGAAAGGTACTGTTCTACCGGTGGAATAGCAAGTCTATGGGGGCAGGCTCCGAGACAATGTTGTGCTTCTCTCGCGGACCTTTGGCAAAACACATACGAGAGAACAGAAGAACAGACAGATCAACATTAATGCAGATGCAGAACGAAAAACATTCATAGAATTAACATAAGAAGTACACAACGACATACACTATGCATCATCATAAACAGTACGGCTCCATCCGTTGTAGTCATTTGCGAGGCACAAATGCATGTCGTTTGAGTTCTCTTATGGTCTCCCGCATGGTCCTTGTTGAGCAGTTCTTATGATACAGCAGCTACACCCTGCTGGCATTGAGGAGCAAGCTGTCCCCCAGCTGCACAACACAAAACTCCTTGTGTTTCTTCTTTGGGGCTTTGAGCTTGGAACTTCTGGAAGCTCTTGTTGCAGGGTTAGGTTGTCAGGTCAACCCAACAATCCAATCTGGCAGCTCCAAGTGTGATTTACTGAAAGAGGCTAGGGTGAATGAGGCAACTCCGCCCGTTGGACTCCAATAGTTTACATACTGTGCACGGGACCTCCACCGGAAATAGAAACACATTCTGAAGGATTGAGATCGAATTTGGTGTCGGTAAAGTATGATACAAAAACATTGCAAAGACCTATTTGCCGAAATTGGTTGCAGACATGCGGAGATCTCGAAATCCAAAAACAAGCAACAGCCAAGAAGTTGGGCCTCAAGAGGCTCCTTCAGGAGTTCCTCCTCCGTAATGAATTATCCAAGCTTGCCGGACCGTACTAGATCACTGTGCTGCAAGCTTGAGCAATACCTGAATCACAGTCCAGTATAGTGCTGAAGCCAAACCAGTGGATGCACTCAGAACCGGCTTACGGCCATGGAGACTTGAATTCAGGAGCCTTCAGCCTGAGTGTGGCAATGAAGGCTGTCTGGCTGCCAGCCGTACTGGGAGGCGACGCTGGCGACTTTCAAATCCCTGCCTGGAGTGGTTTAAGAATGTTTTTGGAGGTTTGCCACTTTCGTTATATGATTGAACCAAAGTGGATTTCAATCAAGCTGGAAGAGCACTAGTGCGGAAGAGGTCTTGAAAATTATGATATAATATAACATGCAATCATCTTTGTCATGACATGAGCCCACTTGCGCCCACATGGAGAGGCTACATCAGGAAAGCCTCAGAATATCTTGAGCTGCAACAACCAGCATTCCTACCAGCCAAGTTGGAAATCATCGCCGGGGTGTTCCTCAACTACCTGTTGTTGAGCATCTTGGCTGTTAATATCATTCCAACATATTGCAACACTGTTTCAATTGAACCTGAGGTAGTTTGCATTGCTGCAGGAACAATCACAATGTTTGGAAATAGAAATCCTGACCTTCAAACATCTTCAATTCCGGAATGTGGAACGTTTTCCATGCACCAACGGCAGGATTTGTCATGCACGTTTTTGTGAAACCATCACAAGATTTTTCATCCTGTTCCAAGTTCCACGTCCGTTTTTGAGTGGCAGGCGCGGGAGTTCGGACGCTTTCCAATCCGCGTGGCAGGCGCGGGGTGCGAGCACAGCTCAGAAACATTGCGCGGTGTCAGGATATCGTTGCGTGGCAGGCGCAGGATCCAGAGCTTTGAGGTGTTTTTTGAGGCCCGAAATCGTAATAAACCGTCGGTTTGTAAAACTGTCGGTTTGGGTTCAGAACTTGGTGATGATTCTGCGTGGCCTGCGCAAGGTTTCCATGACCTCAGGTCCATTGTTCCTGGCAGGCACAGTAATGTTAACATTGTAATGTTAACCCCCCCAATCTCTGAAAGACGTCTAATAAAAGCCGGGTTGGTATTTTACAGATCTTTGAGTTATATTTCGCGTCGTTTGCTTTAAATTCCCTTTAATTACTTCCCTTTTCATTTCCTTTTTGTTTAATTTCCATGCATTTCCGTTCATTTCCTTTGAATTCCCTTTTATATGCTTTCTTTTACTTTCCTTTGATTTTGCTCATAGACCCCAACTTCAGTTGTCCAGAACTTTCAGAACTTTAATTGGATGTATCCTCTAGATAAAGTGCTTAGATTGGTGGTTAGGTATCCATTCTAAAGGCTGTTGATGATTTAGGAACTTGAGGGATTTTAGAACTCTTTATTTAGAGGTGCACATCTCTCAGTGCTATTTAGAGATGTTTGGGCTCCAAGGCTACCCCCTTTGCGCGACTCATTTTGTGCAATTTTCACAGAGGGTTTCAATTAGGAATCAACCAGTTTTTGAGGAGTTGACTTTTGGAATTTTGGGGGAAATTGAGTCTTGAAGTTGATCTTGACTCCTATCAAGCCAAAAAAGATGCAAAAGCAAAAAACAAGAGGAGCCAACAAACCCGAATGCAGATCACGCAAAAAAGACACATAAACAAACAGGATGAAGAAGGATGTTCACATAAACGAACAAGTATCATAAAAACACTTTAGGTCACTTGCTGCATACGTCGGCAGGAAGCTCTGCTAGCTGGGAAAAGTACACATCGAAGAATGAAGAGCGCAACATCGGCGGTGGCAGCTATCTTTTTAGAGTGTTGAGTGTAGGGTGTAAAGTGTGGAGTGCAAAGTGGGAAGTGCAGAGTGTAAAGTGCAGAGTGCGAAGTGTAAAGTGTGACTTGTAAAGTGTAGAGTGTAACGTGTGCAGTGTAAAGTGTGAAGTGTAGAGTGCAGGGTGTGAAGTGTGCAGTGTGAAGTGTGACATGTGGAGTGTCAACTGTGGAGTGTAAAGTGTGAAGTGTGGAGTGCGGAGTGTAAAGTGTAGAGTGTGGGGTGTGGAGCGTGGAGTGTGAAGTGTGGAGTGTGGAGAGTAGGGTGTGGGTTGTAGAGTGTAAAGTGTGAAGTGTCAAGTGTAAAGTGTAAGATGTAGATTGTGGGGTGGGGAGTGTGGAGTGTGAAGCGTAGAGTGTGGGGTGTGGAGTGTAAAGTGTGGAGTGTTGAGTGTCAAGTGCAGATGTGAAGTGTGAAGTGCGGAGTGTCAAGTGTGAAGTGTAAAATGTAGAGTTTAAAGTGTTAAGAGTAAAGTGTAGTATGTGAAGTGTAAAGTGCAGAGTGTGAAGTGTAAAGTGCGGAGTGTAAAGTGCAGAGTGCGGGGTGTAAAGTGCGGAGTGTTGAGTGTAAAGTGTAGAGTGTAGAGTGTGAAGTGCAAAGTGTGACTTGTGGAGTGTGGATTGTAGAGTGTAAAGTGTGAAGTGTAAACTGTAAAGTGTGAAGGGTGAAGTGTAGAGTGCGAAGTGTAAAATGTGGAGTGTGAAGTGTAGAGTGTGGGGTGTGGGGTGTGGAGTGTAAATGTAGTGTGTTGAGTGTGGAGAGTGAAGTGTGGAGTTTAAAGTGTGGAGTGTAAAGTGTAAAGTGCGGGGTGTGGAGTGTACAGTGTAGAGTGTGGGGCGTGGGGTGTGGAGTGCGGGGCCTTCAGTGTAAAGTGTGTAGAGTAAAGCGTAGAGTGTGGGGTGTGGAGTATGCAGTGTGGAGTGTGAAGTGCGGAGTGCCAAGTGTGCAGTGTAAAGTGTACACTGTCCGGACCTTTAATGAGTTGGGCGTTGCCTTCAACATGTGGGCAATGTCTTCTACTCTTGAATTGCCAGCGGCTGTGCCATATCTGGGGGCAAGGCTGGCGCTGGAACAAGCAGGCTGGCCCGAAAAACAAGAGGTTCCTTGAGTTCCTTGTGCAACTTTTATATCGCAGATCTTTCGCCAGTTTTTCGAATGCAAGCTGTTTGTTTTTCAGCACTGCATCACTCAGAGCCACTTTTCTTGCCGCAGCGCTGGCTACATTTGAGCACTTGAGCAGGTAAACATTAGTTCCTAGTGACTTTTTGTCTTCATGACACAATGTGCTATAGCGTGACCATGCACAGTATGGACATGTGGAAGGACGGAAGTGTTGTGAACAGGTAAGAAGATGCGAGCAAAAATATGCTCCAGGGATCTCATTTTGCGCCATCCTCCAACAGGGCCAGGCGTCGCAAAGTTTTCAACATGCCCGGAGGAGTGGCACCTATTGCCCCGCACAAAGTTTCAAAGGGTGTTCCATCACTAAAGCGCAAGCTCTGATGACTGACGGCTGACCACGTTGGCCTTTACCCCTCTGTTTGTTGCGCGGTTAGACGCCGATACGTGGCGTGGTTCCGGACGGGCGGCGCCATGGAATGCGCAATGGTCCTGGGCGCAGGCATGGTGGTGATTGTGATTGCGCTTTGAGCTTGGGAGGCAGGGACGACCGGATCTGCTGCGGGCATCGCTACAACAGTGGCAGCTGGCGCAGCTGGCAGCGCGGCGGGCGCTGCAACGGCTGCAACGCTGCTGGTTCCCGCAGAGCCTTGACAAAAGAGTTTGTTGGTCTCGGGCATTGCTTTCCAGCTCGGATATTTCATTTTCAAGCTCAGCTTATTATGCTTATTTGCAACCATGATTGGAAGCAGCATGTTTTCGCTTGCTAAAACGATGTCAGTACTGGTGCTGTTTTTGTGCAGATATGTTGGCATGTGTCGCGACCTAGAACTCGGAATCCAGCAGTGCATCTGCCATTACTCGTTTGTAGATCTCATGACGGGCCCTGGCAGTCCTCTGCGGTGACAGGCAATTCCGCTCTTTTGTTGGTAAAATTGTGTGCCTCATGATTGATTTTTTGGAGCAGGAGATCTATAATGACCACAGTGTATATGATTGGCGGCTTAGGAGGGGGAAACCGACGCTATGAAATCATGCTTGGCTTAGTCATCACTGAGGCCTGTGCGGCTTGCGTGATTGCCCCAGCAGTGTTGGCACTTCGGTGGGTGAGGGCCTCTGATTCCTTCGCTTGCCATAAGGCTTTGACATAGGTCACACAACTACCATTTTTACCCCAAAGTTGTCAGCCAATGCCTCAGATCCAGAACGCTGTGGCCAAAGATGCAGAGGTCAGTGTGGTATGTTAGCGGTTTATACCTCCGAGGTTTCTCTCTGACAGTGGCCGGGTTTGATTTGTGCATGAAGTAATCGTTGCAGGGTGAACCGGAGCAAATCCTTTGCCAGGCTCAGCCTATGTTTGGGTGTCAAATTTCCCATTTGTTTTGTTTCATCTTCTGTTAGGCGGAGCAGATCCTTCAAGCTTTATTGGTCACCTCCGTGGGCAACGGGCAGTTTGGCTCGGTCTACCAGGCCGTGCCGTGTAAATGCGCAGCGTTTTAAACCAGCAGGCTTTGGCTTTCGAGCCCTTGCCCTTGACAAGTGAATAGCAAAGTGGCAGTGAAGCATGTGCGCGGCCAGTTAGTGGATGTCATGCGGGGCCCCCAGGATAAACATGGATAAACGGAAGATATGGATCTTGAGAAACCGCCGGAGATAAATCCTTGCCCTGGCAGCTGCTTTCATGTGCATAATTTAGGCGAGGCCCAAGTCGTCGGTCGCCTGACTTTGTTTGCAGCAGTTAAGGTCAGAAATCCGAGTGCTGCAGCTTGTCTAATCTGAGAACGTCGTCCGCCTTTTGGGCTTTGCAGTTCTGCCAAGCCAGGCGTTCCGGCTTTGATCGTTCGCATTGTTTCGGGAAACCCTTATTCTTTAATTTCGCGAATTCCCCGACCTTTTGTTCCTCACATCATTGCGCGGGGTTCTTGGTTTTCCGCTCTGCTCCCTCCGCTCCTGCCCTCCGCCTCCTCTCCTCCTCCTCCACACAACTTTGTCACACATCGACATCGACGGTGCCTTTGCGTGGTAGGCGTGGCATTTACAGCACTAGGCTGGCTCCGGTGGCGCACTTGGTCGTTTGTGTGGTAGGCGTGGCTTTTGGTGCCATTGCTGCTGCTTTTGCGTGGCAGTCGTGGCATTTGCGGCGCCAGTTGCAGACCATCCGTTTCCATTGATGGTTTGTGCGGGATGTTCGGCTACATTGTACATTGATTCGTCATGGTGCCAAGAGCGGCGTGTGCCACTCACCAGGTCCCATGGTGTTGGCGTGTCCTTTCCTGGCTGCATGTGATTGCCCCATCTTGGCGCACGCTGATGCAACTGTCTGTTTGAAGCGCGCGGGATGACGTGAGATCGTGCGCTTGGGGCCAACGCTTGGTTCTGAACCAAGTATGACAGCAAGGGCGATGGGGCAATGCACCCTCGTCTCATAACCTCTTTCACACACGCTGGAGATATACTCACCTCTTGAACGCACACGACTTTGCCATACGCAAAACTCTTCCACGCGCAACTTTGTCACACACGCACACAAGTCTTTTACACACAAATCTTTCCTGTGCAACTCTCTCACAGACAATTCTTCCACAGATAACCGCTCAGATAGGCCTTTCCCACAGAACTCTTTCACACACAACTCCTGTCAACGCAGCTCTTTCACATTTGTACAGCTACTTCCCGACTTCCCGCGCACCTCTTTCTCACGAAACTCTTTCATATACAACACTTTCACACACCTCGCTTTCACATGCAACCCTTGCACACAACCGGTCCTCCAATATCTCCGTTGTCCTTCCGGCTTTTCTCTATCCCGCACCTGTGTGAAATGATGGAAAGAGGTTGACATGTGGAGTCATCCGGTCCTTTACTTTCTCTGAATTCTGATCCTCTTATATACGATTTTATTAAAGATGTATCGAATATTTCTTATGAACAGGAAAAATATATTTGTAAGGATTTCTTTAAAATTTTATTTAAATTATAAAATATAAATATTAAATAAATATATTTCCTAATTTAAATTATTTATCCCTCGTCTAAATCAAATTTATGAAAACCGCTATTACCCCTAAGTACGTCCCGATCCTTACCTAAACCTTCGCTAGACCCTCCCTAGATCCTTTCCCTCCAAAGAATTTTTTATAGCTTTGTCTGGGCTCCGTTAGCCGGACCTTATTTAGAGCTTAACAAATAAATATCTAAGAAAAAATATATATCTAAGGCTTCCAATATATCCAAGGGTTCAAATTTAATAAGAAATAGTTACGGGTTTGAGTACTTCCGGTTTAGATATGATGTTATCGGTTTTGGCTGAAAATAAAATGAATTATGGATAAAGGCTAGATTCTGCTTGAGAATTGCAAATTTCTTAATATGTATATGGTCACTAACTTAATTAGGTCTAATAATTTCATGCTAACTAATTATTTTCGAAATTAACATCAATATATTTTAATTTTTTACTTGATCTTTGGAATTTCTATTTCCGATATATCGTTTATTAATATATTTCCTCTCGAAATTTTTGAGAATTATTGTTTATTTATTATTTTTGAAATTGTTTTATTAATGATATTGGATTTATTTATTAAATTAAATAGGTCTAAATCGCATCCTTTTTACTAATTTTGAGTTACCCGTGGCTTTTAAAAATTCTATCTTGGATGTGCATTAACCTCTTTTTGCGAAAAATTTTGACAGCAGAACGAATTTTGCGAGAGACTTTGTGCTGGCGGAACGAAATTTGCGAAAGATTTCGCGCTGGCGCGCCGAATTTCGCGAAAGATTTTGTGGAGATCGGGCGGGATTTTGCGAAAGATTTAATGGCTGGACGGGATTTTGCAAAGAATTAGGGAAGGATATTTCTCATTTTTTTTGGAAAGGGACCAAATTGATAAAGATATACCCCGGCAATACAAAATAAAGATCATAAAAGAATTTGAATAAAATATATTGATGAAATTTTATTGATGGTACCCCATTAAAAAAAAATACATTTGATAAAATTATAGTAATTTCGAAAAATTTGGCTGGTATGAAATTGTTGGGCCTGATTGAATTGGCTACCATTTATATTTTGGGAAATTTATATTATCGGGCAGAAATTGACCTTTGATCATGATTGATTTTATGTTCAATCAAAACCGATGATATGATATTTAATCCCGAAGCATCGATACCCGGCGTCTGAATTTGGATCTCTTGGATAAGTTGGAAGCCTTGAATACAATGATTTTGTTTCTCTTAAATTTATTTTAAGAATTTACTAAATTTCGAATAAGGCTTTTTCATGGAAGCCTATAATAAATTGTTTTATAATAAATTATTTATCCTTTTGATGTTTATGAAAATATTTGAAATATATCCGGATAAAATGGATAATTTTATTCAATATATTTTTCTAAGTGACGGAAAGAAATTGGAATAGTTATTTGAGCATGATTTTATAAATTTCATAGATATTGAGAATTATTTATAGTAATACTATTGATATTTTAGAATATTTTTAAAATTGGTTATGATATATATGGAATTTATATATATATTTTTATATATATTTTAATTTTTTATTTTTAATATAAAATATATTGAGATATTAACAATATACATCTAATAATATTTTTTTTAAGATTTATATTTATATATTATTCAATACATAATATACAATTTCAAAATTAAATGAAAAATATAAACACATATTAATTTAATCATTTCTTCTATAGATCAAATCTCCTATACGGACCGCAAAGATCAAAATATTTGAATACCCGATTTATTTTTTGGAGATTTCAGGAGATTTCCCCGTGGGACACCATTTATTTAATTTAAATAAAGGATAAATATAAAAAGAAATGAAAAAAACATAAAACCTAAAGATAAATAATATATAGAAATTAAATATAGAAATTAAATTTCGAAATATAATGAAAAATATATAAAAATATATTGGTATAATGGAATATGGAGATAATATTCAATAAATATTTTGATATATCAAAATTATATCAATATTGATTTTTAAAAATTATTCATCAATTATCTGTCAATTTATCCAGAAATTTATTTGTCCATTTGGACAACTAAAAGTTTGGTTTCAGACTCCGGAACAGAAACAGACTCCAGAGACCTGGGGAAACCACAGGTTGAATCCACACCCCATCCAAACATAGAAACAAACAAACAAACAATTTTTTTTTCATTTATTTTATGGTCTGTGCATCGGCTAGCCGATGAAATAGGCAGTCACCATCGTCTGTCCACGGTGCAGTGCAGCGCTGGCAGCCTCACAACAGATGCGGTCGGCTCACATGCGGTCTGCATCAAAACAGATAGCGGCGGCCAGGGGCACTTGGGGAAGCCAAATTTCTTGCAAGCCGATGTCCGGCCTCAGGCAAGGAAGCCAAAGGAATCAAATGCTTCGAAAAGCCGATTCAAAAGAACCGCAAAGAATTTGGCATAGAGCAAAAAGGTTGTTTTTTTCCGCGCCCCTCGCAGCTTTGAACCTGTGCTGTCATCAGCCTCGCGACACACAGTCTGGAAAGTTCCCTGCCACCATTCGCAGGGCAAACTTCGGAGGGTACACCTGCGAAGCTTTTACCTCAGCTCGCAAACCCTGGCATGGTTTTTCAGCTTATGCTTGCAAGTTCAAACGCAAAGCATATGGTTTCACAACCAAACCGTCGGTGGATTTACAGTTAGTGGCCGGGCTGCTTTCTTCTTCTTTCCTGTCACCGCCTTCTTTCCCGTGACAGAGTCGACCTTTGTTGTGCACAAAGCTTCTGGTGCTTGTCCCTGACTGTTTGGCTTGGCTTTGGTTTTCCGCTTTCTAGATTTTTGGCTTACTGCTTTTTTCCATTGCGCCCTTGTCTTGCCAGCACTGCGCTGGCCTCTGGACGACGCGCCAACCTTTTTTGCAGCTCTTTTGCGTTTCGGCCCTTCTTTCGGCTTGAATGTTGTCCCAATTGCGCCAAGCAAGTCGACAACACCCATCAGGATGTTGGCTTTTTGCTACGGTGCCCAAAGTCTTTCATGAACAAGTGGCGTAGCCGAGGGTTTCTTGCATTTGACTGCGCGCATCAGGTCCGTCTCAAACAAGAGGCTGCTGGAAGGCTGCTCAAGGATGCAAGCTATCCCAAGCATTGAGCAGATAGCGAATAAAATTGCTACCCGTTCATTGACCACATTGCCTTTTCTCTCACTGTCCATCATGACATCTCCGTATGGATTGTTCATGTTCCTTTTGGTGACGCTTCTTGACAGCCATACCCAGCTCCTGCACTGGGGACCCATCATCACTAACCCTTTCTCTTTGACACGGAGGATGGTGCAAATGGTATTTGCCAAACCTTCGTCTGTGCAA